>CM017445.1:36344346-36440505 GCA_007726485.1 Eragrostis curvula | reverse complement strand
TTGATAATTCAAACACTGTTCATGTAATCTGAAATTAGAAGAATTAGAGCAGAAGCATATGTTTTTTATCCAGTAATTTAGCTCACGATCAGCTCTCAGTTGAGAAGCGGACTAAAATGGTAAATAAATCAGTTAAAACATACAACTTCATACAGGGATGGACTGCACCAGTTGAACTTGCGCAACATATCAATAGTTCTACATATTTCGTGATCATTTGAATAATTTCTTTATCTGGACGACTAGCCACATTTTTTTTGTGTGTTGGTAAACTGCTAGAGTTGAATAGTCCATGGTGTGTACACAGTCCCTGCATAAATTTCAGACTTTATAATTTGCTATATAATAACACATTAGTAAGCAGTCCAATACAGTATTCAAGTGTGTTATCTTAGATCTCCTCCAAGCTTTCCATTTCCCCAATCTCATCAGGCAACTCTGTGTCATCTTCAACAAACAAACATGCCAATTTCTGCAATTGAACTATGGTTGGCGGGAGTCTTGTTATCCTATAGCAGTCTCTCAGATCTTGTGTCTCCACATATTTCAAGGTCCCAACTCCCAAGTTCTTTTGGTAGTTCACTAATTCTTGCAGAACTAAGTCTCGAATACCTCAACTGAAATAAACTTGCAATGCTTCTTATGTGGTGATTTTCCAACCAGCTACAACTATTTAAGTCAAGCACCCTCACCGCATGAAAGCCAGACAGTTCACGTGTCCGCGTAATGCGCTCAAAGGTGCTCACTGAACGTATATGGGGCTTATTACTGTTCATGGCCTCCTGGAGTACTTGTTCTGCTTCATAGCAAAGATTGCAATGAGCAATACTATTTACATCCATAGAAATACTATTAGTTTTCAAATACTAGTTAAAAGTTTTCAAATATTGCCTCCTCATTCTCTGCAGAGTGCAGTCATTTTCATACGTCAAACCAATACGGTGCAGCACAAATTCCGATTCAATCTTTGTCTGTAATTTGCAAGCACATTAGATAATGTAATTATGGCCAGTGGCAAACCATATCATCTTTATATAATCCCGTCACAGACATCTTTCAGTTTAGTAGGGCAGCGATTTTCTGATGGAAAAAATCTTCTTAAGAACAATTTTCGTGAATCCATGTCACAAAGTGGTGCCATTTTATAGATTTGATTGCTAAAGCTGGAGCAACATGACTTAGGGGCATCAATAATGCGCGTCGTAAGAATTATTCTGCTACACTACAGTTATCATTTTCAGGGAGTGCTATCTTCACAAATTCCCAATCTTTACTTTTCCAGATATCATCAATAAGAATCAATTACCTATACATATATAATAATGTATATCAATAGTATTGCTCATATTTGAAAACTTTTAACTAGTATTTACATCCAGTTATCAAAAATAACTTGAAAAATATCTGTCATACCCCATTTCTGGAATATGTTGTGCATCCTGTATCAGTCCCTGGATCAGTAGCTGATACGCACAAGAACACAGATATGATAATCAAAAGCATACTTCGAATAGGTAAATAAGTATAATACCTGATGTAGGACCCTTAGTGGCGGGACGACAAGAAAATATCCAAGTCCATCCAATCAGCTAACGGTGAACCAGACAGCGGAAACCTTGGCCCAAAGCCACAAGCACACTTGAGAAGCAGAACTGAAAACCCAATCGTCGTCGTCGTCTACGAAGTCTTCTCCCACTAAACCAACAATCGCAAACGCGTGAGTACATAAGGTACTCAACAAGCTCTACACTACACAAGAGTAATATACATGCATGTTTGGTCTTAGCAAGGAACAGGCTTTATGGTTCATTTGCAGAAAGCAAATTTTATGCAGGGTTCACTAAAGCAAGACAAGGGTTCATAGATAAAACAGAGAATTGATTGTCAATATTTTAGTTGGTTGGCCCTGGGGGAGTATGGAGCCTTCCCGCCAGTTCCCAAATTTTAAGTTGGGCCTTCTGACCTCAGGGGTCGTACCGACCCGGCACACTTACCATCACTTCCAAAACACGGGCTGACTACAACCCACTCACACGCCAAGGAATAAGAGAGGTGGCTAATCCATACGTGCGTAACAATAATGTGTCATATGCCGTGACAACGTCCATCCGGATGAATTTTACACTCTGCAGAGGTTGTACATCTTTTCCCACAGGCTATGCACCCTTTGCAAGGGGGTACATAACTCCTAGTCCATCTCCTCCGAGTAGTCTCACAATTCCACCACGAAATCACACTCAGGGGCTTGTGACATGAAGGTCACATCTGGCACTGTACACAGGGTACGCCGTGCTCCTGTAACACATAACAGGATCCTGTAACACATACCAGGACAGGCGGCACTCCCGTAACCTATAGCGGGTTCCGCGAGCCGGATCATAGGTATGTTTCCTATGTCCTTTTCCTGAGCTTTCGTTTCCTCGACTGGCCTCCAGATGGCATTTGCAAGAGTACCAAGAAGATAGGGTAGGTCATTCCCATAGGGGTTCCGTGGTTGTACGAGAATCATTATGTTTACGGGCGTCAGAACCGGTCTTTATATGACCGGCCAAGCACCATATCCCATACTAGGGGTCTATAACACCAACAACAATCCACTAGTGGCCTTGCCCGCAATCCAATCCATTCCATCATCACCGTCACCATCAACATCATCACCTAACACAGTTGTGCTACTCCCAATCCCAATATATCACACACACCACCAAACTCATTTAACACAGTTGTAAAGAATATATATGTGAGAAGGTGTGGCAATGTAAATACATTGCGAGATCCTAAGCATGTCTAGTAGCAAGGTAAAAGTGCCATTATAGAAATGATGAAACTTTCCTAGGGTTATCAAGGTGACAGGTAAACAAGAGTAAACAAGGATTCAGATATTAACGCCTAAGTAACAGACATCAATATCAATAAGCAAGTAGTACTATAGCTACACAAGCAGTAAAATAACAATTAATGCATAATACTAGAGTAGGCTCTATAGGTGCGTGGGTGTGGGGGCACGTCGGCGTCGACGGGCGCGGAATTCGGCGGCGGCGCTCGCCGGAGAAGAGGAGGAAGCGCCTCTCTTCGAGTTGGTGTTGCTCGGGGAGGTACGTGGCTACGCAGAGAAGCTGGAGCGCGCACGGGTTGAGCGGGGCGAGGCCGGGAGGATGGCTGGCGTCATACCTGCACGGCGGCGTGCGGCGAGCTTCCGCGTAGTGCGCGCTCGGGTGCTCGCCGAGCTACGCAGAGGGCCGTGGGCGAGGCAGGGCATGCACGCGAAGCTGGCAAGCGCTCGAAGAAGGAGAGGGGGAGCTTCACAACGGCGAATCGAGCGGTTGCCGGTGATGGAGGAGAATGGGGAAAAGTTTCGATTGAAGCTCGGTGGTGAACGAAGAGGGGAGATGTGAAAGGGGAAAGGAAGGGAGGAGTGTTGGGCATCGGTTCTTATAGCGAGGGCAAGAGAGGAAGGCCGGGGGAAGCGGTCAAGGTGTGTCGCCGGTCTCCAGTCGTCGGTCGTCGCCATTCAAATCGGAAGCGACGCTTGCCAGAGGGGAGGGATGGGCACCTGCGGTTGATGACGGGGGCGCGGGATGGCTAGAGAGGCAGGGAGCTGACGGGGCGGCAGAACTCCATGTGGACGATGCGACGAGCTGACGAAGGGCGATGTCGGCGGCATGGGCGGCGACGCGCCGTCTTGACCGAAGGAGGGAGAAGACCGAGGGGAGGCGGGCCAGGCTGGGCCGAGGTTGGGCCGGTCTGGGCCGCGGCTGGAAATGAAAAGAAAAAAAAAGGAAGGAGAGGGGCATGCTGGGCTGGGCTGAAAGGAAGGAGAGGCTGGGTTTCGGCCCGAGAGGTTAGGATAGGTTTTCTTTTTACAGGATTTGAATTTGAATGGATTTCAAATTCAAACAAGAATAAAAACCAAACAGCTAAGCTAAATAAATTCAAATAAAACCAGAAACGCACATGATGAACTTTTTGCAAGATTACAAAATCAAAACTTTTTGAATTCAAGGTGAAATTGCTAGAGATCTTAATCATGCATTTATTTTAATTTGTTGTAAATTCAAAAGTTCAAACTTTTAGTGAATTTTAATGAAAGCAAACACTTAAGCACTAGTTTTTAATATTAGAAAATTTCATATTCTAACTAGGTTTGAATTTATTTAGTGTATTTTGTTTTTGGAAATTCATGGAAATGTAAGAGTGAGACAGAAATTTAAATTTTGAGTGATTTTTCATTCCTTTTTGTTTTGCTTGAAAATTTCGGGATGCTACAATATCTATTCGAAAGAATTGAATTTGTACATATAATAGCGAAGTATTGCTATAAGTTATGATTCTTTTAAAAAAATTGTGTAATCAAGCTCTTGCAGTCTAGTTTGGTTCACTTGAGTACCTTGACATGACAGCATTCTGCTGTAAAACCCTTTCGATTCATTTGTTGTTGACCCTCTCATCTATTCAGTTTCTCAATTTGGATCTTATATTGTTTCAAATTATCTATTCAAGCCATTTGATTACATGATTAACAACTTCATGACACAAAGAAAATATAATCAGTAAAACAATAAATTTGTGATGTTTGACACAAATACAGCATACCTCTTAGATGTCAACAGCTGGCAGCTGCCTAACCTTGTGGTTGTGGCTTAGCTGCTCCGCCTCCCACATCTCTGCTTTCTGATAGTCTGTCTTGTCCATTGATCTGGAACAGCATATCCTTGAGAAGCCTCTTCAAATCAAGAGTTCGAGATACGGATACTGAACCACTGGAAGATGTCCCATGTTTTGCAGTACGCCGCCATGGCAAGAATCGTCTTCCCCGGCCACCACATCCAACAATGGAGATCACTTTCAGCTCCACCTGATTATCCCTCAGCCAACTGGCGATCTTATCCCTTTGCCCGTCGAGATAGTGCATAGGGAGATTGGTCAGCCGCAGAATAATGGTGGCCTAGCTGACCAATATTTGTCATGAAGAATGCAACGATGGCTCGCGGCGTAGGGAGGGAGGGAGAGACCATTTTTTCCAGTAAGTCAACATTTTACATCCTATTTTTGTTTCACCTTGCATCTGATCATATATTTCGAACAAAACAACCAGCCATCTTTAATTCTAAAAAATAATAAATAATCAACAGGCAACTAAATGCAGTTCTGATAATTGAAACACTACTCCTGTAATCCAGAAATGAGGAGCAGTTTCAAAGGCAAAGCAACACCCGTTAACGTGGCTCCAAGTGAGTGATGGAAGCTTCGTTGATTGATGGCTCCAGGGATGACAACCTCGGCCTCTCGCCGGGAACTTCAAAGACTGGTTCGGCAGGCGAAGCTAGCGTCATGGGGCGGCTCTTGAGCATGTGGACGACAGCTGCCATGCGTGGCCGGAGTTGTGCGTCGTCTTGGACACAGAGGAGCCCAATGTGGATGCACCTCAATATTTCTTGCTTCTCATGCTTGTCGGCAGGGCAGCCATCGACCAGTTGTAGCATGCTTCCCTGGTGCCAGTGCCTCCATACCTGCCCGTACCCGCCATGCATGACCAGAGTTAATTCTCCATTGAGCCAGTTGACTAATAGCATGATCTGTAGATAGTAATGTGTATTCTTATTCAATGATTTGCAAGGTAATTACAACTTACAAATTTTATGAGATCTTCACATGGTCGCCGTCTGGTGATGATCTCCAGGACAAGGACGCCATAGCTGAAAACGTCTGACTTGTCAGAGACAATACATTGCTTGGCATGCTCTGGCGCCATGTATCCACTGCATTCCGACAATCGATAATTACAAATGGGTGATACTATCATAGCTATTGGAAATTAGATATAGACACATTTGAAGAAACGAACTTCCAAACTTACTAAGTTCCAGCATTATGTCTTGTGTTTTTCACACTTGAGTCAATATTAAACAGCTTCGCCAAGCCAAAATCCGAGATTTTGGGGTTCATGTCCGCGTCTAGCAAGATGTTGCCTGGCTTGAGATCACGATGGATGATCTTCAACCTTGAATCCTCATGAAGGTACATAAGCCCTCGGCCGACCCCTTCGATGATTCTGTACCTCTGTGCCCAGCTTATCTCCTGTTGCTTTGCCGGACCTGTAAGTTTAGTTTAGTTCACTAAACTTAGTTAATAAACTGAAAGTAACCTTAAAGGAAATGGAATTTTGTTCAGTTGTTGTTTGAGTAAGTCACCGTAAAGTATTTTGTCAAGACTCTTGTTGCTGAGGAACTCGTAGACGAGGAGCCTCTCATTTTGTTCGGTGCAGTAGCCGAGTAGGCGCACCAGGTTCTTGTGCTGAAGCTTTGCAACAAGGACAACTTCGTTCTTCATCTCCGCTTGCCCTTGCTTTGATTCTGTTGACAACCTCTTCACTGCAATGTTCTGTCCATTTTGTAGCGTGCCCTGAAGAACATCAAGATCAGATCCATAGTGTCAGCGGACCCATGAGAAAGACTATCAGGTAATTCAGAGTACTTAATTTAATATTCAGGTTCCATGATTTATCTTACTTTGTAAACTGGCCCAAACCCGCCTTGCCCGAGCTTATTTTTTTCTGAGAAGTTTTCAGTGGCGGCTTGCAGAGTACTCAAATCATACCGGAGGGACTCAAAACCTCCCATTTCTTCATCTTCATATCCTGTTCATGATATAAAATGGAACCTTCAAACCCGAATGTTGTGGCACTTTGTTCGTCAGATACGCTAGCGCTGTAACGGCACTTACTGCAGTATTACCGTGCTTGTGTAGTTTTCGATTCTTCTTGCAGGTATAGACAGCAACAAACAGCAGAACCAGCAGCGTAACAGCAACAGGAACTGAGACAAGAAGAGCTGTCCTGGGTGTGAGATTACTTCCTGCACCAGTAGCAGAGTCTGCCTCAGTCGGAAATTCGAAACAGAAGCTATTTCAGTCTTCTCTGGATTAACTCATCGCTTGAACTGTACTACTAAAAACATCTTTCTTGATAGTATTTCTAATGAACAGAATAAGACTATAACAGACCATATTAAATCCTATTAGAAATTTCCTGTACATTTGGATTGAAGCATTGGACCCTATGAAATTCCGATGAGTTAATTTTGAATGGAATCTAGCATGATGTTGGACTGCACAGAAAATTTATTTTGTGTGTTTCTCTCTCTAAAAAAAATCTTCTTTTTTCCTATGTTTGCATCCGAACATTTCATATAATAAATGCGATATTCTTGACCCAAAAAAAATGTTCAGGAAGGGGAGACACATTTACTGACCTTGGCCGGTTTGTTCGCCGTGGTTGGGTGACCGGCCGTCTCCCGGTGCCGGAACTGGCGCCATCCCTGTCGACATGATTGCCTCAGCAGCGTGGAGGTTATAGAAAATTGCTGACTCGAACCGGAGGTAGCAACTCCATAGGACGGATTGGCCGCCCTTCTCCCTATCCCAGTAGGTTGTGATGTAGTAAACGCCTCTGTTGAGGCATTTGTAGCAGTCGTCGGGGCTGAGGTCCCCCGTGCACTGGGCCATGCCGTATATCTTGGACAAGGCCGTATGGTCCGTCGCGCCGACCGCGAACAGACGGGGGTTCCCGTAAGCCGCCATCCTTGTGAGGTTGTTCATGAGCGCGTCGAGCCGCGTCGCGAACAGCTCCGGCTGCGCCACGCCCGCCGCGCCGTGGTTGTAGCCGAGGAACGACGACTCGCCCTCGCCGAAGAAGCTCACGTTGGAGTGTCGCAGCAGACAGGTCCCGGAGACGGCGATGGCGCTCGTCAGGCCCAGGCACTCGCTGCGCAGCTTCCGTGCCATTTTCTCGACGCACTTGCTGCAGAGGGACGCGGTGATGTCTCGGCGGCACTGAGCAAGGCCGTACGCCTTGTCGGGCGCCGCGGCGCCGGTGGCGTTCTTGGCGAAGCCCAAGGAGTACGCCGCGGCGGAAGGGAGGGAGGAGAGGACGGCGTCCAGGTTGGCCTGGAACGCGCCGCCGCGCGTGTAGTTTGTGTTGCTAACGCATTGGAAGTGGATAGGTTCCACGTACTCGCTCGTGGCGGCGAGGAGAGACGACGAGAAGAGGAGCAGGAGGGGAACAAGTCTACGCATGGCTCGTGGATGGAGTCTGGAGAGCTGCGCACTTCTGGCTAACCGCGCGCTTCATATAGGAGTATAAATGTATAATGAAGGAGGTGGTAGATGGTGACTACAATAGTTTTGCTTCTTGCATTGCCCGTATGTCACTGCAAATCTGCAATAATGAAGATGCTGTTTTGCCAAGTTGGTCCTTTCATTTATAGTATTTATTTATTATATTAGGATAGCGTAGGACCCATATACTCGGTTTAGCTGCCGTGGCAATGCTTTGCCAAGTTGGATATGTAGAGATAAGTAGCACAGCCTGAGCCAGTGAGCCGTACGTGCCACCCCCGGTTTAGGTCTTCCCCTGTTTTGCTGTGGTCACATATTGTGTCCTTTTTCTTTTCCGAGTAATTAGGGGAACCTAGATCATCTATCGGAGATTCGGAGTTCTCGGATACCCAAATGTCACAGTTTATAAATAAGTGCAGGGCGTGGCACATGAACTCGGAGCGTAAAACCGGACGGGCGCCCAGCCCCATAGTATTCTACAACGCCGCGGTGGGCGGCATCCTCATCAACGTTTCGTAACCATTCGTAACATGCAGCCAGACGCATAGCATTATTCTTTCGTGCTAGGACGCACCTGTGAGTCAAGGTCTCCGGTCCCCCGAGTCCCGTCCCTTTCCTAACGCGTTTTGACACTTGTTTTTGGCTCTGAACTCCACTAGTATCTACTCCATGCATCAACATGCCCGGAGCCCGTACCATGCATATAATTTCTTCCTTTCTTCGTTCTTTTGGACTTTCCGTTACAACCTTGCATGACGAGATGGCAACGTAAATGACGATGACTCCATCGCCTCGATCCTGTATTTCCGTCATCGTCGGTGCATGAAGCGAGCGCACAGTCAGGACGTCGATCGGCCCCAGCAAAGCCCGTACGCATACAGCTCATCCACCCTATGCTTGGCTTCAGGTCTTTGCGTCGGGGCATGATGCGTCAGTTACGGCCTTGCCAAGTTGCCAATGTTTGGGTGTACCTTAGTTCACCATAGTTGCTTAACTAAGGCCTGCTTGTTTCAGTTTTTGCTGGCTTTACAACTGGGTTCTTGAAAGTTGTCTTTTGAAATGTTGAAAAGCCAGCTTTCGAGGAAATAGACTACAAAGCTGAAAAGCTCACTCTAGTGAGAGTATAGAATATATCGGACAGAATTATGACCGGATTACACAATATATAAAAATATCTGCCTGACACTCCCTCTAGTGAGAGCATACAGCCTGTTCGCCTCGCAGCGAAGCAGCCGTTTTACTGTAGCAGCTGCAGAAGAAATAACTGCGAACACTGTAGCTGCTGCAGAAGAAATAACTGCGAATACTGTAGCTGCTGCAAAACAGCCACTGCAAAGCAGCGAAGCGAACATGCTGATAGTCTTCATCCACCGGAGCGCAAACGTTCAGACTGGATACTCAGTGAAGACAGAACTCGACAACCCTGTGGTTGAAGATGTCGACGTATCGAGATGTCATGGGCATATGAAGAACATGAACATCAAGCTTGTTCGCCTCGCTGCTTTGCAGCAGCTGCGATTCAGCAGCTACAGTGTTCCAGTTATTTCTTCAGCAAACGTTGCAGTATTCGCAGTTATTTCTTGAGCAGTCGCTCCAGTAAAAGAGCTGCAAAACAGCTTGCCGAACAAGCCGATCATTGGCAGCAACATTGTCACCAACATCACTCAGAACATTGTCGTAATAGTTCCGAGTGTGTTGTAACTTCCCGCATAGAGAGGGTCGTTCGTCGCCGAGCCATTGGGATTCAGCCTTTCAGATCAAGGATCGTCACGTAATTTCCAGGAATCCAAACGTGGAAACTTTTACTATACTATGCTCCTTCCAGAAAATGGTCGAGGATGGAGACTGTGCGCCAACAAGCAACTTGTTACTAGAAGGGGATATGAGACCGGAGGTGCTAGGTGCATTCACTCACCGGTTTCCTTGCAGCTGTCACCATGCAAGTGGTCTGTTGTCTATACAAGATGTGACGAATCTCACAGGCCAACCACCATTCACACACACGGGAGCCATGCACAGCCTCATCTCCATCCTCGTAGTTTTCCTCAGCTTGTCTCTCGTCGCCACCACGACGAACGGCGACGACCCAATCAAGGTCGACTGCCCGAGCGACACCAACTGCACGCGCGGCGGCGCCTTCGATGCCAACCTCGCCGCGCTCCTCTCCCCCCTCCCCGCCGCGGCGGCTGCGTCCTCCGGGTTCGCCAAGAACAGTACCGGCGCCACGCCGGACCAGGCGTTCGGTCTCGCGCAGTGCCACGCCGACCTCAACTCCTCCGACTGCCGAGCGTGCCTCGACACCGCGTTGGGGAATATCACCGGCAGGTGCCCCGGCCAGAGGACGGCGCTGATCATCTACGACTCCTGCCTGCTGCGCTCTTCCGACACGAGCTTCTTCGGCGCCGCCGACACGTCGTGGTATAGGTACATCTGCAACCCGAAGACCGCGCAGCCGCTGCTGTTCATGTCGCGGCTCGCCGCGATGCTGAGCAACCTTACGGGGACGGCGGCGCGCGGCTCTCCGTGCATGTTCGCGGCCGGCGCGGCCGAGGTCACGCCCTACGTGAGGCTCTACGGCATGGCGCAGTGCACGCGGGACCTCGGCACGGATGACTGACTGCACGGCCTGCCTTTCCGACGCCGTCAAAAGTGTTACAAAAAACTGCGATGGGAAGCAAGGCGCGCGGATGTACCACCGGAGCTGCTCCCTCCGGTACGAGGTGTACCCGTTCTTCGACGCCAAGGCCGTCGAGGTAGCCATGTCGCCGACGCCGACGCCGGGAGCTCGGCCAGTCAATGGCGGCGACCTCCCCAACCCGGGAAGCACTGGTGAGTCAACGTCTCCTGTTCCTAGCGTAATGCGTTCACTTGTTTTTCTTTTCACAAAGGGAATATTAGGCCTGAGATAAACAAGGTCTGGCCGAAAAAAAAAAGCTTAGCTCTAGAGGGTCAGCCAGGACGACGACAATATGTCGAGCAGAAATCGAGCATTTTCATCGACACACATTTCAAAGAACATCATACATACCCGTCAACGAGACATCAAAATACATATATTATTTATTTTCACATATATACAGCCCGTGCAGCAAACATGATTACCGTTAAAACAGTAATTCAAGGTCAACAACAGCGACCACGTGCCAGGAAGCACTCGTGAGTCAAGGTCTCCCGGTCTCCTGAGTCCCGTCCCTTTCCTAACGCTTTTTCGAGTTTACGCGTCCGGTGCCCATACCATGCATATCGTTTCCTCCAATCCTGTGTTTGCCCTTTCCGTGCCTTGCGGCTTGCATCTTAACAACAAAATGCAGAGCCAGGGGCTCGCTCTTCTCGTGTTGATTCCTGCCGCTGTCTCGCTGTTGTTGGTGCTGCTAGTTGCTCTGTATCTCTTGAAGAGGAACTGAAAGCCACTCTCTCTGTCCCAAAATATAAGCATTTGTTGACTTTGCAGCATCATGTTTGATCCTTCGTCTTATTTAAATTTTTGTACATGAATATAAAACAAATAAGTCATACTTAAAGTATGTATAATAATAAAACAAATTATAACAAAATAAATAATATTTTTATAATTTTTTTGAATAAGACGAAGAGTCAAATGTGATGCTGAAAAGTTAACATATGCTTATATTTTGGGACGGAGGTAGTACACAACACAGATTGCACTCGTCAGTAAGTCCTGAAATGAAGTTACGAAGCACTGGCAATAAGGTGGTCTGGTACAAATGAAGTTACGAAGCACTGGCAATAAGGTGATCTGGTATAAATGCGGTCAGAAAACGTGATGTTTCAGTAGTATCACTTCAAACGGGTGATACCAAGATAAGACTGGAACAAACACCTTCAGTTTTGAATTTTCGCTAAGACAGATGCTAATGCTGCTTCAGGAAGTACTCACACAGGCACGTTCGCGAAGAAAGGAAGTACTCGCACGGTCAGGACAGCTATTCTTGTCTCAGTTCCTGTTGCTGTCACGGTGCTGGTGCTGCTGTTTGTTGCCATCTACATCTGCAACAGGAAACGACACAAGCATCTGTCATTTTCGCATGTCGCAAGCAATGGTAAGTGCTGAAACAACGCAAGCATTATCAAATAATGTGACATTCATGCTTTGACTACTCCATTTTCATCTCATGAACAGGGCATGAGAGTGAAGAAATAGTAAGCTTAGAGTCTCTACAGTACGATTTGAGTACTCTACGAGCCGCCACTGACAACTTCTCAGAACAAAATAGGCTTGGGCAAGACGCGTTCGGGCTAGTTTACAAGGTAAATAAATTCTGGAGGCTGAATATTAATTTGAGTAAAATCCCTACAAGCTTAATGGTCCATCTCATGAGTGCGCGCACACACACTAATCCGAATGTAATGTTTTTTAGGGTAAGCTACAAAATGGGCAGGGAATTGCAGTGAAGAGATTGTCAAAAACATCGCAGCAAGGAGCGGTGGAGATGAAGAATGAGGTTGTCCTGGTCGCAAAACTCCAGCACAAGAACTTGGTGCGCCTACTCGGCTACTGCATTGAAAAACATGAGGGGCTCCTTGTATACGAATTCCTCAGCAATAAAAGCCTGGACAAAATCCTTTATTGTGCTTCTTTCAAACGACCATATGCCCTGCTGTTATTTCGTTTCTGGTGAATGTGATTTTCCTTGTTAACTCTACTAAACTGAGCTGAACTTTCAGGTCCTGCAAGGCAGTGGGGGCTGAGCTGGGAGCAGAGGTACAAGATCATTGATGGGATAGGCCGAGGGCTTATGTATCTTCATGAGGATTCAATATTGAAAATTATCCACCGCGATCTCAAGCCGGGCAACATCTTGCTAGATGCGGACATGAACCCCAAGATCTCGGATTTCGGCTTGGCTAAGCTGTTTAAGATTGATGACTTGAGCATAGCAAACACAAACCATGTTGCTGGAACTCGGTAAGCTTTGGTGCCTACAAGTTCTTCATCAGACATGGGTTCTCTTGTGCTGAGTTCGTTGGCACCACGAGTGGCGGGCTAGGCGACCCATGTTTGACCCCTTCCATCAACAAAAATGTTGAATTTTTTCCCTAACTCCGAACCGTAAGGATAGTACCATCCATTTTGTACTTTCCTTACATGCATCGTCCTCACTATGCAGTGGATACATGGCATCGGGGTACGTCTTGCAAGGCATCTTCTCTGCCAAATCAGACGTTTTCAGCTATGGCGTCCTTGTCCTGGAAATCATCACCGGCCGTCGACCATCTGAAGATCTCCTAAAATTAGTAAGTTGTAATTAACCTCTGTATCATCGAATAAGACCTCACATTACAATCTACACAGTGAGTTGTTAGCCAACTGACTGCAATGGAGAGTTAACTCCGGTCATGCATGGGTTCCATAGGTTTGGAAGCACTGGAGCGAGGGGAACGTGCTACCGCTGCTCGATAGCTGCCCAGCCGAGGATCATGGGAAGCAGGAGGAGATGTTGAGGTGCATCCACATTGGGCTCATCTGCGTCCAGGACAAAGCGCAACTCTGGCCCCACATGGCAGACGTTGTCCTCATGCTCAAGGAGCCGCTCCATGATGCTGGCTTCGCCCACCGAGCCCATCTTCGCAGTCCCGAGCAAGAGGCCGATGGTGGCAGCCTTGGAGCCATCAATCAACGAAGCCTCCATCTCTCAATTGGAGCCACGTTAATGGGTCCTCAGGACGGACCTAGTTGGTGTTGCTTTGTCTTTGAGTTTCTTCTCATTTACCAAAAACAGGAGTAGTGCTTGAATTACCAGAACTGCTATTTAACTGTCTGCTGATTTTTCTATTTTATTTTTGGAAATCAAGGTGGCTGGTTGTTTTGGGCGAAATATTGGCCCGTTAGATGCAAGGAAGATGAACCAAATAGAATATAAAATACCTGGTGGAAGCTTCATTTGATTTTTCATGAAAAGAATCATGTCAATCGTGAATCCAAGATGACTTGTAAAAACTGATTAACAATTCACACTGTGAAGTGTGCATCGAATTCTCTATCTTTCTGAACCAGTTTGAGATTAACTAGCATGCTGGGTTACCCCAATCCATTCTACCCCGTGATCATCAAATTGCCCCAATGGGAACAATAAAATATAATCATAATATAGTGGTTTGTACCGACACTTCTAATTATATCCCACGGAATGGTAACCTACAATCTAAAATGGCCATTAGTTAAACGGCCATTGCATCAGCGAACATGGAACCCGCGGTTACCGGAAGAAAAGGAAAAACAAAAGACGACCGAATCGAAAGTGAAGGGTGAGATACACCGGTCCCCACGCCGGCGCCAGGTTGGTGGTCTGTACCGCAGGAGCAGATTGGATATCGGAGAGATGACTGGTTGTAGGGCTGGATCGAGTGAGGGATGGATGGGATGGGGATTCAAGATTCCAGTGGGGATGGAAGGATGAAGGGACTTCGGCCGGCGAACGGCAGGAGGAGCGCGACGGTGGATTCAGAGTTTTTTCTACATAAATTCAGAAGGTATTTGGATCCCGATCTAAAACAGGGGCATATATGTAAATGATGGGTGTTTAAAAATAAAGGAATTGCTCGGTGCGTGATCTTCATCAGACGGCGCGGAGCTAGTGGTCCGGTTTCTATGGTGTCGACGTTGTTGCGGTGCGTTGCGGCCTTGCGGGTCCGCTAACGGGTTTTGTCGCTAACGGGTCATGCGAGAGACGAGTCCGTCTCTGTATCCTCTGCCGAATCAGTCGGGTCGCGTTGAGTAGGAGGCGAAAGGCGAGACGGCGACGGCGACGGAGACGGGCGAGGGAGGCGGCGCGGCCGATGGAGTCTGCGCTGCTGTTCCGCGCTTGATCTGTTCCCCATCGTGGAGGCGGCGAGCGCAGCGTCCAGCGAGGAGGCAAGCGGGCGATTGGATCGAGGAGGCGACCGGGGTCGCTAGCAAGGAGTCGATTGGTGCAGCTAGGCAGGCGATTTCGTTGCAGGTGATGCTCGCCTCCCGCAATCCCAACCCCTTTTCTCTGATTAGGGTAGCTCGATCGATGCTTGTGTTGCTTTTATTAGGTTTCGTTGATGTTGACCTTCCTTGTTGTCCATTGATGGGAGGCTACTTGCTTGATTGGAACGATTTGCTCTAGTTCTTACCATTACTCTGTGTTCTGCACAAATTCATCATAGATTGATACCACTGGAGTAGTGGGTTTGGTTTCAAGGTTGCAGTGAGTCAGTTTGAAACATATGCATTTTTTGTGCAGATTTTCAGAATGCCTAGGCAGAGTTGTCACTGTTTTTCATTACCACCCATTTTTGCTTTGTCCTGAGTAGCTATTGATTGACTGACTCCTCTTTCATGACCCGAGTTGTTAGACCATGTCATAACTCTGAATTTTTCTTTATTAGTGTTAAAATCCACAGTGCTCCATTCTCTATTGCAGTGAAATGTGATATGCTATTAATCACATGGCAAATATGCTACAAATAATAAGTTAACATTCAGTTATATCATTTTTATGTATCTCTGAATGTTTGCAATTGTAGCATTTGTCCATACCATCTAGTGGATAATGTATTGGCAATATATTTGTTTGGCCTTATGATTTTTTGTTAGTACTGGATTGAGTACCAACTGAATTTGTAAACCAACAATAATTACAGTTAGTTCATGTGACAATTACAAACAATATAGCAGCAGTAATTTTAGCTAAATGATACCTGAATTTCTTGGATGGGCATTCCTACCAGAGATCATTCTTTACGCTTATTCTGGAAATGGTGAATATTTTCTGCTGCTATTTACGAAATGTTTCATACATTCTATGTATGAGTTAAGTTAGCAATTTGATTCGATTAGCAATTTTTTAATTTGCTGGTTTCACTGCTTTCTGTTTGACCAATGTGCATAGGGGAAACCTATGTTTTTTAGTGGTGCGATGATCTCTGAATTGTGTTGAGAAATACTGCTGTTGAAGTTGATGATCATCCGACATTCCTGATGCTTGCATTATATTACTGTAAATGCTAACGCAGTTCATCCAGTGAGTAAAGCATGATTTTCTCCATTAGTGTTGTGCATCACTCCATTAGTGTAATTTTAGGGATCTTTTGTTGGCACAATCACATCGCTGCTGCCTTCTGTAAGTTCTGTGCTTGTAACTGCTGATTTAGGTCAAATAAAATAGTTATAATTGGTTCGTAATAAAATTATTTTTTGAGCATCTGTATTAATTTCTTTTGGTTAATGTATTAATCTCATTATTGTGGATGTGAATAATTAGACACAATTGTAAACTTCCAAAATAATATCTTTTGGAACAAGCAGCTTATTGGCAAGAAGCTTATTTGTACATCGAGATATATAGCAATCTTCAAGCTTTTCTAGTTTCTATTGTAATTCTGTAGTTAGGATTGATATGAACAGAGAATGACATCGAATAGTAGTTGAATTGCACTGCTTATGAGTCCTGCTTTGAGAACTATGTAGGTTGAGAATTTTGTAGTTCTGTTGTTTGAGAATTATTCATAGTGATCTACTTACTGGTTTCTTCCTGAGTGGCTATTGCTTTCTCCTTGACACAATATGACCTGCTGATACAAATCAATGAAAATTTTATCTACTGATTGAGTATTTTCTTTTATTGCTTGACCTTGATAGACCATAGCACACCTCTAAATTTATGTTGATTGACTCCCGTGTTTCGTTACCTGACCTTGTTAGACCATGACATAACTCTGAATTGTTCTTTATTAGTGATAAACTCCATCATGCTCCATACTCTGTTGCAATGAAATATGATATGGCATTAATCACATAGAAAATTTGCTGCAAATAATAAGTGAAGATTCAGCTACATTATTTTTATGTACCTCTAATTGCAATATTGTTTGGTCACTCATATTTTACTGGAACTATTTCTACTGACATAGTTCATTACATGTTATTGGTCTAGATAGTGAATTAAATTGTAGAACTTGATGGGTTTTTTTTTGCTGTACCCTGTTATTAATAGAGTTTGGAATTATTTTGGTATTACACATGTCCATGTAGCATAGCTTTGTACTTACATCATGGTTGCCTAGATGTTACCTATAAGATGATAGCTATTGTAGTGACATTTACATTTATATTTGTAACTATCATGTGACATTTACATACTTTGCCATTGTTTTAGTTATAGTTAATTCTAAACCATCATGATTAAAGTTTCTGTTCTATGTAGGTTCCACAATGCCGAAATGTAAGTTTCGTGATGCCGGCGAACACGAAGAAGATTCTCTGGATGAGGCCATTGAATCAGAATCTGATGACTCATCCACAATTAATATTTGTCATTTTTGTATATGCAGTCAAAAAATATTGTGTCTGAAGTTTTTTTTTTAACTTTCATCTGAATTTAAATGAACTAAATAGAGATTTGTGCAATAACTAAACATTCAGATATTTAAAGGGTCGATTTAGTAGTGCATTTTGTTGATTTTATTTGTTTGCATTGTTTTTCTTTGTGCAGAAAGCCAGGAGGCCGGGGGGCAGCAAGTGTGATAGATCTGGAACAAGAAAGAATTCAAGACTCCGCAAGGCATGCCCCTGCAAATCTTAGGGCCACAAAGGTATTGGCCTCTTCACTCTCCTCATCGCATAGTTTTTGATAAAGTTTTGGTCAATCACTGATCTGTTCATGATTTTGGGCCACGAGGTGCTTTAGATCACTTACTTTTTTGATATTATGGTCCGCTCAAAATGACTAAAAGATGTATGGCTTGTGTTCTTCAATTCTAAAATGTTCCCTCAAAAGTTTTGTTGAGGGGGCCGTGATGTGAGCGCTGAGAGTTTTGACGTTAATTCTTGTTAGTTGTTAGTGGCAGGGCCATTTCTTTTTTAGCTGAATTAGTTCACATGGTGTTAGGCATGTGTCACTTTCTTGTATGTCGATACACAAAGTGCTAGGATAAATTTACATGACCATAGTGCCAAAATTGGATTCGAAGAAATTTTTAGTTTAAAGATTTTTCCCTTGTTATTTTGTTTTGCATCTGCGTTATATTCAGGATCTTTGAATTATTTGGCCAAGTAAGTACAATGTAATATTTTTTCATTCTAGTTTATATTAACAAACTAATTTTCTCTTCCGAACTTGTGCTTTTGATGATCAGTAGTTCACCCTCTTTTCACTGAAATTACACCCTAACAGAGATATGTAATATTAATATCGCTCATAAGTAATTTTTTGCCAGAGCATAGTAGATAATTTTGTTGTGAATGATTTATATGTTATCAGAGATTTATGAGAAGTAACATGTGCACAACTCATCTTGTTTGCATTGACTGATGTTTGTAATTGTACCATTTGTCCATACAATCTAGTGGATATTGTATTGCCAATGTATTTCCTTGGCCTTGTGCTTTTCTTTTAGTGTTGGCTTATGCATCATCTAATTTTGGAAACCAATACTAATTACAGTTGGTTCATATAACAATTACAACCTATAAACTAGTAGTAACTTTAGGTAAAGCATACCTGAAATTGTTTTGGACGATGATGTATTTGACATCGACTTGCCCCTAGCTTTGCTTTTTCATTTCTTTCCTGTATAATATGATATAACAAGTGTTCTGAACGATTAATCATGCACAAGGTGCATGCTGGTGGCTTGTGTGACTGTGTTGGCATGTCATAGCTGGCTGGATGTGTTTGCATGAGACCATTACTCATACGCTTGTTGGCATTCTGAGTTTGCTGTTTAGAGTCCCCCAAAAGTTTAATCTTTGTGCATTATATAGATAAGTGAAGCACTCTAGTCTCTCAAGGTGGCTGTGCAAATATAATTATTTGGTTGGTACTTTTTATAATCTGAATCCTATATAAGGGGCATGCATTTGAGAATGTCATTCTTCACATGCAGAAGGTACTATATCTTATTGAGATTTGCTCATTTAAGAATTCGTCGCTGTCTCAGTCAATTTTTTTGTCCGTCAGATAGTGATCTGAGCGGCGGCATTCTCCAGCCAATTTAGTTGTTGTTGGGTGCGGTAGGAGTAGCTGGGCAAGTGATGGCTGTTATCAGCCCAGCTGGCCTTTTATTCTTTATATTGGATCAATATACACATACACACAATGAAGAGAGGGGATGATGCTTTCATCTCCGTTGTTCATGGACATCGGTACTATTCCTTGCCTTCAATTTTGTTGGGCTAGTCTGATGCTAGCCCCTTGCCACATTATTTGTCTAGCAAGTGCATGCATATAACACCCAATAGTGTTTGCATTTATAGTGCTGATTTTGTATTATACATCAAGGAAATTACACATAGTTTTGTTTGAATTTACTTGTATGCCAAATGGTGAAATATTAGTATACCACAAGTGTAACTTTACACTTTCTTTGTTTAATTGAATCTGACACCTGTTTTCCTTGCTTTTTTGCAATAGCCTCGTGTTTCAACACCTGCTACTCCTAGTGGAGCACCTTCTTCATGTGCTAAAAGTACTAGGTTCAACCATCTTGGCTTCAGATATATTAAGCGGCGTTGTGGTTTTCTGTTTGTGCTGGCTTGTGTATTATCTGATTTTGGAAACCAATAATAATTACAGTTAGTTCATACAAAAATTATAACCCCTAAACTAGTAGCAATTTTAGGTAAAGCATTTGGTGACAATAAGTTTTTTAGTAGCCATGGCTTCTTGTTTGTTGAAATAGGGTCAATATTACTTTCCTGTATACAAGGACATGAATAGTTTTTCACGGTACACATAAAAAATAATAATTCTTTGAAAGTGTACATGCATGAATGCAAATATACCTTTAATTTTTTTATGACTTTAATTTGGGCACATGCTCTTTATAATATGCTCCAGATTGCTCATTTTGATGAATTGATGTTACATTTGAGTTGCCTTTCACCTGATTTTTACTGTCATATCCTTTTGGAATTGTGATCCATCGGAATTTACTGCTCAAGAATTGCCAGTTTACCACTTAAAATGAAACTTGCAACTTGGTTCCTAGTTTTAATACGTGTGAACGCATTTTGTAGTATTTGTACTAGTTCAATATTTTGCCTCTAATAGGACTACATCATTTACTGACAATGCTTGAACTTTGAGTTTGCTGCACATAGTAGTAGTTTATTTGCTGCACATAGTAGTAGTTTACTGCATACCATGCGACAATAGTTCATCCAGCATGTGGACTTTATATCAAGTTGTTGGAACCCAAGCATGTGCTTTGTACCAAATATTATGAAAATTTATATGAATTTATTGGAACCAAAGTTCTACCTTCCACATAATGACTATTGTCACATGGTACTGCTACTTCAGGTAACAAGATGTTCTTTTCTGGAATGGAGAATTCAGGTTTCAGCCAGGCCTTTATGTACGTACAAGAGCGGGATTGCAAAACGACCAATTGATGAGCAGCGTCGGTCTAGTCTGAACTGCAAAGGGAATTTGAGCAGCGTCAGTCTAGTCTGAACTGCAAGGTTATTTCAGGCAAGTTGCATGCCAAGCTTCTCTGAGCCGAAGATCAGTCACCGGGTATTTCCACATGGCTCTGTTGAACCTGAATGTGCTAAAAAAATTAAACTGGATAGAGTTGCTTAGTTTGGCGTGAAGCTGTAGCATTTGTTGGTAGTGGCTGGGATCCAGGCCCTAGTGGCTGCATATATTGTGTCATTATCTCATACTTGTAGGATGCTTGACATTGTAGCATTCTGCCTTTGATTGGTTGCTAAAAAAGAGCAAAACAGAGCTTACCTACAACAGACAGAGCTCGTGCGACTAAGTTGAGAAACTGTTTAGTAATACCACTAACTGAGGCCTGAATTGCTATAGTAAATCAGAATACTGAACTGTAACCCTTGAACTGTTTGTAACATTTGACACTTGTCTGATCTGATAGAAAATTTTCCTTCATATTTTCTTACTGTAAGAAATATGCAAAACATTTTATTTCAATGTAGTCTTAGGGCATTGCATACAAACGTATGTAACTTGTCTTTGCTTTTAACTTTGTTTGACGGGATTTTGCTTCAAAAATTTTGGCACCAACTGATGATGTTGGGTAACCATGTCGTGGCAGCGAGCTTTCTTTTTTCTTTTTTTTTTCTTTTTTTTTTTTTGAGACTGCGAGCATGTTTTAGTGAGCAGTGTGACAATGCAACATGGTCCAAAATTACTCACAGAATCAACCAGAAGATGGAGGAAAACTAACTACTCCCTCCGTTCTTAAATTGATGTCGCTGTTGACTTTTTTAGTTACGTTTGACCATTCGTCTTATTCAAAATATTAACTCAAATGTGCAAAATTATAAGTTATGTTGCAAATTTCTTTAGTGATAAAATAAATCATAATAAAATATATGATAATTTTTAAATTTTTTTGAATAAGACGAGTGGTCAAACTTTTTCAAAAAAGTCAATGGCGACATCAATTTAAGAACGGAAGGAGTACTATTTTGTGGGTAAGCATGTCATGGCACATAACAATAAACCGGCCCATAAAATTGGTCCACAAAAGCCCATAGCAAACAGGCTATAAGCTAACGGGTTTGTTGGGGGAATCCGTTAACAAACAGAACCCGTATACAAAGAAAGCCCGCGTTTTAAGCCAGGGAACCCAACTATACCACGCCAAACTCACGTTGTGGCTGTTGTTTTGCGGACGCTTGGATCATAATCCAACGGCATGGAAAAGTGACTGAGGCAAATACGAAATCTCAGTCACTTGGGCTGGAGACAGACCCTAAAAATAATGAGTACTACCTTTTATCGGGGTTCTATTTGCCAATACTCCAAACCGACCATGGCCGCCGATGAGGCCGCGAGGCTCACCCCACCGCCATGCGTCCTACGCTCCCTTCCGTCGCATCAATGGGCCGATCCGATCCTCGGCGCAGTGGCGCCGCGCCGTCAGGCTATGCGGTTGGCAGTCGGACCGGGCGGTAGTGGTACGTCTGCTGTGCAGCGCACGCGCGCGCGTTGCCGTCCCCAGGTCACACGCGACACCACCACATTGCATCGAAGGTTCGGAGGCGTGGAATGGCGCCACAGCTTGTTTGGTGGTGGCCCAAACAGACAGCGACGCCCACGCGCAATCGCGAGACGCCGCCCTTCGTCAGCCGGCCCCGGTGTGACCGTTGAAACTTACCTGAAAGTCTGGCGCAGTTAACTTGTCTATTAATAATTCTTCAAATCACTGTAGATGTTTGGTCTGCTTGATGTGCAATTTGTTTTGTTGAAATTACGAGTTCCCGTTGCTGCAGCGATGTTTGGATTTACTGGCATTTCTAGGAGGTCGTCTTCGGTCAGCTCAAGCAAAAGTAGTAGACGCGTGCCATCTGCGTTCTTTCTTAAATTAGAGCAGCACGGCAGTGCAGTTCAGCGCCAGCAGCAACCTACCGCTGGAGACATGTCCAGCCTTCGCACCCTCCTCCTCCTCTGCTCGCTCATCCTCGCCGCACCGGCCAAAGTCGGTGAAATCATTTTTTTTGATGGAAACGATCAAATATTTTTAGACTGCCCGAGCAACACGAACTACACGAGCGGAAGCGCGTTCCAGGCCAACCTTGACGTGCTCCTCTCCACCATCCCCGGCGCGGCGGCCGCATCCTACGGGTTGGCCGAGAACGTCACCGGCGCCGCGCCTGACCAGGTGTACGGCCTCGCGCAGTGCCGCGCCGACGTCAACGCGTTCCACTGCCAAGCGTGCCTCGACAGCTTGGCGCAGTACATGGCCACCTATTGCCCGGGCCAGAAGAGGGCCACGATCGTCTACGACGACTGCCTGCTGCGGCACTCCAACGAGAGCTTCTTCGGCGCCGGCGACACGTCAGAAATTTGGTACGTTTGGAACTCTCAGAATGCCACGCAGCCGGCACATTTAACGTCGACCCTCGGCGCGCTGATGAAGAACATCACGGCGATGGCGGCGTACGCGTCGCCGCGGATGTTCGCGGCCGGCTCGGCCGCGCTGACACCGTTCAAGAACATCTACGGCATGGCACAGTGCACGCGGGACCTCTCCGCGGGCGACTGCAACCGCTGCCTCACCACCGCCATCGCCTTCATACCCGCCTGCTGCAACGAGAAGCAGGGTGGCCAGATCGTGTACCGGAGCTGCTCCATCCGGTTCGAGAAGTACCCGTTCTACAACGTCTCGGCCGCCGAAGCGGCCATGTCGCCGGCGCCGTCCCCGAAGGGCGGGCCGATCAACGGCAGCGACCATTTCGTAGCAGGAAGCACCGGTGAGTCAAAGGTCTCCGGTCTCCTGAGCCCCGTCCCTCTCCTAACACGTTTTTAGTTGACTCTTCTTGTCGCTCTGAACTCCAATGGTGTCTATGCATTAACGTGTCCGGTGCCCGTACCATGCATATCGTTTCCTCCTTTCTTCTTTTTGGACAAAACAAAAAAAGGCAACATAATTGACCCCGTCGTCGACTTCGTTCCTCTATTCTGGTCGTCGTAGGTGCAGGAAGCAAGCGCACAGTCAGGACGGCTCTTCTCGTGTCGATTCCTAGGCATCTTCTCTACCAAATCAGATGTTTTCAGCTATGGCGCCAGAGTACGTCTTCCAAGGCATCTTCTCTACCAAATCAGATGTTTTCAGCTATGGCGTCCTAGTCCTGGAGATCATCACCGGCCGACGACCATCCAAAGATCTCCTAAAATTTGTAAGTTGTAATTAACCTTCGAATCATAGAATAAGAAAACGCTACAATATACAGTGTGCGCTGTTAACCAACTGCCGCAATCGAGAGTTAACTCCCATCATGCACGACGGGTACGGGCAGGTGTGGAGACACTGGAGCCAGGGGAACGTGTCATCGCTGCTCGACAGCTCCCCACCCGATGATCACTGGAAGCAGGAGATGTTGAGGTGCATCCACATCGGACTCCTCTGCGTCCAGGACGATCCGCAACTCAGGCCAGGACGATCCGCAACTCAGGCCCGGCATGGCGGTCGTCGTCCTCATGCTCCACAGTCATTCCATGACCCTGGCTGTGCCTACCGAGCCATTCTTCACAGTTCCCGGCGAGAGCCCGTGTGTGGCAGCCCAGGAGCCATCGACCAATGAAGCTTCCATCTCTCACTTGGAGCCACGTTAATGGGTCATCCGCACAGATGATGCCCATCAACGGGTGTTGCTTTGTGTTTGAAATTCTTCTAATTTTCGAACAACAGGAGTACTGTTTCAATTACTAGAACTGCTGTTTAACCGTCTGTTGACTTTTCATTTTTGGGAATTCAAGGTGGCTGGTTGTTTTGTCCGAAATATTAAGTCGGAGGCAAGGAGGATGAACCTGAAAAGAATGGAAAATGCTTGGTTGAAGCTTCGTTTGATTTTTCTTGACACGAACCATGTCAAGTGTGAATCCATGGTACTTTAGCCTCGTCCAGAAGTAATAACAAAAAGTTTAGGGAATAATAACGCAGAGGGAACTGAAAAGTTTCAAAATATGGCAATGTCCCAAGTTGAGAATTGAAGTCAGTTCTCTGTTGAATATGCATAATCTATCTAAAAAGGATCAATGGCCTCATTTGTATACTTTGTTACCTTCAGATTCAGGTCATCATTTAGAATCTGACGGTATTTGAATAATTCAAAGACATGTTTCAGTATCTCTATTTATACAAAACCTAGAAGGACTAGATGGTTCAAGCAATACTTTGAAATTAGGTAGCTTCAGCAAACAAAGTGAAGAAGGCCATACAGGTAGGTAGTTATACCAGTTTCTTACTGTTTTGTGTAATAGCATAACAAGCATTAGGAACCCGTTTCAATAGAATTCGCAATATATGTGAGGAGCCTGGACTTGTTAAGCTAGCCTGAATAATTTAATTGCAATTGAATGCAAGTCTACTGCCAAGCGTAAGTTACAGGGAGAGTGGGAGAGCCAGAGGTGAGGTATTAATTGCACATATCCTAAAATCTCCAAGTATTCTCTCTTTTTCCTACTGAATTAGTATAGCGCTTCACAAAGGCTATCCTATAGTACTCAACTAGTAAAATGTGTCACTCACCAAACTATCCTATAGTACTCTTCAAATTAACTTGTCTGCATTGTTAAAGAAACTTGTCTATTTAGTGCTTCAAATCACTGTACTGTAGTGGTTTGGTCTCTGCTAGGTGTGCATTTCGCTGAAATTAGGACTTGGGCGTATCCCCCTTGCGCCGTAGCGATGTCTGGGTTTATATATGGGGCTTTCTACGAGCTCTTCTTTGGTCAGCACAAGCAAAAATAGTAGACGCGCGCCATCGGCATTCTTTCTCAATCTAGAGCAGCAGACAGTGCTGCACAGCGCTAGCCAGCAGCAACGTTCCGCTGGAGACATGGGCAGCCTTCTCATCCTCCTCTGCTCGCTCATCCTCATCGCACCGGCAAACGCCGGTGAAATCTTAATATACTGCCCGAGCGACACGAACTACACGCGCGGCAGCGCGTTCCAGGTCAACCTGGACGTGCTATTCTCATCCATTCCCGGCGCGGCAGCCGCGTCATCCGGGTTCGCGGAGAACGTCACCGGCGCCGCGCCCGACCAGGTGTACGGCCTCGCTCAGTGCCGCGCCGACGTCAACGCGTCCGACTGCAGAGCGTGCCTCGAAGCCACGGCGCGGGGCGTGGCCACCAGGTGCCCGGGCCAGAAGAGCGCCATGCTCATCTACGAGTCCTGCCTGCCAGTGGCGGATCTTAGTTGAGACCAAGGGTGACCATGGCCCCCCCTGCCTCCACTAAATCTCCATTGATTGAACAGTAAATTGCTGCTGTTTATGAAGAATTATGGTAAAGATAGTGAGACCGGCCCCCTCTGGATTTTCGTTGAAGCTCGGCCAGTGCTGCCTGCTGCGGCACTCCGACGAGAGCTTCTTCGGCGCCGTCGACACGTCGCCGACGTCGGTGGTGTGGTACAAGTCGAACATACAGAACGCGACGCAGCCGGCGCAGTTCACGTCGGCGCTCGTCACGCTGATGAAGAACCTCACGACGAAGGCTGCGTACTCGTCCCCGCGGATGTTCGCGGTCGGCTCGGCTGCGCTGGCGCCGTTCGTGAACATCTACGGCATGGCGCAGTGCACGCTGGACCTCGTCGCGGAAGACTGCTACCGCTGCCTCGTCTCCGCCGTCGCCATCATACCGACCTGCTGCAGCGAGAAGCAGGGCGGCCGTGTCATCTACCAGAGCTGCTCCATCCGGTTCGAGCTGTACCTGTTCTACAACGCCCGGGCCGCCGAGGTGGCCATGTCACCGGCGCCGGCCCCGGTGTCTGGGCCGATCAACGGCGGCGAACATTCCGTCCCAAGAAGCGCCGGTGAGTCAAGGTCTCCGCCAGGAAACACCGGGGAGTCAAGGTCCCCGCTAGTCAACACCGGTGAGTCAAGGTCTCCAGTCTCCCGGGTCCCGTGACTCCCATCCCTTTCCTACGTTATGAGTAACATTCATACCGTTTCTTCATTTGTTCTTTTGGACTTTCTGTTTCATACTAGCGTCTTGACTGGACAAAAAGGCAGCATAATTATATCCTAACGCGTCTTGAGTAGTGCCCGTGCGCGTGGCATGCACGCGCGAATAATTGACAGTGCAATATCATAGGAATACTTCTATAATAAAGTGTGCAATTATATTGTTCAAACAAGCACATTCAAAGACGATGTAATATATTGTTCAAACCAGCACATTTAGATAAGAATTTTTGTAGTGTTACTGATTTCGCTGCACAATATTCTAGTAAAATGAAATGCTATTCGATAGGTTTGATCAGTCACAAACTTAATTACAGCATATTTAATTCCTGTTGTGCATACAGATCCCTTAGTTCGATAGAGCGACATGACAGATACGTCTTCACAAAACAAAAACAAAATTCTTTATATATATAACTCAAAAGATCCCAAAAAATCCTGGTCCCTGCATGGCCTCCAAAGAAGGCCGGGGGAGTTTGCCCCTATTTTTTTTTTTTTAAAAGATCCCAAAAAATATCAATAATTCATACCTTAAGTGGTGACAGGTAAGGACGTTGTTGGGATTCTTCGTAAAGAAAGCCCAGCACCGGGTGAAGCACGTAGAAGAAGCGTGAGAGAGAGAGAAGTGGCTTCGCGTGCTTCGAAAGGACTCTGCGCAACACGAAGCCTAGACTATTGCATTCATAATCATGTTACATCACAGAGAGTCGACCCCCTCTCCATTGCACGGGAGGGGGTATTTATACCGTGATCAGGAATTACAAATCGATGCCTAAACTACCCCTGATCACGGAGAATAATGTATAGGATATTCGGTACAAAAATGTCCGGAGGGCACAATAGTCTTTTGCCATCTTCCTGTCGAGGGTACATCAGAAACCCTAGCTGCTGACGCACTTGTCCTCCGGGCCCACCCGTAGGTCTTCGGGTGTACACGAGGCACCCAGCCGAGCCTCGTCCGAAGTCCATAGCCTTGGCACGGCAGCGACCCTTCGGACGATGGATCCGCCCTTCGTGCCCTGCAGCAGGTCCCGCGGATCTTCGGGCGTGCGCGAGGCGCCCCTCCGAGCCTCGTCCGAAGTCTTGAGCCTTCGGACGCCGGAGACCCTTCGGACGCCGGAGACCCTTCGGGCGCTCGGTACGCCGTTCGCGCCCAGCATCAATCCCTGCGGAAGGAAATACAGACGACACACGGAGGGTAACTTGGTTAGCCTGGTTAAACCCTTCGGGTACAAAGAGGGCTGTTCGGGATCGAGTCCTGCTCCGCGGATCCCCAACAGTAGCCCCTCGTGGGCGAGGTTCAACGCCGATGAGCCGAACCCTCGAAGAACAATCGGATGTGGCCGGAGCCGATCCCGGAAAAACTTCCCTCGCTCATTGGGGTTGATGCTGGCTGTATAGCCCGAAGATGATTTCGTGTTGCCCGGAGGTCGAGAGCGCGGTAAAAACGTTGATCTTATCCGCACTCGCAGTTTTCGAGGGCGCATTAACTGCTCGGTTTTTACCCCCCTATATAAGGAGGGGAGGGGGCCGGTCATTTTCCGCGCTCACCTCATTTCCTTTGTGATCTTCGGGTTTTCGCTGTTGTTTTCGCGGCTTCGATTTTCGACGCTACTTCCTTCCAGTCTTCGCAATCTTCTTAAGGTTTGTGGCTGATCGCTCTTCGGATTTTCGGATGGGTGCGCGATGATTCTCGTTGTAAAATTTTTCTTCGTACAACTTTCAGGTGCTTTTGATGGCTAGGACGAAGCAGACCGCTGCTCTCATCGACGAAGAGCCGGCAATGTCTGGCGAAGAGGCGACTTTCAGCCAGGAGGGGGCGATGTCTATTGACGGTGACGGTTCAGAGGAGCTGCTGGACTCGTTGCCCCAGGGCGAGATTAGTGCTCGTGATCCGGAGGATGTCTCCGGTAGGCGCGAGCCCGAAGTCCCGGAAGCTGTCGCTGGTGGCGGGTCCGGAGGCCATAAAGCTCCGGAAGACGTTCCGGTTGAAAAGCTCTCGGCAGACGACGCGGAGGCCTCGGTTCCGATTAAAGGTAAGAATTTTGAGGCTAATAGGGATTATGAGATTTATATCGAGAGTGCTTATGCTGGGGACTTCGGGAGAAAACGCTTTAAGGCCGGCGTAGATGCTGGATCTTCGGCTGCAGAGGGGGAGGGTACTTCCGGTTATGGTCATTCTTCGAAGGTTTCTGACGCCCGGATTCGGACACCTGCAGTTATTGACAAGACCTATCGCTTGAACCGCTCCCGGGTTGGCGAAGCCGAGCTGGCTATGTATGTTGAGAGGGGATACTTCGAGGCTGGAAGGGCACGCTGTCCAGGCGACGAGGAAATGCCGCAGCCCAAGGCTAATGAGGCAGTTGTTTTTCGGGATTATTTCGAGGCCGGTCTTCGTCTTCCTGCTCTCTTCATCCTTCAGCGAGTGCTTACGGCGTACGGCATTCAGATACATCACTTGACGCCCAACGCCTTCGTGCAACTGTCGAAGTTCATCTGGGCCGTGAGACCATTCAATGCGAAGGTGAACTACGAAGCCTTTTTGAGCTTCTTCAGTTGTCACTTGCAGAACAAGAAGGTGTACTATGACAACGATGTCCTGCTTCTTCAGTATGGGGTCTGCACTTTCCAACCGCGAAGCTTCAGTAAGAAGTCGAAGCTCGAGAAGGTTGCTTTGGTTACCGCTTCGAGGAATCGCTGGGACAACGACTGGGTTGACTACTGGTTCTACGCTGAGGTACCCGAAGGGGAGAATGATGATGGGTCTTCGTGCTATCCCCTAGCCAGTTTGCTGGTTCCTGCGGAGCCCATTTTCTCTCCTGCTTTCACCGGCCGTGGCAAGACCTTCCAGCCTTGTTGTGATGCTTTCAAGAAAGCCTGCAAGGTCATCAGCGGCCGTACTGTTGTAGAGGAGTTTATTGCTGCTGGTGTTTGGCCTGTGGAGGGTGGCTGGAAACCGGATGGCACCGAGAAAGTGAAGCTCGAGGAGCGCAAGTTCACTTACCGCCGCCCGAAGTTTAATGGGCTGAAAAGGCCTGAAGGTCTTCGGCCATTACAGTTTGTTGAGATGGTCGAGGAGTGCGCTAATCTGCTCTGCGATCCGTTTAGTGCTGCCGAAGCGTACGACGTGGAAAACGGTCTTATCCCGAAGCGCCGTATCAATCGGATCTTCGATTCGCTGAAGATCAGCTATGGTAATCACGCCGTGCCCTTAGGCAGAAAACGGCTCAAGAAAGGGGAGACGCCCGAAATTACGACGACATCTTATATCAAGATGAGGGGCTGGGAAAGGAAAGCCGAAGCTCCCGCCGGCGGCGCTGGGTCTTCGGGTTCAGGTGCTGGACGAGGTCGGGCTCGAGCGGCTTCTCGTCCGCAGAAGGCAAGTGCTGTCGCTATGACGAGCACTGTGCTGGCCGAGCGCCGGAAGCGCAAGAGGGTCGTATCTCGAGGTTCGAAAAGCTCCGGAGTCTCGGGTGAAGTTCGAGGCGGGTCGAGTTCCTGCTTGGCTTCGGGGCAAACGGAATTTGCTTCGGGTTCCCGAGTTGAAGATGAATCTGTGGCTGGTGGTGCCAGGTTGATTGGTTCAGGGAATGCGCCTGTTTCTCCTGGCTTGGAGGCGCTTTCCGAAGGCCGGGACGGGGTTCCCGTGATTGAGTTGTCTGATACCGAAGAATTGTTGGATGGCGCCAGCAGTCTTCGTGTAGATGTTGAGGAGATGCAGGGCACGGAGCCGGGTCGGAGCGCCATGGACATGATTGAGGACGATGTATTGGGCTCGACCGGCGTCGAACGGTCTGGAGATGCTGGGAGCTCCAGTGCTTCGGAGAGTTCTGATGGTTCGTCGTCTTCGGGCGACGATTCTGACTCGAGCTCCGACGCGGGGAGCTCGTACGGGACCACGAAGGATGCTAGCTCTCTCGGTGTTTCGCTGGCGGTGATGAGTGGCTTGAGGGAATACAATCCCGAAGGTCCTTAGACTTGTGGCCTTAGTTTTATTCGCTTTACTCTTTTATATATATTTTTTGTTCTCACACTTTAATTGTGTTGCGTAGAGCTTCGGGCCACGCTGGAGGCGAATTCCGCTCCTAACCTTGCCGACTTGCTGCTCCGGCAAGGCCAAATGGTAACTGGGTTGAAGGGTTCCTCTTCGTTTGTATTTTTGACCTTTTGGTCTTTGTTAACACTTCGCTTCTTTGTCAGATTACGCAGGCGTCTCAGGTACTTCGGAAGAAGTTGGAGACTGAAGTGGGCTTCGGAGTGTCCCCCCAGAGCTCGTCGCGCTTCGCGAGGAGAAAAGTTGCTGGGAGGCGAAGGAAGCTAGCTTCGAAGAGGAGATCGCTCGCCTAAAGAAGGATCTCCAAGAGAAAACTGACTCCTTCGCCGCCTATTAGAAGGATTCCGAAAGGAAACATGCGGCGGCGCTGGAGAAAGTGGAGGATCGAAAGGCCGCTCTGGAGGAGACTATGAAAGCGGAGGCCGAAAGGCTAAGATCGAAGGCTTCGGCTTTGTTTCGGTCTTATTCGGAGCTACTTGCCCGCTACGGCCGCCAGCCTCGCCCTCTTCCCGCCGGAGATGATGTGACCCTCGATTCTTTTTTGACTTGGGTCGAGAAAGAGCTGCAGTCTGTGCCCAGCTTGATGATGAACATGTGTGATCATGGGGCGAAGACCTGCCTCTATGCGCTTCTGGACATTCTGGCGAAGAGGAAGGTCGGCGATTTCCATGAACTTGGTTTCTCCACTTTCCCTTGCGAAGCTATAGAGGGTGCTGATCCTAATACCTCGGACAAAGGCGTTAGCGTCGTTGCGAAGCGCTTTTGGAGGTTTTACTGGAACAAGCACGGCTCCGCGGCCGCCAGTGCTAGCGCTGTTTCTCGCGCGCAGGAGGTAGGGCTTCGGACTTTTTTGATTTTTTTTTTCCGGAGTTTTTATTGAGTTTAGTAACCTTCGACCTTTTGCAGGCCAAGGAGAAGAAGAGGAAGGAGGTTGGAGGTCCCGCTTCGTCTTCAAATCCATCTTCGGCTGACGAGCAGGGGAAGGCGAAGAAGGCGAAGAGTGCTGCCGTTGCTGAAGCTTCTTCTGCTGCTCCTCGATCTGCTACCCCGTCGGAGCCTGTCGCGAAGGTTGCCGCAAGCGAAGATGCTTAGATCCTCGGGGCTACTTGGTTTTGTTTTTGTTTTGTAACTTTAAGGGTCTGTAATTTAAAGACGCAATACTGTGTGCAGGTCTCCGAAGAGGGGGCTGTCGTTGAACCTTTATGCTATCAGAACAGTAGGATTTGTGCTACGCGCGCTGCCCATCGTTTGGTTACGAAGATAGTTGGCAATGACGATCTTGGTCGCTTCTGGGGTTACGTTTTTAATGAGTACTTTGCCGCTCGGGCTAAAGTGACTCAGTTGTTTCAGAGAGGTAGGCGTCGATTGCTTCGCGGGCCTCCGCTGGTCATCCCGAAGGTCGAAGCTACGGAGTCTGAAGAGATTTACGACGTTCCATGGGTGTATGACGATAGCCGTGGTGACGGGCTACCTGGGATGTTTCTTGAACTCTGAACTTCTGTTGTCGTTTTCGAGCTTTAGGCTTGACTGAGTGTTGGTTGTTTTGTTTGTTTATTGTTAGCGATGATACAATTCATGCATTTGTTGTGAGTCTTCGGAAAACTTCCCTCCCCCCTAGCAAACGAGGGCGAGGTTGCTGACGCGAAATCTTTCGCTTCGGAAAAACTTCCCTCCCCCCTAGCAAACGAGGGCGAGGTTGATGACGCGAAATCTTTCGCTTTGGAAAAACTTCCCTCCCCCCTAGCAAACGAGGGCGAGGTTGCTAACGCGAAGCCTTTAGCTTCGGAAAAACTTCCCCCCCCCCCTAGCAAACGAGGGCGAGGTTGCTAACGCGAAGCCTTTAGCTTCGGAAAAACTTCCCTCCCCCCTAGCAAACAAGGGCGAGGTTGCTAACGCGAAGCCTTTAGCTTCGGAAAAACTTCCCTCCCCCCTAGCAAACGAGGGCGAGGTTGCTAACGCGAAGTCTTTAGCTTCGGAAAAACTTCCCTCCCCCCTAGCCAACGAGGGCGAGGTTGCTAACGCGAAATCTTTCGCTTCGGAAAAACTTCCCTCCCCCCTAGCAAACGAGGGCGAGGTTGATGACGCGAAATCTTTCGCTTCGGAAAAACTTCCCTCCCCCCTAGCAAACGAGGGCGAGGTTGCTAACGCGAAGCCTTTAGCTTCGAAAAAACTTCCCTCCCCCCTAGCAAACGAGGGCGAGGTTGCTAACGCGAAGCCTTTAGCTTCGGAAAATCTTCCCTCCCCCCTAGCAAACGAGGGCGAGGTTGCTAACGCGAAGTCTTTCACTTCGGAAAAACTTCCCTCTTTTATTAATCTGGGGCGTTGGTTGTTACAACCGTGGTTCGGCTTTGTTACACTTCGTCTCTGCGGGTGCGGCTCCTGGTCCTGCTTGCGACTCCGGCGTTTACTAGTTTCCAAGGTTGCCTGTTGTTTGGTAGGTACCTCTTTCTTGGGCGGCCTTGTTCTTCTTCGCCGGAAGAGATGCTGATGAACTCTGGTAACGCCTCTTCGTTTGGCGGCACGACCTCCAGCGGCTCCGGGTCTTGTTGGTATTGCTGAACTTCTAACCTTTGCTCTAAGTTTTGGTTTTGCGGGTGCTGGTTTTGGCTTTGGTTTTGCTGCGAAGAGCTCTCAGATACCCTCAGGTTCTTCATTGCTTGTAGGTATTTTTCTATGTTCTTTCTGGTTGTACCTTCGTCGCTCATTTTGTGATGTTGCTGGTGTGCTTTGTTGATTTGCTCAAGGTGTGGTTTATATAGGGGTTGCCGTTGCTCTTCGCGGTGCCGAAGGGTCAGGTGGCTCTTACTGTGGGTACAGTCGGTAATGGTGGACTGTGGCTTTAGTTGTAGGTAGCTGTTTCTGATGAGCTAGATTCTTCGTACGTGGTGGGCCACGGAGTCATGAGGCGCACTGCTGTGTGTCGAAGATTTATTTGCCGCTTGGGCGTTTCATTCTTCTCGAAGAATGTTCTCGCTTTACTGAGCGATTGCGAGTTTTCCTGCTTGAGGAATGGCTCAGGATTTCTTTACCCTGATAAGCCGGAGAGGTACGCGTTTCTGCGTAATAGCGTAGGTTTACACTTCGGGCGTTTTTGCCCTTGAGATATGGCGAACTCTCGATGGAGTTTGCATCGAAGTTGTGATGCTTGAGAGACAGATAGGGGAAAGGAGCTGCGTTAATTTGCAGGGATTACATTGGGTCTCACCTCGTTAAAAACCTCACCCCCTGGATGGGGTTCCCCTGTGAGGAAAAGAGTATGAGCCCTTAGTTGCAGAATTTAAATCTAGGCTACAACGAAAAGCGGCAGGACTTCGCTTATATTTCCGCGAAGCCCTGATACATTTGTTATGCGAAATATCTCTTGAGGTTGTCCGCATTCCATGGATGCGGGAGTTCGTTTCCATCCTTGTCACAGAGATGGTAGGCTCCGGGCCTGTTGCTCTTGATGATGATGTAAGGTCCTTGCCATTTTGGCTCTAGTTTTCCCTTGCCCTCCGTTTTTGGGCTCCGGAGGAGTACTAGATCTCCTGGTGAGAAGGATTTGTTAACCACCTTGCGGTCTCTCCATTTTTTTGTTTCGGCTTGATAGCTTTCTAAATTTTGGACAGCGCTGATTCTGTCCATTTCCATCATGTCTTTCGATATTGCTATGTCTTCGGGGTTTATCTCATGTGCCTCGGCTCTTGGGCCTTTGTACTTGATTTCTTCAGGTGTCATAGCTTCGTCTCCGAAGAGTAGCTTGAAAGGGGAGAATTTTGTTGCCCTTGATTCTGAAGTGTTATGGGACCAGATTATCTTCGGCAGCTCATCTGCCCATTTTCCTTTCTTCTGATTGAGAAGGCATTTTTTGACTCCTGTGAAGATTTGCTTGTTCGCATTTTCGACGGCTCCGTTTGACTCCGGGTGATACACAGAGGCGAAGTTTGCGGTTGTTCCGATACTTCGGCAGTATTCTTTGAACTCGTAGTTGTCGAACTGCTTGCCGTTGTCAACTGTTATCTCTTGAGGTACCCCAAAGCGGCACACTATGTTTTGCCAAAAGAATTTGCGTATGGTTGGCGCTGTGATGTTGACGATTGGTTTTGCTTCGATCCATTTTGTGAAATATTCCAGGGCGACTACCGCGAAGGTGTAGTTCCCCTGTGCAGCGGGTAGTGGCCCGACGATGTCGATACCCCATCTCTGGAGGGGCCATGTTGGTTGGATTACTTGTGTTGGCTGGGAAATACCGGAGAGTTTGCTTGCAAACTTTTGACAGGCTTCGCATTTTTTGACTAGGTCCTGGGCGTCTGTGAAGGCGGTGGGCCAAAAGAATCCTTGGCGAAGGGCCTTGGCGCAGATGGATTTTGTTCCGGCATGGGCTCCGCAAATTCCTTCATGAATATCGCGGAGCACTTGGATCCCTTCTTCGCGGCTGATGCACTTTAGCAGGGGTTTGCTGATGCTGGATCTGTATAGCTGATCATTGAGTATAACATAGTTTCTTGCTCTTGCTTTCATTCTTTTTTCTTCGGTTTCATCTAGAGCTTCGTAGTAATTCCGAAGGTAAGCCATTATAGGTGATCTCCAGTCTTCGCTTTGTATGATGTTTACGAGTTTGATTTCTTTCTCAGGCGTTTTTATCGAAGGTGATGTCAATGTTTCGAAGAAAACGTCTGGCGGCAGGGGTTCTTTTCTTGAAGCTGCTCTTGCTAAGGCATCTGCTTCATGATTATCGCTTCGTTCAAGGTGGACGCAAGAGAAACCTCTGAAATGCTTCTCGGTGCTTCGAATTAAGTCCAGGTACTTGATCAGCTCTGGGTCTCGGGCCGTGAAGGTTTTGTCAATGTGGCTCTGAATGACTTTGGAATCGGTGTAAATTACGAAGTTGAGGACGCCCAAAGCTCTTAGCTTTCTGAGTGCTAGCAATACTGCTTCGTATTCTGCGATGTTGTTTGTGCACTTGTCAGTTTCCTTGCTGAATTCAAGTCTAACTGCATATCTCAATTTGATGCCCGAAGGAGAGGTAAGGACAGCCGAAGCCCCAGCCCCTAAGTGACCCCATGCTCCGTCACATCTGATTTGCCATGGTTGCTCGAAGACTGGGCCCTCAGTGTAGGAGCTGGGCTCGGTCCAATCTGCTATGAAATCGGCAAGCACTTGTCCGTTGATGGCGCTTCTGCTTTCGAAGTCTACAACATGTTCAGATAGTTCCGCTGCCCATTTGGAGATTCTTCCCGATGCCTCTCTGTTGCCAAACATTTCTGACAGAGGTTGATTTGTAAGCACTTTTATTGTATGGGCTTCGAAATAGTGCCTCAGCTTTCTTGAAGCCATTACTACTGCATAGGCGATCTTTTCGAGCTCTGAATAGAACAATTTTGAGCCGGAGAGGGCTTCGGAGACATAATAAACTGGGACTTGAATTTTTACTTCGATTCCTTTGTTGTTTGTCTTTGCTTGTGATTGGACTAGGGCCGCGCTAACTGCTCTGTGAGATGCGGCGACGTACAAGTACAGTGTTTCTTTTGCCTTCGGGCTGGCGAAGGCTGTCATCTCTTTGAGATACTTCTTCAGGTCAGCGAAGGCTTTTCTTTGAGTTTCTCCCCATTCGAATCTTCCGGAGCCTTTTAACACTTGAAAGAAAGGGAGGCTCCTTTCGGCTGATCTTGAAATGAACCTGTTGAGTGCTGCAATTCTTCCGGTCAGCTTTTGTACGTCCTTGATGGAAGCTGGCTCTTTCATGTTGAGGATGGCTTCTATCTTGTCGGGGTTGGCCTCTATACCCTTGATGGATACCAGGCAGCCGAGGACTTTGCCCTTGGAAACTCCGAAGACACATTTTTCTGGGTTAAGCTTGAGATTTGCTTGTCTGAACTTAGCGAATGTCTGAGCTAGGTGAGATATATGATCACTTCGCTTATCGCTTTTTACGACGATGTCGTCGACATATACGAGTACTATTGTTCCTTCCATCTCTTGCAATACTTCGGTAGTCATTCTGCAGAATGTTGGCCCTGCATTCTTCAACCCTTCGGGCATTCTCACAAAACAAAAGGTTCCGAAGGGGGTGATGAAACTTGTTTTCTCTTCGTCTTCTTTTCTCATGAAGATTTGATGATAGCCGGAGAAACAGTCGAGAAGGGAAAGTAACTCGGCTTCCGCTGCGGCATCTACTATCTTGTCAATGCGAGGCAGAGGGAAATCATCTTTTGGGCATGCCTTGTTTAAGTCGGTGAAATCTACGCACATTCTCCATTTTCCGTTCTTCTTCTTCACTGGGACTGTATTTGCTAGCCAGGTGGGGTACTTGACTTCTCTGATGACCCCAGCATCGAGGAGCCTTTGGACTTCGGCCTTTACGGCTGCGACTCTGTCGTCTGACATTTTTCTTAACTTTTGCTTCTTCGGTTTGATCTTTGGATCAATGTCCAGCTTATGCTCAATTGTTTGCCTGCTTACGCCTTGGAGGTCTTTTGATGACCATGCGAAGACGTCTTTGTTTTTGCGGAGCAGCTCAATGAGTTCTTCTTCTTCGTTCTTCGGGAGTTGATCGCTTATTATCACTGCTTGATCTAGGATGAGGTCGTCGAGCAGTACTCTTCTTGTTCCGTCCTTGTGGGTGATGCGAGGTTCTTCTTTGTCCAGCAACTTTTCTGGCACTAAGTGCTTGTGCCTTTCTTTTTTGTCTGGGTCTTCGCTTACGATATACACATTATTTTGGCCGGGGGTTATTCCCTTCTCGATATTCCTGGCTTCTTGCTGGTCCCCGAAGACTGTGATGACTCCCTTTGGCGAGGGCATTTTCATGACCAAGAATGAATTCCTGATGATAATATCGAAGGTGTTGATGACACCTCTGCCGAAGATGGCGTTGTATGGGTAGTTCATTTCCACCACGTCGAAGGTTATGTGTTCGGTTCTGGGGTTTGACGTATCCCCGAAGGACACGGGCAGAGAGATTTTTCCCAGAGGGTTGATTCTTTTTCCTCCGAAGCCGTACAAAGGTGTGTCCATTGGTTCAAGGAGTTTCCTGTCCAGTTTTAGCCGGTCGAAGGTACTGGCGAAAAGGATGTCCGAAGAAGCCCCGTTGTCAACCAATATCTTGGTGACATCCCATCCGTAGATGTTTGTTTTGATGACCATGGCGTCATTGTGCGGGTGCTTCTTGAGTTCGCAACGTGATAGATCTTCTTCGGTAAAGGTGATTGGCACATGAGACCATTTTGTCTTTCTGATTGGAGCTGCGTTGAAAATTGTGTTTACTGCTCTGAAATAATCTCTTCGTTGTCTCTTTGACTCGAAGTCCGTCGAAGACCCTCCGGTGATTGGTAATATGGTGCCGAAGGATGGCAGTGGATCTGCAGGAGTCTGATGGATTGACTCAGTCTTCGGTGGAATTCTGGTGATGGGTGGTGGTGGTGGTAGCTCTTCTCGTGTTGTATAATTGTGCGAAGGTGATGGTAGCATCTTCGGGATGTGGTTTACTTGAGGTGCTGGCGAGAAGTTGTTTGGGTGGAAACTCGAGGGGTGAGGCATTGTGCCTTGATAGTGCTGATGGTAGACTGGAGTGATTTGCGGGTATGCAGGATTATATTGTGGTGATGGTTGCCAACTGTGATTTCTGGAGGTATTGTTGACAACTCGGGGTGGAGGAGTGGGTTGTTCCTTTGTTTTCATTCTTTCCAGGACTGTTTTGGTTTCGGGGCACTCTTTTGAGGTGTGTCCTTGGTCGGGTCCATGGAAAATGCAGTATGGTTTGCGAGGTTCTTGGTTTCTTCCTTTGCCTCGTCCCCTTCCTCTTCCGTTTCTTCCTCCTCTGTAACTGTTAGACTCCGAAGGCGTTTCCGTCTTTGTGCTGTCGATCTGGTTGATGTATTGGGCTTGCTGTTCGTCTTTGTTTCGCCTTCTCGAGGTGTTCCAGTCTGGTTGGCTTCGTTGGTTGTTTGACTTCGCCGCTTGCTTTTGACTGTTTTCAGTTGCTTTTCGTCTTCGATAGTCGGAATCAGCTTTGCTGTACCTTGCTAGCTCTGTGTATAGGTCTTCGATAGTCGCTGGAGTGTTCATTGTCAAATGCGTCGAACAAGGTCCGGCCCGAAGCCCCGCGATTGCTGCATCAATTGCTGAGCTATCTTCCACTTCTGGGGCCTGAGATCTTAGTTCTACAAATCTTCGGAAATAGTCTTGAAGGGGTTCCCGCTCTCCTTGTACGCAAGCCCGCAGCTCTTGAGCTGAGACGGTTTTGCGTAGGAAACCTTGAAAGTTTTGGGTCAACTTGTCCCTTAGATTTTCCCACGAGTATATTGTGCCTGGGCGAAGGGTTGAGTACCAATCCAACGCCGGACCCTCGAGTGCAGTGATGAGCTTTTTGGCTAGAACGATGTCGTTTCCGCCAGCGGAGGAGATTGCAGCTTCGTAGCTCATGAGAAATTGTCTTGGGTCGAAACGGCCATTGTATCTCGGGAGAGGTATTGGCTTGTACGAAGTGGGCCATCTCGTGAGTTGAATGCCTTCGGACAGTGGTGAGCTTTTGTCAAATTTGCTGATTATCCCTTCGGGTCTTGTGATGTTATGGCTTGGTCTTGCTATTCTTCTAAACACTTGGTCTTGCTGTTCAGTATTTTGCTCTTGCATTTCCCGCAATTCTTCTTCCAGCTGAACGATTGAGGCCTTCGCTTCTTCGATTCTGCTTTGGAGTCTTGTTTTCGAATGTTGACTGGCCTGTTCGAGGCGAGCGCTTCGTATTTCTCGGAGTCTCTTCAAATGTTTCTGCAACTTGAGGAGGGCTCTGTACTCTTGCTCTTGGTCTTCGTTTCTTGCTCGCTCTTGTTGGGCATTGCTAGTCTCCGGGTTGTCGAAATTGACCCTTGTGTTGTCGAACTGTTCCCAATCTTCGTCCGTATCAGTGTCAGTGTCCTGCGCGAAAGGGGGTTCTTCCGCAGGGATGATTTGCTTGTTGGCTGCCTCTCTTATGCGGTTGTCTTCGCCGCAAGGGGCATTGGTGTTGGTATTGGCTTGGGCTTCCCCGGTGCGGAGCGGTGTTTCTCCTTGGGGTGTCCTTGCCGCGTTTGATCTTGTTGTTGGCCCGGCGGGTAGCTGTGGCTGCGGGGGTGGCACTGGGTCTTCTTCCGAAGCCCCTTGCGCAACCCTCGCCTTTTTAGGTGGCATTAGGGCTTGTTCTTCGTGCTAGAACCACGGTGGGCGCCAAATGTTGGGATTCTTCGTAAAGAAAGCCCAGCACCGGGTGAAGCACGGAGAAGAAGCGTGAGAGAGAGAGAAGTGGCTTCGCGTGCTTCGAAAGGACTCTGCGCAACACGAAGCCTAGACTATTGCATTCATAATCATGTTACATCACAGAGAGTCGACCCCCTCTCCATTGCACGGGAGGGGGTATTTATACCGTGATCAGGAATTACAAATCGATGCCTAAACTACCCCTGATCACGGAGAATAATGTATAGGATATTCGGTACAAAAATGTCCGGAGGGCACAATAGTCTTTTGCCATCTTCCTGTCGAGGGTACATCAGAAACCCTAGCTGCTGATGCACTTGTCCTCCGGGCCCACCCGTAGGTCTTCGGGCGTACACGAGGCACCCAGCCGAGCCTCGTCCGAAGTCCATAGCCTTGGCACGGCAGCGACCCTTCGGACGATGGATCCGCCCTTCGTGCCCTGCAGCAGGTCCCGCGGATCTTCGGGCGTGCGCGAGGCGCCCCTCCGAGCCTCGTCCGAAGTCTTGAGCCTTCGGACACCGGAGACCCTTCGGGCGCTCGGTACGCCGTTCGCGCCCAGCATCAATCCCTGCGGAAGGAAATACAGACGACACACGGAGGGTAACTTGGTTAGCCTGGTTAAACCCTTCGGGTACAAAGAGGGCTGTCCGGGATCGAGTCCTGCTCCGCGGATCCCCAACAGACGTCCATCTTCTATTTAGCTCCCAAGATACCTTTGATTCAAATTTGCATAAACTTTAATTCCTTCTACTTTCATTCAAATTGCAGACAACTGGATCCAGTTTAATTAATTTTAGTATTTGATTGTCCAGGAGGATTTATATATGTTCATAAAAAAGGAAATTTGTATCTATGTCGTGATGAAGAAACATAAGTGATTATAGAAAATCAATCAAAATTGTGCACTAAACCCCATGCCATTCACATCACAGTTTGGTTGAAAATATCTAACACCAAATAAAATTTTAGTGAATTCTAACAAACGTTTCACCCAACTGACGCATATAAAAGTATTAGCGTCGACTTTTATGCAGCCTCACCTCACAATGCAATGCATAATATAGGTGCCAAATTTTTTCCTTAACAAAAGTAATGTGTACATGCGCTAACAGTAAAATTTAGGAAATTTTTTTGTTTGTGAGACACTGCTAAACGCTGGTTTTTTCTCTTCAACACTGCATCGATATCTTCTTTTGGTCTTGTGGACATTGAGAAGACGTGACATATGTCTGCATGACACTATAACAGGTTTTTTAATATCAATGCACAAAATACATTAAGGAACATAGTAATTAATGTATGCTTGTGAAAAATTTTAAGTTGCAATGTATTTTATCCATTGAGATTAAAAAAAAATTGAAAACAGTCCCTTCTCTTGCTATAGTTTCTTGTAGACAAATATCACGTTTTCTCAGTGTCCACGAGATATGCGGTGAAGTGTCTCCGCTTTTCACAGGATCGAGTCGGTACGCGCTGATGAACAGACGCAACAGTACATCAGATAAAAAGCTCAAATTTTTACATCTTTAAGTTATTACATGAGTCAAATGATTTAAAACACGTAAGAACAAAGGGGAAGCCTATATAGTACAACAATACTACCACACTCGATGATGTAAGTCACACATCGAAGCCCGACGATGTGGACCTGGAAAGATCAGCAACTCCACCGAGAAAGACGGAGCAACACTAACCTGCACAAAAACATAAAGAGCCAAACCCTGAGCAACTAATACTCAGCAAGTCTTACCCGTCAACGTGGCTATCTACAGCCGACTCCTAGAATGCAAAGGCTACAAGGGGTTAGGCTGACTCACTTGCATAAAAGCGCACTAATTACTTGGTCCTTACTTTCAAGTTTTAATTCCAATTAAGTACTTAACCAATAAAGCAGTGTTCATATATCTAGAACGGGTATAAGTAACAATACATCAACGGTGACAGTATATATAGCAATGTAAATAACAGTAATGTAATAGACTAGCATCATCATCTCATCAATCATATCACACTACGATGTGGCGCACTGAGCAAGGTTGCTCTTGACCGAGAGCGGCGGCATCGATGTACATCCTGCAGGAGAAAAACCTGACCACACGCCGCACACGCGTAAAGTCGCATGCAGCAACCGTTCGCAAGGGTCCCCTAGAGCTGGCTGGGTCTCACACCTCCCGAGAAAGGCCTTCCCGCACGGTCCCCGTCCCAGACGTACGCCCCGATTGGGAAGCATCCTTTCTCTCCCTAGTACCATGATAGAAAATGCAAGTATCCGCGAGACACCAGGGCAACCCAAGCTACTAAGTTTACTAGGCCCATAAAAACACTAGCATATGATCAGTACGTTCGAACTTGCTCAATAGGGCCAACAACGAATGGTCCTTAATCGACACAGACGGGGCTACACCACCGTGAAGGCCCAGCCTTCTCCAACCATCCTATACAAGCAATTCCCCGTCCGGTCTCAACAAATCCTAAATCCAGCTAGTACAATTCAGGGGTCCCTATCGTGCGAGTGGGACCTACCACTCGACTTCTAGCGTCCGCTAGCCACTAAGCCTAGCAAGTTCTAACGTAACCTAGACCACATCTACAAAAATAGGACACAAGGTAGGATATGGAAGGGTAATCCTAATGCAGCTCTAAAGTTTCACATCAACTCCTAATAAACCTAATGCACAATCAATTATTAGCCCCAAACAAGTGATAAACAAAAATCCTAAATAGGAAGGCATGCACCGGGGCTTGCCTGGCCCAAGAACGACGCTATCTCTAGCACAGTCAGCAACGATCAGTCAGTGACTCCTCCTGAGCGGCTCATCCTTGTCCTCCACTTGCTCCTGAATCACCTCGAGAGCTATATGCCATGACAAGGAAATGCAAGTTAGATGCAATAACATGATGCAATTAGAATATATTTATTTATAGGACAGTCATTTACACTGTAAGTGCAAATGATTAATTTGTTTAATTACTTTCATCTGGAGTATTTCTTTCATTGACTTTCAATTAAGTTAATCATTTAATTGGTTTGAGTGGCGGCGGGTCGGGGTGGTTCGGCGCCGTAGCGGGCTTGGTGGAGGACACCTCTAGCTGCAGATGTTGGCGCGTAAGCTTCACAGGAACACATGGAAGCCCGGCGCGGTACACGCCGACGACGAGGGGCTTGGAAGAGCAGGGCGGTGACGTCGGGCTCTCCGCGGCGGTGATGACCGGCGAAGGGGAAAAGCTTGAATCCGACGGCTCCACTGCGAGAGAAGGAAAAGAGTGAAGTCGAGGGTGCGCGTGACGAAGAGGTCCACCCCCGCGTGTGAGCACTTGAAGAGCCACTCACCGGAGGGGCCGGAATCGACGGTGAGGCCAGATGTGCTCAACCGCCGGCCATGGCGAGGACGAGCTGGATTCCCTGGCTTGGGTGGCGCAAGGAGGAAAGGAGTGGCACTGAAGTGCTTCACGTCATCCCCGCGCAGATCCTCGAGCCACAGCTGGCGCGGTGGTGCTCTGGCATGGCGGGACGACGAGCTCGAGCTGGGACGCGGCAATGGCGGCGGGGAACTAGGGCTTGGACGACGGGGAAAAGCGAGTGGGAGCGAGGAATGGAGCTGGAAAGGGCGTGGACGCCGTTTTGACGCCGAGGAGCGTCGAGGACGCGGGCCCGGCATCGTGCGGCGTCGCCGTACGCCGTCGGCGACGTGGCGGCAAAGTTCCTCCGCGCGCAGTGAGAGAGGAGCGACTGACATGCGGGCCCTCGGGCATCTTTCCATTTTCACGATTTATTCAACTCTGATTTTCCCCAATATTGTGCACTAAATTTGAACTAGCAAACGAGTTCCAAAAATTATGAAACCAGTCTTGTTCGAAAGATCATGAAACGCAGATTCCGGTGACATAACATGCACATCTCAATTCGTAAAGGAATTCAAATGGCAGGTGGTCAAAGTTGGTCGATTTTGGGACTTTGGGGATTTATTTGAGCATCGAAACGAATTTCAAAAATCGCCAAAAATTCTCCAAAATTCTTATTTCAGAAGGGCTACCCACTGGTATTTTTGTTGGTTCAAGTTGTTATGCAAAAATTTGAGTTGCTTCACAAGCTTGTGTTTGGCCTTTATTTGAAATTTGAATTTCGAATTTGGAACTTTGGTTTCTGTTTGTCTTTTGTTCGGTGCAATGGGAGCTTTATGTGAATTCAGTGACACGGGGTGTCACATGCGGTGTCCATGAGAAAAAAATCAGCATTTAGCAGTGTCCTAGAGACAAATTTCCCAAATATTTACGAGTGACTATCATTGCTTCACAAGGAAAAAAAGTGTGACAACACTTTCTCTTCTTTTTTCTGTCCTTTTACACAAAGAGATGGCTAAGAACATTAGATCAAATGCACATCCAGGTCAACTTGCTCCCCCAATTGCACTCTAATTAGCTTGTTTGCTTGAGATCATTGTATCACCAGTCAATCATTTGCTGCTGCAGCAGGTAAGGATGGCATCATTAACTTCTCTAAATTTAACATGATTAAAATTTTCTCCAGAAGAACATAATCAGGTCATATGGAGAATGATTTTTTTTTGCGGGGTGGGGGGGGGGGGGGGGGGTGGGGGGGGGGGGGGGGGGGGTGGGGGGGGGGGGGGTGGGGGTGTGGAATGGCCTTAAAACAAAACTGATTGCATCAACGGTTCCATATAAAAATGGCATGAAGAGATGTAATTAAAAATCCCTTGTATTACCTGCAAGTGACGCCACACAGCCAAGCCAGCATTTGATATGTGGTCATTGATTTTACTTTCCATGTATTCAAAAAATAGACTATGGTGGATAGTGGGGGTGTCTACAATTACTTGAATTTCAGCACAAGCACAACCATGCATGTTTCATCAGGGTGCACGTATTCGTCCATATATAGTCACTTAATCCTGGACTTTTTTGGAGTGTTTAGCTAAATAGTTAAAGATTTGTGCTTCTCACCCATTCTTTATTGGCATGGCAATAGCCAGGTTTTGTTATTGTGAAATATGTACTTTGCATTAAATTACATGTGCAAGATGAGTACTACATGCAAAACAGTACATACTTCAGATTATTAATGTGCACAAAAAAAATACTCATAACCGACAGATTATGGAAATGTATATAAGTGTCATGAAAATCACTCATAATTAATTGTCAATTCAAGAACAGATGCACCTTAGGGAAATCTCTCATATTTCAAAATTAATACCTGCGTGGTTGCTGCAGAATTTTCTAGTGAATTAAAAAAAAAACTTGTTCTTAATGCACTTGTGGAGGAGCCTCCCAAATTACACTTAATTCAACCAAAAGTGCTAGCTATCATGTATGGATGTCAACACGCGTCGACCACCCGACTCACAACATGTCATCACACATACATGGCAGCCGGCAAGAGTCATCACATGGTTTAAATAAGTATAATTCTGGTATTCCCCGATATGCATTTCAACACCCAAGATCGGCGTGCATACCGCTAAGCCACAAATGTAACCACCATCATCACAAGATACCAAATAGAGAGCAAATTTTAAAGGTCATTACAGGTCTTCATTCACTCCAAATACAACAAAGAGAGAGTTCAAGGTTTAACCCTCATGCCAACATTAAACTAGCCAAGGAAAAGTGTCATAAGTGTTGTTATCCTTGACATGAGTACGCAGCGGAAACTTAAACAAAAGGCCAATGGTGCTCAGCCCACAAACACCATTGGAGTCAGCACAACTACAACCAACTACTCCTGCCCATCACCGCCCTCGGCGGGGTAGAAGTAGCCATACACGTACTTGTCCTCACCTGCAAAAACTTAAACATAGCACCGTGAGTACAGAGGTACTCAGCAAGACTTACACAAGGAGTCGTCGCTCCTGAACAATGGAAGATGCATTTAGCTTTGGACAAGGATATGGCAATAGGAAGACATTTTGCATAAAGCGAATTAATTGATCACATTAGATAAATAATTATATGACAAGCATAAAGGAAAAACTAATGAGCGACTCATCCTATGACCACCCATACAGATTCCCATAGCTCAAGTGTACCATTCCAACAACACGAGCTCATATCCAACCACAACTACGATGATGACTAACAATCATAAACTTGCTCATGACCGAGAGCGCGGCAATTCGAATTGATTTTACACCCTGCAGGGGAGTACTATTTTACCCACACGCCACACGACCACCGCCCATACGACCCGTCGGAAGTAAGTGATGATTCAATGTGACAACCCACTCCAAATACGCCCCCGACCATTTAACAGACGTTCGGTTAAGGCAAGTCGGTCGCACTAGGCCCTCACATGGGGTCATCCCTAGCACCTTCTACAACCCCCGAACTCGCAAGCTAAATGGTCGCAGCTAGATAAGGAGGAAGGCTTACCCGTTCCATTATATTAGGCATGTGGCAGCACGGAAAGGTGTTTATGTCGACAGCACCAACGAGACGGTCCTTAATCAACTCAAGCAAGCCTATGGTGCATTTGAGACTCCGTTCGCAAACCACCCCTACTGCCCGCTCAAGTCTCCCATGTCCAAAAACCACCACCATCCACCTGACCAAGATCGACTAGCAGGAGCAACATTCTATATATCATTTACCAAGGCTATTAAGCATGATAAGCAATTATCGTGACTCCAACACAGTCTCTACCCAACAAAACAGGTTACAAGGAACAGGATATAGCAAAATTTCAAGGGCGGATATGCAGTAATTAGGAGCTACCCAACATTAACCACTATTGCTCGACCAATGCATATAACCTGATAGGCACCAATAAATTTATTCACCATTGGTAACCAAAATATATAGTTGGAGAAATGCTTAGATGCTTGCCTTGAGCTGCAGGTTCCACACTCACGTTCTCCAGTTCAGGTTCGCCCACAGCACCACCCACGTCGGACTCCGTCGGTTCGTTCTCTAAGAGAAAGAACAATGCAACACAATGAATATGCTTGCAATGAAATGATATGGGGTGCAAATGACATGAAACAGAGGATATGCGATACTTAGGATAACAGGTGCAATGCAAAAAGAATGACATAATTTGCAGAAGAGTTGCTCAAGATACAACCTGTTGTTGCAATTACATTAAGGAAAAGACTTCAGTTAACTGATGGTAGCATTTAAATTATTTTCGAAATTTAAAACAGTGTATTGCTTAGCACAATCATTTTTACTGTAAAGAGTTGAGTAACCTGAGATTGGTGAACCAGGTTTCACCATTTTTGAGTAAGACATTATTCAGATATGATTTATCACATAAGAAGGGTAATAAAATAATCTGAGATTATTTAACAGGAATTTTTAGAGCTGACATTTTTAGATGGTACAGTATGCCAAGAGAGAACTAGGGACCAAGTTTCAGGATTTTTAGAGCTTCCAAGAATTTCTGGTGAATTAAACAAGGGAAAGAGATGAACTAGTACAACAGAGAAATTGAGAGGCTAATTAGCCTGCTACTGCACAAACGGCCATGGTGCTCTGCAATGCGTGGCTCGGCCACGGGAATCACCATGTGGGAGGAAGGCAAAGGCAGTGCGCTCACCTCGCTGAGCGCTGCAGGCCTCGAGGCATTGACGGCTGGATCAGGGGACCTTCACGTCGGGTGTCCGGCCATGAGGTGAGCTGTGGCGACGATGGGGATTAGCGGACAGAAGCACGACGACTACAGCTCTGCTGTACAAGAATTCAAAGCATTGAGGACTCACGAACGTACAAGAGCTAGCTAAGTACCTAAGTGCCGGCGGAATCGACCAATGGCTCACCCAAAGACTGGATTGGAACTGAGCGCGTCGTGCTCGCGCGGCTGCTGCTGGAGCTTGAAGAAGATGGCGCGTACTGCAGCTCACTGGACGGCGAGACTTGGAGAGGTGATGCAGGGGCTCGTCGCTGCCTTGCTCTCCAGATCTAGGCGACGGGGAAGGCGACTGGAAGCTGCGGCAAGAATCGATGGGGAAACCAAAGGGCAGAGCAGCGAAGGGAGTTTTGGCAGTGGTTCTCGACGGCGGACTGCGACGGCGCCGACTGTTGGGTCCACACGCAGAGGGAGGAAGAAGGATCAGGCCGCTCACGGCGTACGGACGGCGTCGAGGCATGCTCAGGCGAGCGCCGCCGCGTGGCGCGCGGATTCAGAGCGCTCTCGCCAGCGAGGGAGAGGAAACGAAGAGAGAGGATGACATGTGGGTCCCTGGCGCGAATTGTCTGCCTCCTCCAGAGAGTTGAGCCGGATTTTGTCTGCATGCTCCAGAGACTCGACCAAAAATTGTCTGTGCTGTACAGACAGTTGGACGTTTTTCTTTATAGACTTAAGATTCTTTTCTTCCCTAAAAATTTGAAAAGTGCACTTTGAGACTTCCAAAAATTATGAGATTTTGATAGCTTAGAGAAGACGTGATGGAGAATTCATTTGGACAAGAACCACTTGAAAATCTTGAGCGGAGATTTAAATGAAATTCTTCAAAGATGCATAAATTTTGAGCTTTGCTTGAATTTTTGAATTCATTTACTTATGCAATGAGAATGATTAAATGATGCACATGATGCCAGATTAGCTATAATAACATGCATTCAAAATTTGGCATGTTACAGCACTGAAGAGAAGGTTGATTGTGCAAAAAAAGGGAGAGGGTCAACATAATCATTCATACTCTCAGGATAACGGCAAAGCACTGTATGCAGTTTAATTTACCTGCTCAGCTGATGTGCATTTGCTTCTTGTAACCCAAGAAACCTAGAATAGGTTGGCAGTGCAATATCCCATCACTTTTTTTTCCATAAAAAACAAACTATTGTGTTCATGACAGAATAAAGTGGCATCTAGCACTGGTGACTATGAAAGGCAGAATTTAAATATATTAATGAGTTTCACATTCTTCAAGCTCTAACAGCACAATTGCGCGGAGATATGCAATGTAACATGACCTTTATCTTTACAAGTATATCGGTATAGTTTACTGTATGCAGATAGAAACAGCCTATTAAATGGGGGCATGCCAATAGCAATACTTATTAACTCCTAGTATCAATATTTGCACTTGGGCAACAGAAAAGCACCGCTGTTGACAAGGACAAGGTCCTGCATGACCAGAGGTGGCATGGAGCAATTTTCTCTTATTATTTTCTTAGATTAACGTGAGAATTTCTAAACGTTGAGAGTGAACATGGTGGCTCTTTTTCTTCGTCAAATATATATATAATAGATGCGGCCTCAAAATGTGATGTTTTCACTAGTGCGGTCCAAATGGGTGATATCAAGAGAAGACACAAACAAACAGCTTCAGTTCTGACCTTTCGGCTAAGACTCAGCTACTGGTGCAGGAAGTAATCGCACGGCCAGGACAGCTCTTCTTGTCGCAGTTCCTGTTGCTGTCACGCTGCTGGTTCTGCTATCCATTGCTGTCTATATATGCAAGAAGAACAGAAAGCCACACAAACATGTGCAGATTGCAAGCAATAGTAAGTGCTGTAACAACGCTGGCGCTCTTGCGAACAAAGCTCTAGTAAAACATTCAGCTTGATGCTTCCATTTTCTCTTGTGAATAGGACATGATGAAATGGGAAGTTCAGAATCCATCCAGTATGATTTGAATACTCTTCTAGCTGCCACTGGCAACTTCTCGGAACAAAAATAAGCTTGGGCAAGGAGGGTTTGGGCCAGTTTACAAAGTACATAAATCATGGAACCTGAATATTAAATTAAATGAATTGATCTGAATTACCCGATAGTCTTTCTCATGGGTGTCCTGACACTCGATCTGATCTTAATGTTCCACAGGGTACGCTACAAAATGGGCAGAACATTGCAGTGAAGAGGTTGTCAGCAGCATCGCATCAAGGGCAAGCGGAGATGAAGAATGAGGTTGTCCTTGTTGCAAAGCTTCAGCACAAGAACCTGGTGCGCCTACTAGGCTACTGCATTGAACAACATGAGAGGCTTCTTGTCTATGAGCTCCTCAGCAATAAGAGTCTCGACAAAATTCTTTACGGTGATTCACTAGAATGACATTAGTACTACTCCCATCTCCTTTACCGTCACTTTCTGTTTGTTAACTAAGTTTAGTGATATAAACAAAACTTACAGGTTCGACAGGGCTACAGGAGATAAACTGGGCACAGAAGTACAAGATCATCGAAGGGATCGGCCGAGGGCTTACGTACCTTCATGAGGATTCAAGGTTAAAGATCATCCATCGCGATCTCAAGCCGGGCAACATCTTGCTAGACGCTTACATGAACCCCAAGATCTCGGATTTTGGTTTGGCGAAGCTGTTTAACATTGACTCGAGTGTGAAAAACACAAGACATAATGGTGGAACTTAGTAAGTTTGGAATTTCATTTCTTCAAATGCATCTGTATCTAATTTCGAATATAGCTATGATAGCATCACCCGTTTGTACCTATCTATTGTCGGAATGCAGTGGATACATTGCCCCAGAGTATGCCATGCAAGGTATCATCTCTGCCAAGTCAGACGTTTTCAGCTATGGCGTCATTGTCCTGGAGATCATCACTAGGAAGCGACCATATGAAGATGTCATAAAATTTGTAAGTTGTAATTACCTTGCAAATTGTTGAATAAGAACATGCATTACTATCTGCAGAGCATGCTATTGGCAACTGGCTCAATGGAGAGTTAACTCTGGTCATGCATGTCGAGCAGGTGTGGAGGCACTGGCGCGAGGGAAATGTGCCACAACTGGTCGACTGGTGTCCTGTTGATGAGCATGGGAAGCAGGAGATCCTGAGTTGCATCCACATTGGGCTCCTTTGCGTCCAAGACGACGCGCAACTCCGGCCCCGCATGCATGGCGGACGTCGTCCACATGCTCAAGAGCCGCCCCATGACACTAGCTTCGCCTATCGAGCCACTCTTCGAAGTCCCAGGCGAGAGGCCGAGGGTGGTAGCCCTGGAGCCGTCAATCAACGAAGCTTCCATCTCTCGGTTGGAGCCACGCTAATGGGTCATCAGCATGGACGGGGGTGTTGCTTTGTGTTGACATTTCTTCTAATTTTTTATTACAGGAGTACTTTTTGAATTATCAGAATTGTTCTTTAGCGGCTATTCAATTGTTTCTTTTGGGCCCGGGGAGAAGGGGGGTAATTCTAGCTGACTGGTTGTTTTGTCCGAAATATTGGGTCAGATGTAAGGAAGATGAATACGAAATTGATTGGTATAAGATTAGTTGATTTTCCATGAAAAGAACCATGTCGAATGTTGTCCAATGTGACTTGTAAAAACTTAGTAATCGTTTGCACTGAGAACTGCATCAAATTCCCTTTCTTAACCCAGTTTTCCTTTTTAGATTAACGAGCATGCTGGATGTGCAGCTAGTTTTTAGAAGCCACGAGCAGTTGTACGCGTCGCGTGCGGAGCCTCGTGAAGCAGGCAGTGACAACTAACTCGGAACAGCAGACAAAATTCTTCTTGTACTACTAGTCACGCTTCTGGTGCTGCTGCTAGTCGCTGTGTATGTCTCTGCAAGTTTGATCATCAATACATTTTGAACCGGCAAAATTGACCATATGAGAATATATTAAAACGAAAAAAATCATGGCTTCTAAAAACTAGCTGCACATCCAGCATGCCAGTTAATCTCAAATTGGGTTCAGAAAGAGAGAATTTCATGCACACATCACAGTGCAAACTGTTACTCAGTTTTTACAAAGTCATCTTGGATTCACATTTCACATGTGATTCTTTTCATGAAAAATCAAACAAGCTTATACCAATCAATTTTTTTTTTGTTTATCTAGCTTCCTCGCTTCTGACCCAATATTTTGAATAAAACAACCAGACACCTTGAATCCCCCCCCAACCCCCCCCCCCCCCCCCCCCCCCCCCAATATAAAAAAAATTAATTAACAGATAGTTAAAGAGGAGCTCTGCTAGTTCGAAAACTACTCCTGTAATTATAAAAGTTAGAATAAATTTCAAACACAGAGCAACACCCGTTGATCGTCCTTGTCGATGCCGATGACCGATTAACTTGGCTCCAAGCTAGACATGGAAGCTTCTATGATTGACGGCTCGAAGGCTGCCACCCTCGGCCTCTCGCCCGGGACTTCAAAGAGTGGCTCGGTAGGCGAAGCTAGCGTCATGGGGCGGCTCTTGAGCATGTGGACAACGGCCGCCATGCGGGGTCGGAGTTGCGCCTCGTCTTGAACACAGAGGAGTCCAATGTGGATGCACCTCAGCATCTCCTGCTTCCCATGCTCGTCGGCAGGGCGGTCATCGACCAACTGTGTCACGTTTCCCTGACGCCAGTGCCTCCATACCTGCTCGTACCCGCCATGCATGAACCACAGTCAAATTTCCAATCAGCCCGTTGACTAATAGCATGCTCTCGAGATAGTAAAGTGTGCTCTTATTCAACGATTTGCAAGGTAATTACAACTTACAAATTTTATGAGATCTTCATATGGTCGTCGCCTGGTGATGATCTCGAGGACAAGGACACCATAGCTGAAAACGTCTGACTTGGCAGACATGATACCTTGCATAGCATACTCTGGCGCCATGTATCCACTGCATCCCAACAACCCATAAGTACAAACGGGTGATACAATTATATAGCTAGTCAAAAAAGATACGGACGCATTTGAATAAAAGGAGCTTTGAAACTTACTAAGTTCCGGCATTATGTCTTGTGTTTTTCACGCTCGAGTCATGCTAAGGAGCCTCACCAAGCCAAAATCCAAGATCTTGGGGTTCATTCCTGCGTCTAGCAAGATGTTGCCCGGCTTGAGATCGCGATGGATGACTTCAACCTTGAATCCTCATGAAGGTACATAAGCCCTCGGCCGATCCCTTCGATGATAATGTACCTCTGTGTCCAGCTTAGCTCTTGTTGCCTTGCCGGACCTATAAGTTTAGTTTACTTTAATATAAACTTGTAACTAACAAAGTTACAGAACCATAAAGAAAAATGGCAGTAGGACTATCGTCATCCGAGTGCATCACCGTAAAGAATTTTGTCGAGGCTCTTATTGCTGAGGAACTCGTAGACGAGGAGCATCTCATGTTTTTCGATGCAGTAGCCAAATAGACTCTAACAGTCCGATCCACAGGATCATTGTCCTACGGCACTGTTTAAGCATATACGAGATAATACTAACACTTGCGATACATTTTATATTATTTATATTACAAGGAAGGTTCAGAGTGCAACAGACATATTACAGAAGAGCGGAAGCGTAAACGATAAGTTTAAAAACACGTTTAATACACGAAAGTTCTATCTAGCTCTCCACGATATAGCAGGAGTAATAGCCCGAGTCTGTCCGGATTATTATTGTAGCAGCACTTCACAACGGCGGCACGTCAGTCTCCCAGTGAGTGGACCAGCCTTCGGGGACTTGCACGTCCCACGGAGGCACGCCTTCGGGGAGGTCAACATCTGTACTAACAGAAAACCACAATGGCGCAAAGCCTGAGTACTAATTACTCAGCAAGTCTTAACCGTCAAATAACTCTAGACATGCAAGGCTGATATAGGAAGGCTTCATTTTAAATAACTCACACTAAGCACAGCTAATTCTTGCTATCAACTTTTAGCCAGCTTTTATCTTCATTATTAAACAAGAATATAAGTGAGCATAACTACTAACAAACATCAAGTAATATACGGAAAATAAACAAGATTCATATAGCATACTAGCTCATCTCTCAGCAATTATAATCACCATCCATATATGTGTGCTACGTGATGACTCAATTCACAAGCGGTACTCATTCCTGCGAGGGACAGCGATTGCAATCGATTTATCACCAGCTGGAAAAACCCGATGTACACGACATATATGCACCACCAAAAGACAGTAAACACCAAGTACGGCGCTAGTCACAGCGATTGGGCAGCCGTTCCACCAACGGTACCTTGTACCTCCCATGGCTTGAACCTGCCCAATCCATCTGTACAGGATACCGCACAACGATGCCACCATACAAGCAACATCAGTTTACTAGTTCCCATACACTAGTATGCACTCGGTACTGTTCAATGTTTGATCAAGGGGCCAACAACGAATCGGTCCTTAATCGACTAGGCAGGGCTACAGTAGCCAACACCTCCATGTGTTGCTACAGTCTATACATGCATATTTCATCCTGCCCGGTCTCAACCATCAAAAGTATTCTCATCATTCTCTTCGGGTGTCATCTTTTATTTGTCATCAACTCCTATTCGATACTAACCATAGCCTTGAGCATAGCAATTTCTATCGAGGACTAGTGTAGACATTTATTCACCGTAGGTCATTTGGGAACGATGCAATTGGATTTTCATTCAACTCCTAGCACCTAGTGCACATTCAATCTATACTTTCTACATTATGATCTCTAGAAAGGGAAAATTTGCAAAGGGTTTAGAATGAACAGGGGCTTGCCTTGGGTTGAAGAGGAGTTAGTATTCTTAGAGACTTGGACTACATCAGCAGGATCTCCATGCTACACCAACTCGATTTGCATCTTGTTACGCCTCGAACGTCAATCCTGATTCCTAGACGATATGCCACTACAAGAGAAACACCTCTTTAGCAACGCATATATGCGTTGTTAGAAGTCTATTTATGTGTTGCAAGGGCTTTTACCAACGCATTTTCCATCCGTTGCTAGAGATGGCGTTGCAAGGTTTTTTTGCAACGTATGAAGAAGCGTTGGTAAGGTGCATGAATAAGCGTTGCAGACTTGCAACGGACAATCTGAGCAACAACAACGCTTGTATGTGTTGGTATTATCGACCAGTCCAGAACTGTTTTGTACCATATGGCATTAGTGTATAAACATTATTTATAACAAACATAGACCTTATAACAATATAAACTTTCAGTCCAGAAGATATATATAGTAATTTCACTCGTCAATATATTGATTTCCATACAGATACTTCTGTTACAGTGACCCACAGACCATAAACTTTGCAAAAAATATGTTGATTTCCATACAAATACTTCTGTTACAATGACAAACCATAAACTTTGCCACAAGGAACCAGATTCATACTGTTATTCCAAAAATACATAAACCTAATATGTCTAAATTGTCTTGGAATGCATTCATGACTTCCTTTTCCCTTCCTGTCCGTTATCTGCACTAGTTAAGCCCAAAGTTGTGGCCTTATGCATCCATTCTCCATCATGAATTTTCTTAATATGGTCAGGCATCATGCAGAAAATAACTCTCCAATTCTTATACATCTCACTGTTAAAATATATGAAATACTGCATCAGCTGAAAACCAAATAAATTTAGATAACATATCAGCTACTGTTTAATTATGAATTCCAATTAAAGAATGACTGAATGCAGACTACACAGCATATATTTTTGCAAGGAGTACCCATACCTTACTAAGAAGGCAGAACTCTGTTTAGTTGCTTAATTCTAGTTCTGCTACTCAATGACTTTAGTAAATCTGCATATATCGCATAGAAACAGATATCGATGTGCCCTTGTTTCCACTTGTTCAGAAAATGCAAGAGCACTCGTGTTAAGTAGAAACAAGCGATTATTGAAACAGGGAAAAGAATAAATAACAAAAGGGAAAGATTGAAGACTAGAATGGTTTAGTTGATTCTCTGCAGTAACACAGCAGTATGCACATAACCTTCTGCAAGGCCACCTTGATGAATCTACTATACTTAATACCATGTAGGCAAGGAGAATTATGATATAACTGTGGTAAGCTCCAAATGTGAAATAGCACGCATCTCATCAAATAGTAGTGGATGAACAGATCATTGTCAATATGATATCAGCTGAGCACTTACCAGTTTCCATATGATTCCAATATGAAGAGAGCAACTAATAGACAGCACCAGAATAGATCATCTCAAGATATTTGGTATCTTCATGTCCAAGAGAACGATTAGTGACACCATCATTATCCAGCTTGCATTTAGCATGTCCTTTGTATTGACATTCTTTTATCTGTATATATAAACATGTAGTGAAAAGAGAAATTCCCCGAGTCAAACCAGATGAAGAAAAAGAATTAGGACTAAAAGCAATTAGCAAGGGAGAACAATACTGCATTATCCATTTACTAAGCAAGGTAGGATATAACTAGTGAGGCCTGATTAACAACTGATCTTAAAGAAATCAGAAAATTAAAATAAGATTTAGTTCAGGCATTGAATAGCAATATATCTGCACCCTAGATTATTCAGTTATTTGACACACTGCTGGAAAACAATATTATTGGCATTCTATCGAACAAGTTGGAGGCGTGAAAATCTCAGGAACATGATACATTTAACTGACGCCTTACTGTAAGACGACACAGGATTTAACAAATCGGGATGGAGGAACAAAAACAAATACAATATATAACTGAAATTGAGGTATCGAACATAAAAATCATAGGGCTGCATGTTCACAGAATGGAATGAGATGGGAAATTACCTCCGGAGACTGGTGCTCGGAGTTGAGGTGCAGGACGGAGGCAGGGGAAGAGCGTCGCAGATCAGTTGGGGCTCCATTGAGTTGACGGGGATGGCTGTGATGCGCAACAACCTCCATCAGATCTGGTCGCCTCCTGCCCCACCCTCGAAATCTGCTGGATCTGAAGGAGATACCTGAATGAATTGACAGCGGATTAGGCTATGGCGGCGCACGTACAATTGAGAGGACAGCCGACTAAGTAGAGAACAAAACGATTTGATAATGCTGCTAGAACGATCGCCACAAGGGGGTTGGGACATGGCGGTGGAGATAGGAGGGAGAGGACGGACGGCCTGCCGCCGCCGCCTCAGCCGCCGCCGCGAGCAGGGATTCGCATCTGTGCGGCCGTGCGGGAAGACTTTGGCCCAAGGCGCGGGGTGGAATCGAGAAGTTGTAAACGAGAGAGGAGGTGGGGACGGGGGAGGCGTGGATTTTGCGGAAGGGGCGCAACGCATGGGTGAAACGTTGCTAGGCATGCGTTGCTAAATGGTGGTTGGTCTTGTAGTGTGCAATGATGCGATGCAAAGTGAGAATGCATGGTGAATGAATTAATTGTGATATGTTTGACTTAAGTATGTAACAGGGCAAACATTCACAATAACTGAATTAAACTGAACACTCTTATTTTGCAATAAGCGTGTCTGATGTTGAGGTTACTGCTTTATCGAACTAATTAGGTGAGCACTTTGATGTTGATGATTAAGCAACTAACTCACTTTTGTCTGATGTGAAGGGAAAGACTTTTAACAACTAATTAAACATGGGTGGTTCAAGCTTATTGCAAAATAGAGAATTGTTATATACTGTGAAACAGGGGATTGCTAAACATTGCAAAGCAGGGGATGACTATACATTCTGAGGAAGAAACTTTATATAAGGTTCATCTGAGCTGACGATACAACAATACTGGTTATTGAGATTTGACCAGGTAAGGATTATCTAGTGCAATTTAAATGCAAGTGGATTGGCAGAGGATGGCATGGTTTCTGGTCACGACATGATTACTGGAGCTGCACAAACATGAAAGGAACCCCAGTAATTTATTCAGAATTTATGGATGCTCTTTTAACATTGAAACCTTTACAGCATGTTCTACTATAAGAGCATGACACAAACACCAAGTTTCATAATTTTTAGGCTTACAGGAAGGCTAGGATTACATACACAACAGTTCTTATATTTGATCTTATTTTGGCATGGTTAGCATTTTTCCTAGGTAGACCTTGGCGTAACAAAACTAACAAAATTGGTCTTGCATTTTTCTGATATGTATACATTTCTGTATGATTTTTGAAAGATTTCAGCAAAACTGAACACGTAAGTATAACATTGCTAACTTGCTTTCCTCTGCTGTTTACTGTAGCCACAACAAACAGCGAGCTCTTGCCATGGCCCTGCTTTTACAACCATGTACTATCTGACGTCGCAAGGAAACAGAGCAAAACAAATATGGGAATAGACCAGAAGCCTCAAGGCCACGGCGGTGCTCACCAGCAATCAGCAACGGAAGCTTCCTTCATGCAGGTCGACGGTGAGCTCAAGGCGGCGGTTGGGAAGGAACCCTTGCGCAGCTCGGAGTGGTGGTGGCTCGCTCGGTAACTGGACTAGGAGACGAAGGCCGATGAGCTGCGGACAAGCTCGACGGCGCGACCATGGTTCCGATGGAATCCGGCAGTGGACAGGTAACCAGAGCAGCACGAGAAGTGTCACACCCCAAATTTTTGCCCTCATTTGAAATTCACTAAAAATTTGAAATTTTTTCCAATTTGAAACAAATTAAAATAAAGTGTGTGTTTAAAGTTAGCCAAACCTCCTCAATTTCAAAATTTTTCATTTCGAAAACCTGCACAAAACTCATCATATGCATTTCTGCAATTTATTGGCTTTATTTTGAGTGTTTGTTTGCTTTTTGTTTTTGTTCGAAATTGAAATTCCTTCAAATTCGAATTCTGGAAAAGTTTGAATCATTTCCAGCTCCAAAAACCGTATCGGGCCAAATCTCCAGCAGGCCCAACTCCCTTTTCTCCTTTTTTTTTCCCTTTTTCTTTTCTCTCCCGCGCCCAGCCCATCTCGGCCCAGCTCCTCAGCCCAGCAGCAGCCCACCTCCTCTCCTCCCTCCTTGTTTCACTGACGCGTGGGCCCCACGCCCCGGTCGTCTTCTACCTCTCGACCGGCGCAAATACCGCCGCCGCCCATACCGTCCGGTCTCCTCTCCGCCGTCACGTCGCGTCCGAGCTCCAGGAGAACCACGTGAAGAACGCGCAACGCACCACCTTTTCTTCCCCGTCCCGTTCCATCATCGCACAGCGCCGCCCCCGTCCCGTCAACCCTACCTCCGGCGAGCTCCATCCCTCCCTGCCTCCATGACGTCGCGCACAGCTCCGCCCCATCCCGTCGCGAGAACTGCAGTCACGCCGCGCCCATTCCGCGCCCGCGTCGCCGAGCCAACACCGCCATTGCCCATCGCATCGACGTCAATCCGGCGAGAAAATATCTCGTCGGAGCCGGTGATTTTTCCCCGCGGCGCACCGCCTTTGCGCGGCTATAAAAACGCACCCGAGCTCTCTCTTTCTCTTCCTCCGCCACTGCACTCCCCCATTCCCTTCTCTGCGCGCAAGGCCGAGCTCTTTCTCTCTCTTTTCCCCATCTCCGGCCAAACTCCGGTGAGGCCCTCTGCCGCATCCCGCCACTCCCCGCTCCACCCAAGCTCAAGGTGAGCTTCCTCGCTCCCCTCTCCCTCACCTGCACCCCCCTCTTCTCCCTCCTCGCACCCCGAAACCAGCCTGCGCCGAGCATCGCCGCTCCGCCCCTCTCCTCCTCCATCTCCGGCCGCCGCGGAGCTCTCCCCGGCCTGGCCGAGGCCACACACCGCCTCCGCGCGCGCACGCGCACGTCCGCGCTTGCCCAGCTCTGCTCCCGCGCACACACGCATCATTTCCCCGCCCACTCCGGCGACCCCGCGTCGTCGCCCTAGCCTCTGCCCTCGTCGACGTCAAGCACCATCGGGTCCACCGTCGCACGTAGACCCCGCAGCTGCCCTCCGCGTCCTGTTCCGGCCACCCCAGCTCCCGACGACGAGCGCTCCGGCGCCGTGCCGCCGCGCGAGCGTCCGCGCCGCCGCGCTTTGACTGCGTCGCGCGGTCGTCCGACGTGGCTGCCACGTCGGCGCCCCGGGCCCGCAGCGACCAAGTCGTCGCGTGTAGCACCCGTAATTTTTGGCCATGTCGATAAACCCTAAAAGGTGGATTTTCAAAAAAATTTCAAACTTAAAATAATTGATTAGACTCAATTAGGGCTCAATTAAAATTTTTTCTCGAATTTAAACTCATGCATGAAGCACTCATGTGCATTTTTGCCTTTTATTGCCTTTATTTAATTGTTTGAGTGAGTGTTGAAACCCAATTTCAAATTCGAATTCAAATCCCATTGAATTCCTTCCAAATTCCAAATCCAGAAAAGAATAAACCAATTTTCCTTCTAACTGGGCCGCCCTCTTCCTTTTCCCTGCGCGCGGCCCAACTCCCCCTCTCCTCCATTCTCCCCCGCGCCCGGCCTCTGGGCCGCGTCGTCCACGCGTGCGCCACTGCCCAGCTGGCGTCCGGCCCGTCCGCCCGCCGCTGACGAGCGGGCCCGGGCCCTTCGTCAACCTCGCGCCGCCGCCGCCGCCTGACCGGCCGGCGCGAAGCACGGCAGCTGTCGCCGCTCCCTTTCCCCCTCCCGCCATTTGGCAAAGTGTCGAGCTCGCTCTCCCGCTTCCCGTCCGGGCCCCTCTTTCCTTTCCGCGACACTATCATGAGCCTAACCCTAGCTTCTTAAATCCGGCGAGCCGCGCCGCCCGGCCCTGCCCTTCCCCGTCGAAGAACGGACTGCAGCGCCGCCGCGTCGCGTCCAGACCCCCCCTCTCCTCCGCGCCGCGTGGCCGCCAGCTCGCCCCGTCCCCCACATCTCGCTCCGCGCGCCACGGAGCTCCGGCGAAATATCCCGGCAGTCGCGGGATATTTCCCGGCCCTCCACCGCCTTTGAGCGATTATAAAAGCGGCGCACCGGCCCTCTTCTTCTTCCTTCTGCTCACACTCACCCATTCCTCTCGCGCACCAGCCAACCCAGCTCAAGCTTTCCCTCTCTCTTCTCCAACTCCGACGAGCGATCCCGCCGCCTCCCAACGCTTCCCACTCCTCTCCGAGCTCAAGGTGAGCTTCCGCACTCTTCCCCGTACCTCTAGCACCCCTGCTTCTCCCTCCTCGCGCACTTCAGCCTAGCTCTCACCGTGCGCCACCGCCGCCTCCTTTTCCTCTCCGACGCCGACCGCCGTGGGGCACTCCCCGACATCGCCGAGCACCCCCACACCTTCACCGCACGAACACGCACCCTCTCCCCTTCACAAACTCGTGCTCGCGCGCTCGCGCGCGCACCTCACCACACACACCGACGCGCCGCCACCCTCCGGCAGCGTCGCACCGCCGCTCCGGCCATCGTCCACGTCAACGTGCACCCCCACACGGTCCGCCGTCGTGAGCAGTGCACGAGCACCCATTCCGTACCCCTCTCCGACCACCGTAGCGCACGACGGCGAGTTTTCCGGCGAGCCGCGGCGTTTTCCCCCGCCGCCGCCGCGTCGGCGCCGCCGGGACCCCGCGCGGAGTCACTGACTCGCGGGCCCGCGCGGTCAATCACTCGCTGCGGTCCACGCACCCGGCCCATGGTGCACCCATCTCACGGGCGCGGCTCGGTCCACACGCTCATGGGCCGAGTCCATAGCACAGTAGCACCCGGGGCCCCCGGCCCCAGCTGGCCCACATGTCAGCCACTGCCACGCAGCGCCAAACGCTGGGTACACCCGAGAGTGTACACAGAGATAAATTTCGGGCACCTTTCCAATATCAAAAAAAAAATTCCCAAAAATATCCAAAAATTCCCAAAATCATTTCTAACCCTTTTCCAACCCTTGTACACCTCTGGAAAATTAGGGTGGAGATTATAACTAATTAAAGTTAATCTACCCCTAATTTAATCCTTTTCCCTCTACTTCAAATATTCACATCCTTCTCATTTCAACTCCAAATTTAATGGTTCTTGCACCATTATTCATCTAAAATCATCCTCTATCAAACCACACCAGAACCATCTTCCTTTGTGTCTTCTTTTGAAATTTTATTTTATTTTAATGATTGTTTAATTGTGTGTTAAGCGGTAGATTTAGCTTTCTTTTATTTAATCGATAGGTGATCAAGTCTTCGAGGAGGAGCACGAGGACCCCGACTACGAAGAAGGTTTAGAGGAGGAGGATTTTGCTGAAGGCAAGTCCTAACCACCTTGATCATATTTAACCTAATTAATTCCTACAAAATATCCTATTTAGAGCTTGTGTGCAAATTAAAACATGCATGGTCTTTTAAAATGATTTAAATGTTAGAGTAACCTATCATTGTTGAAAGCCATGCCTTGTTTATTGCTATCCTTAATCCATTGTTAGCCCTAGGTTCCAACAGCATTAATCTTTAATGATTTGTTGGAAAATATTGCCGCTTAGGTTTCATCACACTGTGTAATTAATAATATTGCTTCACTTGCTTTTTGTGTGAAAATGTGTGAGTGTGACTTGGTGATGTGTGTGTGAAATAAAAAGGGATGGGCTTAGGAAGTGAAACCCATAGTGGGGTTATGTTTTAGACGGGAGCAAGCGAGGTAGTCCTCAGTGGGGAGGCTATCTCTGGGACGCTACTCCTCGCTGGAGGGTAGCTATTGAAGATGCTTGCTTCGGTCGTATAAGGACCGGTTCATGTGCCGTCTTGCCTAGCACTTTAGTGCAACCACGAGCCCCTGTATGGGCAAGGTTTGGAACCACACCCTACTAGTGATCGCCCGGTACCACCAGGAGGCAGGGAGTTGCAATTGGAAGCCAGGAGAAGGTCTTGACGAGATTGGCGTCGGATCCGGCAAGTGAAAGTTATTGGCTATGCTAAGCCTATGTGAAGCCCCTGGTCGTTGATTTTCCGAGGTGGTACCGTGGTGACATTAGGCAGGTACGGAACCATTAGCGTGTCTTTCCAACCCACGACGGTGGGAAGGTCTGGCATGCCTCGTGGGTAAAGTGTACAACCTCTGCAGAGTGTAAAACCTATCCGGATAGCCGTGTTCCATGGCATTGGACAAAGCGAAAGCAATGGCCACACAATGATTAGATTTCTGTGTGAGTTATCCTTGGCGTGTGTGTTTTTGGAATAACGCCGGTTTGGAGCCGTGTGCTGGTTGTCTGCCAGCGTTAAAATTTGGGAACTGGCGGGAAGGATTTATTCTCCCCCAGGGCCACTCAACCCCACTAAGTTCTTATCAATGTTGACTTAGAGCTTTACAAAAATGTTTTGGTTTGCAAAACAAACCCCTGCATTGAAAATTGGCTTTTCGGCCGATCAATGGAAACCCTCAGCCTATTCCTTGGCAACACCCTTGCATATGAGTCACCCTTGTGTTAGGACTTGTTGAGTACCTTATGTACTCACTCCCCATCTCAATCCATCATTCAGAGGAAGAAGCAGAATACGATTTTCAAGCCGATGGCGAAGAAGACTAGGGTCATCACGCGCAAGTTTGCCAGTGGAGTGGATCTGCTTCCGCCGTCCGTTGCGTAGAATAAAGTATGGCATTGCTGCTTCCCAGCGATGGCCATTGTGGTGTGATGTGTTGAGTTGTAAGGCCTCTGGCCATATCAAAGACCTTTTATGTAATCAAAAGGCTTGTAATGAGCTTCGGTAATAAATAAAGGTATGACTCTGAAATGCCATTCTGTGAGAATGTCCGTATCAGTGTCTGATCCAGGGACTGATACGGTGGATTCAAGTACCTCAGAAATTGGGGTATGACATCGCGCCACGTGGTGCGCCCGGCTCACCGTAGACCATCCCCACGCAAACCCCGGTCCACAGCCCTCGTAGACCCAGCCCACAAAACAGTATCGCACAGTGGTCTGGCCCCTCTGGACCCGCATGTCAGCCTCTCACACTCAGAACAAATTGCTAAGTGCACCCGAGAGTGTACACAAAAATCAATTTCGAGCACATTTCCAATAGCAGAAAAATCCCAATAAATTCTCAAAAATACTTTATTCTTTTCTAACCACTATGCACCCTTTGAACACCTCTGGAAAATTAGGATGTTGATTATACTTAATTAAGTTGATCAAATCCTAATCAATTTCCTTCCTTTTACATTCAAAAATTCATAACAATTTCATCTTAGCTCCAAATCCAGAAATTCTTACACCTAAATTCTTCTAAAATCCTTGCCTATTCATCCACACCAAAGCCATCTCTATTTGCTGTTTACTTGGATTTTATTTTATTTAATGATATCTTAATTGTTTGATGAAAAGTTGATGGCAAGTATACATGCGTACATCTACTAGTATTAAGGTACATACGAGTGTGCTATGTACTTTAAAAGAAAGGCAGGAGAAAGCTAGCGAGAAGTTTTGTGAAGCTTGGAGCATGCGTGTACGAGAACTTTGCGGCCAGCGCGCACGCACGTATACGTGCCCTTGAGAGTGTACATGCAGGGCATACGCCGCGCAATCTCAGTTGGTCCCGGCCCACTAATCAGCCAGCAGCAGCGGTGTGGAGATTAGGATAGAACATCTAGAAACTCTTGAGTTTATCAGTTGATCAAGCGCTGAGATTGGCAAACCCGATCATCCTCCTCGCACGGGACTCACTGATGAGCGGGCCTGCACGGAACAGCCCCACAGCTCGGCGAGTGCAGAACGAGTGAAGCATGCCGTGCTTATCGCTTCAGCTGCAGCGGCGCGACGCGGAGCCAACGAGCGACAGTGCGGTGCGCCCGGCATGCGCGGAGCAGTCCAACGAACACTACGTAAGAACTGGCCAAAGGTGACAGGTACATAGGTGACGGGCATTCTAAACCCGTCACCTTAAACAAAAGGGTGACGGGCCACTTTGAAGGCCGTCACCCGCGAAAATGGTTGTGCATGTGGGGTAGGGCAATAGGTGACGGGCAACATCAGTGCCCGTGACCTATTAGGTGGCCGCCTAATAGGTAATGGGCGCTGATGTCGCCCGTCACCTTTAACTGGACGTATGGGTAACGGGTAGTGATGTGGCCCGTCACCTATTAGGCCGACGGTTATAGGTGACGGGCCACATTAGTGCCCGTCACCTTTCTGTGGATACATAGGTGACGGGCTTTAATGTTGCCCGTCACCTATTTGTCTGGGAATAATTGAGGTCGGGCAGCCCGAATTTTCCCCATTTTTCTCTTCAAAATCTCCGCCCCGTCGGTTCCTGGGCGATTTTTTTCGCCATGTTTTGGAAATCTAACTAAAACCTTATTGATTTGCCATTGGTATCATCTTTTGGCTCTTGAGGTGTGTTTCCTACCATTTCCTCTTCCTTTTTTCTCTTTTTTGCTAGATCTCTATGTATGTTCTTCAATTTCGTGATTTTTCCAGCATATATCAAAATTAGATGCATATGTTCTGCAGTTGTGTTAGATTTGGTATTTTGTTTCATCAATCTTCCTCATGCCACCATTGATTTGATATGGTACACTTAATCACATTCATTTCATTATATAGCTCAATCCTTGATTATAAATGCAATTATGTTTGTAGATGTATCAAGTTGATTGTGTGCAAAAAAGATTGATGACCATAACTAGGTGACGGATTGATTTGGCCTTTGTGTTGTCTCGTGGTGCCTAAGGTGTGTTACGCTTGCCTTTTTTCTTTTTTTCCCTTATTTTGTTGACCTCTATGTTAAGCATATGTCAAAATTTGGTGCATGTGAGTTGCTATTCTATTAGATCATATATTATGTTGATTGATCTTCGTCGTGCCACCATTGATTCAATGAATTCTTATGTGATACTAAATCACTAGTTTTTCATTACACATGTAGCTATTTCTTATTATAGATGCGATTATTTGTGCAGATGGATCGGACTTGGATGTATCCCGGCAAGATGAGCGAGGACTACCTGAAGGGGGTGAAATCGTTCATTAGAGTTGCTCTAAAAGATATGAAAGACAAGAAAAAAAAGGCAATACATTGTCCGTGCCGTGATTGCAACAATGAGAAGAAGTTTTGTGAGCTGGATATGCTGGAGATACACCTGATCACACGAGGATTCATGAAAAATTATACATGTTGGAATAAGCATGGTGAGGAAGGCCTGAATGAAGTCGAGGTGGAAGGGAGCCACTTGGATGTCAGTATGGGTCATGGTCCTTTCTCAGCGAATCAGCCAAGTCAAGGAGTCCCTTCTGTTGACATGAATGAAGAACTCAGATTTGGTGACATGGATCGTGACTACTCAGAGGCAGAGGCATTATCTTTGAGCGATGAAGACATGGTGGATCATGTGCAAAATGTCAGTGAAATGTTGCGCGATGCTGAGCGACACGATGAATACAATGATGGTGAGCTTGCAAAGTTTCAAAAATTAATTGCAGAGTCCAAGAGGCCTTTCTTTCCCGGATGCAAGGCCACAGACAACCGACTGTATGCAGTTCTTAAGCTTCTGTAGCTAAAGGCAAGCCATGGGTGGACCGACAGGAGCTTTTTGGCATTATTGGATCTGCTGAGGGAAATGTTGCCGGAGGGAAACTTGGTGCCTGAGACAGTTTATGAGGCAAAGAAGATAATATGTCCTCTTGGATTGGAGATTGAGAAGATTCATGCATGCAAGAATGATTGCATCATCTATCGTGGCAAAGAATATGAAGGCCTGAACAAGTGTCCTGTCTGTGGGACCGATCGATACAAGCGTAAGAAGGATGATGGTGATGGGAACAACGCTAGCAGGAACGGGCCTCCTAGGAAGGTGTTCTGGTACCTTCCTATAATTCCTAGGCTAAAGCGCTGGTTCGCAAACAAGGAGGAGTCTAAATTGCTCCGTTGGCATAAAGAGGGGCACAAGGATGATGATAAGATACGTCACGCTGCAGATTCATCTCAGTGGCAAAACATTGATTCAATGGATGAACTATTTGCTATGGATCCGAGAAATATCAGGCTTGCAATGAGCACTGATGGCATGAATCCATTCGAGAACAACATCTCGCATAGCACATGGCCCGTATTCTTGACTATATACAACCTTCCATCTTGGTTGTGCAACAAACGAAAATATATTATGCTGTCAACGTTGATACCGGGGCCGCATGAACCTGGAAACAACATTGACACGTATTTGAGGCCTTTGATTGATGATCTGAAGAAACTATGGTCCCCAGGTGTTGAGGTGTGGGATGAGCACATGCATGAGTACTTCAGCTTACGCGCCATTTTGTTCGTCACAATCACCGATTTGCCAGCACAACGTAACGTGTCAGGGCAAAGTAAAAGGCTAGGTTCAGGCTGCCCCCACTGCTTGGATGGAACTGAGTGTAGCTATTTAAAGCACTCCAGAAAAATAGTGTACATGCGCCACCGACGATTTCTTCCCATGAAGCACCATTTTCGAAAAATGAAGAACCAGTTTGATGGCACCGTTGAAAAGGCACCGCCTCCAAAGCACATTAAAGGAGATGATGTATATGATTAGGTTAAGGATCTTAGCATTGCTCTTGGCAAGCGAAAAAGGTCTGATGATGATGAGGGTCCATGGAATAAGAAATCGATTCTATGGGAGTTAACTTACTGGAAGAAATTGGATATCCACCATTCTATCGATCCTATGCATGTCAAGAAGAATGTTGGCGAAAGCCTTGTTAATACACTGCTCAATGTGCCAGGGAAAACCAGGGACCATAGAAATGCACGAGAAGACCTTAAAGATATGGGGCTAAGACCTGAGCTTCATGCAGATGGTACGAATGCAGATTTACCAACAGCTTGCATCACCCTTTCAAAGAAGGAGAAGAAGGAGTTCTGTGAGTTCTTGCAGAGTGTGAAAGTGCCCTCTGGCTACTCATCCAATGTCAGTAGGCTTGTTTCTTCCACAGAACTGAAACTATCTCCTCGAGCGAAGTCCCATGACTACGATGTCTTGTTGACACAGCTGATTGCGCCTGCAATAAGGAACATCCTACCAATCCCTGTACGAGAGGCTATCATGAGCCTATGTTTCTTCTTTAATGCAATTTCTCAGAAAGTGCTCGATCCAGAATCACTAGAGTTGCTCGAGAAAAAACACTATGAAACCTTGTGCCTCTTGGAGATGTATTTTCCACCAAGCTTTTTTGATGTCTCTCCATCTCACGAGTCATCTTGTGAAGGAGATCAAATTACTTGGTCCAATGTTCCTTCATCAGATGTATGCATATGAAAGACTCAACGGTAATCTCAAGTCCTCTGTAAGAAATCGAGCGCACCCCGAGGGTTGCATGGTAGAAACTTATTGTACAGAGGAAGTAGTGGAGTGGGCCATGGATTATGTTGACCCTGAGAATCCTATTGGGGTGCCTAAGTCTCGCCATGATGGGAGGCTCCTTGGTAAAGGTACACTGGGGAGGAAGCAATGCACAAAGCACAGAAGTCCTACAAGGTATTTTATTCTGCACACTAGTACTACATGGGTTCTTGATTTTGTTCAGTTAGGGGACCATAGGTCACTCTTTCATAGTTTCTTGCATTATTAGTTTCTAATAATAGCTAGTTAGTTCCTGCTTTGTTTTCCTAGTGTCCATAACAAGGCTTGTGCTAACATCTCAAGTGCTAGGGATAAAATTCGGAATGTCTTACCTTCAGCTAGGGATCAAATCTTGCAGAGCTTGTATCCATCATTTTTCTAACTACAAGTTTTGATACTGCCAAACACCATCTGAGCATGCCACTTGAGTTGTACTTTTGTTATACATGCTTAATTGTCTGCATTATTTTATATTTTGCCATTCCATCTTTATGTTTCAAACTAGCTAAGTCTGATCAAGTGACATTTCTTTCATACCCAAGGCATATATAAAAGAGCTCAAGTTTTGCTTTTGAAAGTGGGTAGCATCTTTCTGTATAGTGCTCTTTTTCAAAGAAAATAAAATAACATATTTGTATTTGTATGTACATTTTCAGAACAAGGCATTATAGTTTAATGTTTTGATGTCATCATGCTTATTTGGAAATTTTGTTGAACTGAATTCTGGAACCATTCTGCAGCAACTTTATGTAATCTGTGTGCTGAATGCATGTCCTTTCTATATGTGTGTAGGTAGCAAGATGTCTGAAGCTGGATCATCTGGCCAGAACGAGGACTTTGCGTATGTGGATAGCCCTAGTCGTGCCACAAGAGCAGGCAGCAGAACTGGACAAGTCAGGAAGCCAAGAAAACCGACACAGTGGCCGAAGGATAAGATGTTTGTCGTGGATGCTGATGAGGAAGGCAAGCCCTTGGACCTTGAAGTCAGTACAAGATTGAGCATAATCTGGGGCCTGTGTTCTCGCCAGAAGGTGCCCATACTCTTAGGGTCGATCGACGAACTGAGCGACGATCAGAGGGAGTTCATTTTCAAGGAAGTAGTGCAGAAGTATGTTGAGTACCCAGAGCACTTGAAACAGATTGGCTACAAGTATTGTATACATAAGATTGGCCAGCTTGCAAGACGCTTCAAGTGCGATCTAGTCAAATATTATGTGAGGGAAGATAAAGAGCCGTTTGAAGAATATCCCCATCTAAACCGTGAAGATTGGGACATGTTTGTTGTTTTCAAGGAGTCGGAGGAGTTTCAGAAGGTGAGTGAGGAAAAGAAGAAGCTGCGAGCTAGGAATGAATTGAACCACCATCTTGGCCCATCCGGGTATGAGGGGAAAAAGGCACAGTGGGAGGCGGAGGATGCCCGGTATCTTGCGGAAGGTCGTGTAAACCCTTGGAAGCAATATCCAGGACGCGCAGAGGCTTATCTACGAGCAAGGGGTTACGTAAATGAAAGTGGAGAGATCGTATTTCAAAGCCCAAAGGTCCAGCAAGTGGCAGAGAGGATTCTATACTTAGCAAACGATGCATCATTTGTTGGCTGTAGAGAGGATGACCATTTGTCACAAGGACTCCAAAACAAAGAGCATAGAGGTCGTGTTCGGGCTGTGTCAAGTAGCAAGGGCTGGAAGCATGGCTTTCCCGATGACAGGGATATGTGGAAGAAGAAGAGGAGGAAGACAATAACCAAGGAGGATGAAGAAGCTATTGCTCAGCGAGCCGCACAAAGTGTTCTTGGGTCTTTAAGACCTTGGCTTGACACGCTGGGCATAGAGCTTCCGTTGGAGCTACCGGTTCAGAGTTGCACCCCACATGCAGCAGGCTACAACAGCAGCTCCTCTGTTGGGAATCAAAACGTTAATAGCCCCTTGACGCCGGCCTCGCAATCTGCTCCTATTCTTTCACCGGATACACTTGACCGTTTGAAGAATCCGCCAAAGTGCAAGCTCTTGTACAATGCAAGTGGTCGTGTGATGGAGGTTGCTAAGGGACGGGTGTTTCCTGAATTGCACGTTCTTCGTGACTGCCCTATCCATCAAGGCTATGCTGTGGTGGTTCTGGATCATGTGTATGATGATTCAGCCCACTTTACATTGGAGTTCTCACCCGATGAACAGACCGTCACTCTCGGGGATGCTCGGTACGGAAGGGTTCAGTGGAGAAGGGCTCACATAGTTGTTGCTGATGCGTCCACACCAGATTCATCACCATCACCACATTCTCAGCATGTAGCAGCTTCGTCCGATCCACAACCATTGCTTGAGTCGACACCACGTGTGGAAGCTTCACCCCAGCCTCCTCCACTGTCTAAGCCAACACCAGCTTCATCCCAGCCTGAACTATCTAAGCCACCACAAGATGCAGTTGCTTCATGTCAGCCTCCTCGTTCTAAGTCAGCAGCAAATGTGGCAAATTTGTCCCTTCGTCCTCCACGTCAGCCTGCACAGCGTGGGAAGAAAAGCTCACCAAAGAAGAAGGCATGTCCACCAAATAAGATAGCGGACACATGGATTAAAGACAACCCAAAGTACAAGTCTGGCAAGCCGTTGCTGACTGCAGAGGAGCTTCGCAATGCAGGAAAAGCATGTATTGAGCTGCATAACTACTACTTGCAACGTTTGAGGGACAAGAAGACACACTCAATTGTGCTCAAGTACAATGAGCAACACTTTCTGTCCTCGACGAGCTACTTTGTTGTGTCCTTTAGTGACATGTACGACCTGTTCAATCTCGATGCACTGGACGTCTCATTACTCCGTTGCTTCACGCTGTAAGTCCTTTGGCGCTAGTCATTCCTACATAGTTTATTTTCTGCAAATATAGATTGTGACTGTACATTCCTCTTTAACATAATTACTTTTCCCTTTAATTTCTGTACAATTCATTCCTGTAATTATTTTCTGCACTAGTCAGTCCTTTAATTATTTTCAGCCATGAAAAGTCATATTAAGCCTTTTGTAATACTGAAACTTCGCTTGCAAACACATGACCCCTGAAACTTCGCTACTTTCAGATGTAGCTATAACTCCATATTTTTATTCTAATGAAATCGAGCCCCACGAATGAATTAGCTTGGGAGAATGTGGTTACAACTTTCTGTAATCTAAAAAGCTTGGCAGCTTTCTTGCTAGATGATATAGAATCAACATCACTTCCGTGGGTTTACATATTCTATATGATATATATATTCTGATTGGCCACCATAAACCTGAAAATGGATACATTTTTGTTCTCCTTGTTTATTCTGAGATAATTACAGATGTATCCCTCCAATCTCTTTATTCTGAGATAATAATCTTTATGTGCAGCCACTTGATGAAAGAAATGAAAGGGCGGCCATGTGCATTTGTTGACCCAGCTCCCATGACGATCGACAATTTGCATGACAGTAGGAAAGAAGTGGTGCAGTTGTTGGTGAGGGCAATTCGGACCTACAAGGACAAGGAGTACATCATGTTCCCTCACAACACAGGTGGCAACTGGGTTTTGGTAGTCATATCAGTCAAGAAAAAAAAGGTGTGGTACCTTGATTCGAGTAGACCAAAGGGCAATGATGGCACTCTAGTTGGGCGTGACTACCTCGAGATCAGCACTGCCATAAACGAAATTCTTAACATAAGTTACACATATACCAAGTTTGATCGTCCTAAGCATCATCTTTTTTTCTTTAATGTTGCATTGTCCTTTCCTTCTAGGGCTTACCTCACATACAATACTCGGTGCGTGAAGGGATTCAACGTGAAGACAGATGGTTGTATGCTGCCGCAAGACACTCGATTCCCAGTATGTATTTTTCAAAGTGACACATGCGTGCTCCCTGAAAATTATGTATCACTTAGCATGTGGCCTCAAAATAATTGTTGTTTTGTAGTGCTGCCAGCAACCTTCAGGCAGCAAGCTGTGTGGATTCTACGTTGCACAACACATGTTGATAATTGCAGAAGCATGTATATCCGACAAGAGTATAGATGTAAGTAATTGCACTAGTATTTTGTTTTTTAGCATCGAGATGTTCAAGTGACTTTTTCTGTGGACGGTATTTTGACTTTAATTATGTATGATCCTCTGTTGCTATCAGTCGTCTTCCCTACCTCTATAATTTATTTTGCGGAGTGTCGCCACTGCTGCTATCTCTTGCCATAATTTATGGGTTACGACAAGAAAGCAGCTAGTGTGGAGAAACAAATATGGCTATTCTTTTTCAGATCAATCATGGACTTACTCTGTTCAGTGGCTCTTGTATTCAGTACATAGTGTGGAGCAAGTTAGCTACATGGTTAGGGCATGAGGAACCAGGGGCATATGGGCAGTTGGGCGTGAATAATTCATTATGTCTGTTTGAGCACTTTTGTCCCCAATTCATTAATTAAGTTGTGTTCATCCTGCAACTTCAGTAGTACTATGTCTGGTTCATCATTTTGCCACAAGACATTACGTGTTTTCAAAGTGAAGGAATAGAAACCTTTTGCTGCTGAGAGCAGTTTGGATTGTTCAGTTGGATCGTTAGCTACAGAATACATCTAACTGAACCTGTGTCGTTTTTTTAGCTAACTAGAAGCTACTCGATTCCTGAGTATGCCAGCTGCAAAATATTGTTGTGCATCTCACCATGAAAGTAGGCCAACAGCTCATAGTGAAGCATACTCAAGCAGGCTTTTAACTGAAATAGTGCCTGTACATAACTGTTTGAGAGCCGATGCTAACAATCAAGGCATGTCATTTTATTTGACATTTCAGTTCTGCACAAGCTTTACTATTCATGTTTCTTATTTGCTACTCTCATGACGATCATGCTAACTCACCCTTTTTTTCATTCTGTTTGCACAAGATTATCAAGTATTAATTGTTTTTCAGATCATTTATGTTGCTCTGTTGTTTGCTTGCCTGTCACTGCTCCATCTCAATTGGCATTGTGTTCTTCTAATATTTTACGATTGATTTCTATGCTTACAGGACATTGCATTTCCAGAGTCGCCATTTGAGGATGCCATGTTGCATAACATTCGGGATAGGATAGCCTCTTTCCTAGTGAGTGAGTGTATAAACAGGAAAGGCGAGTTCTTTTGTAATTCGAATGAGTAGCTGTGTTGTAATCCGAGCTACAAACAACTTGTTTGATATATTTATGATGTCTTTGTGATCTACATGTTTGGCGTTGAGATCATGGTTAGATCCACGTCTAACTCTGTGTGTATGTGATGATGGGCACAATTTGTGCTTGTGATGGTTTTTGATCATGTCGAAGATGGCTGCCAAATCCAGGCTACATTGTTCCTGGATGCAGCCAGCAGGCAGGAAGACCCCAAAATCGGGCAGGGAACATAGGTGACGGGCATCATAAGAAACCCGTCACCCATCAAACAGCAATAGGTGACGGGCAACATATGAAGACCGTCACCCATTTTCTTCTCAATAGGTGACGGGCAACATAAGTAGCCCGTTACCTATTTGAGCACAATAGGTGACGGGCAACACATGAAGCCCGTGACCTATAACTACTTATAGGTGACTGGCGACATAAGAAGCCCGTCACCCTTAAGGGATAATAGGTAACGGGCTTCATGTGTTGCCCGTCACCTATTTCCTTTAATGGGTGACGGACAAATGCCCGTTACTTTTCTTTTGATATTAGTGACGGGGTAGGGGTGACGTGTCGGGTGCCCGTCACCTATTTATGTCTTAGCCCGTCACCTATGCCAATTTCTTAGGTAGTGGAACTGGCGGCGGCGTACGTGACGTGCCTCCGACTCCCAACCCTAGCTGCTGCCTATAAAAGGCCAGCTCCTCTTCACAGAAAGGGGTTGGCAACCAGAGAGAGACGGGGAGACCCTGCCGCGATTCCACACGAACGCACGCAGGCTTGTCCTTCCCATTTCTCTTCACCGTCGTCAGGCTGCGCATGACTCGAGTTCGCCGCCGCTACAGCGTCCGTTCCGGTTCAGTCCGGAGCGCTTCTGCGGCCAGCCGGTAGCCTCGCCGATCGTCCGCGTCGTCACAGTCGAGAGCCGCGCTCGACGCCATCGCTTCCTGGGAACAAGGTGAGATAATCTAGTTATTGTTTATTGATCATTTGCATGGCTAGTAGGCAGGCTCTCGCGTGTACGCAGGCATGCATCAACGCCGGACTTGCAAGTCCATGGACGTGTACACGTATCTGTACATCCTCATCCACCACGACGAGCCGGACCCAGTGACGAACTTGACGGCCGCCGCGGCGTGCACGACGTTGAGCATGCCCAGCGAGCATCCGGTCGGAGATGACGGTGATACGGTGGTTGCAGCGACCGGCTTCGCAGCCTCGACGGCGAGCGCGAGACCCTGCGGCGGTGATGATGTCCCGACGGACGCGGCGCCCGGCCTCACGGCCTCGATGGCGAGCGCGCGGCCCGCGACGAGATGAAGCCTGTGGAGCAGTCGACTCCGACGTGTTCACGATCAGCCGTGAGCTGTCTGAGACGTCGTCGTAGTCGCACCGCCCGCGACGTGGTTCACTAGAGTGCATATGGTGCTTCTGAATCTGAAGCCCAGAGATGTTCAAGTGTTGTATTGACGTTCATGAACATTCGGACGTCCATATATCCATTTGAATGTGTGTACTTGCATTGTTTATTTATTGAGAGGCCTCTTGCTAACAAGGCCGCGCGTACTCCTTATTTATCTTGTTGTGTTAATCTCTTGTTCCGCTACGACTACGCTGCCGTGCCGTCGACCTGACTACGCCAAGCACGACCATGCATGTTCCAGTTCTACTCCAATCATATACACGTCGCCCGTGACTGACGAGGCCGGACGACGAGGGCGGGTGCAGCCTACGCGAAGGCCGTGCTATCACCAGCACATGGACCGACGAAGCCATGGACATGCCAACGCCCTATCCACATCACCATCAACGTCATGCATGGAGAACGCAAGGCGGAGATTGGAGACGACGACCATTAGCAGCTTAATCGGAGGTTCCTGAGCGAGCTCGACTTGCCGGGGTAATTAACTAGGAGTCTTCCGAGACCCTAGGAACCATGAGACACCACGTCGCCCGAGTCATTTCTGCCCAACGGCATGGCAGGCTATGGAGCGCACTTGGGAAACTTGTACTTGTATTTTGATGAATACAAATAATATATGTGTTTCCCTATCTTTGTTTCTATGTTGTTTATCTTGTGTACTAGCTACACTGGCACGCCCGCATTTTTATTTTACTCTCACTTAGGCCTGTGTAGAGAAATCCCTCCATGTGATTTTCTCGCCAAACATTAATTGTTTGTTAAGCGATCGTTTATTTCCCTTTATCGTTAGACAATCAAGCTTTTGAAGAAGAGCCCAAGGATCCGGATTACGAGGACTTAGAAGAAGAAGATTTTGCTGAAGGCAAGTCCTAACTCCCTTTGATCATATTGATATCATGATTGCAAAATAATCCTATCTAGAGCCTGTTTTTTTAAATAAATATGCATGGTATTTAAAAGTGATTTAAATGCTAGAATGTCCTAATTAGTATTTGATTGCCATACTTTGATCTTGATTATCCTGATTCTTTGTTAACCCTAGGACCCAACATCATTAAATTACTTAATGATGTGTTGGATTGCTTTGCCGCTTAGGACTTTTACCATGTGTTTAATTAATCTTGCTCACATGATTTTCGTGTAAAATGCGTGTGTCTTGGTGGTGTGTGTAAATGTGAAAATTGGGTGGTTTAATGATAAGTGCAACCCTAGTGGGGAAATGTTTTGACGGGATTAGGCAAGGTAGTCCTCAGTGGGGAGGCTATCTCTGGGACGCCTTTCCTCGAGAGGATTGGCTACTGAAGATGCCTGGTTCGGTCGTATAAGGACCGGTTCTTGTGCCGCCTTTGCCTAGCACCTTACGCGCATCCACAAGCCATGAATGGGCATGGGATTGGAACCACACCCTACTAGTACTCACTCGGTACCCCCCGGAGGCAGGAGATTGCAACGGAATCCCAGGAGAAGACTCGTTCGTTGGTAGGTGTTGGAGATCTGGCATTTATGAATCTGGCCATCTTATTGAATTATGAAGCCCCTGGTGATGTCCGTGGGGCATGTCGTGGTGGTACCAAGTAGGTACGGAACCTTTAGTGGGACAGTTCAAACTATGACGATAGGGCGGACTGGACCACCTTGTGGGTAAAGTTGTGCACCCTCGGCCGAGGTTATGAATCTATCCGGATAGCCGTGTTCCACGGTATTGGACAACGCAAAAGCATTGGCCACACTATGATTAGATTTTTCCGCGTGAGTAATCCTTGGCGTGTTTTTTGGAAAACACCGGTTTGGATCCGTGTGCTGGTTGTCGGCCAACGATAAAACTTGAGGCACTGGCGGGATGAATGCATCTCCCCCAGGGCGGCCCAACCCCACTAATCTCTACAGATATTTGAGTAGAATTTGCGAAAATTTTTGTTTTCAAAACAACCTTGCATAAAATTGGCTTTTTCGCCGACGCGACAAAAACCTCAGCCTTGCCCTTGTGAATACCCTTGCATATCTTACCCCTCGTGTTAGGGCTTGCTGAGTACCTTATGTACTCACTCTTGCTTCAATCATTCAGAACAAGAACCAGAATACGACTTCCAAGGTGACGGCGTTGATGAGTAGGGTTCCGTCCGCGCGCAAGTCTGCCTGTAGTGTGGACCCCGCTTCAGTCTTCCGTAGCAGTAGCTATAGTGAAGTGTTACTGTCCTCAGTGGCACTCAAGTGTGGTGTTTGTGTCGTGTTGTAATAAGGCTTTTGGCCATTGTAAAAAGACCTTTTGTAATATAAAAGTTTGTGATGAGACTTGGTAATATTATCAATGGTATGACTCTGAGATGCCATTCTGTGAAAGTGTCGTATCAGCTACTGATCCAGAGACTGATACGGTAAGCACTAGTGCTCCAAAAATAGGGTACGACAAGAAGCTGAACGAAGCAGGCTCAAGCTTCCTCTGTTGCACAGAAATGGGGTACGACAAGAAGCTGAACGAAGCAGGCTCAAGCTTCCTCTGTTGCAGGCTGTGAAGAAACTGGATAGGAACAACAAGGCTTCAAGAGAGAGAAGAAAGACGGCTCTTGCTTAAATCAAAGAGCAAGCCGGCACAGCAGACTGCTCCACCGTGAGATTAAGCGGTGGTAAGCATGGACGGCAGAGAAATAAAGAAAAGAGGTAGTGTGGCTGACAGGCGGGTCCTATGGCCTTCTGTATTTTTTTTGAATGAACAAACTCCTTAGGTCCACGCTTCAATTAAAATAGCAAACTATCTCTAAAAATTATGCTGATTTCTGTGGTGACAGATATGAAGATAAGTTACAGCTCTGCTACTGAGCCAACAAGGTTTCCAGATTACGAACTAAAATTTACTAAACTTCATACAGAGTTACTTTTAAATCTGGACTGAATTATTTAGAGGTCTGACAGTTTTCATAAAATTCTGTAAATTCTCCAGAAATTTCTGCAATGGTCATTGCTATTGGTGAAACTTTATCAAGCCCAACTTCTGTTCTGAAATCTGGAACTCCTTCACAAGGGTTACTTTTGTTTCTATTAAAAGATTTGAACTATTTCTTTAACTTCAAATATTCTGATCATTCCAGCTCACTTCAAACAAACAAACTTCATGCATAATGTATGAGAATGAATGTGAGGTATGTTTAGAGCTTTTCGAGACACCGGGGTGTCACATAGACGCACTAGGTTCTTATGCTGGAACTTTGCAACAAGGACAACCTCGTTCTTCATCTCCGCTTGCCCTTGGTGAGATGTTGTTGACAACCTCTTCACTGCAATGTTCTGTCCATTTGGTAGCTTACCCTGAAGAACATCCATATCAGACATCTAGTGTCAGCACACCCATGAGGAAGAGTATATATGAGGTAATTTAGAACATTTTACTTAATTTAATATTCAGGTTTCATATGATATAGTTACCTTGTAAACTGGCCCAAACCCGCCTTGCCCAAGCTTATTTTGGTCGGAGAAGTTGCCAGTGGCAATTCGAAGAGTATTCAAATCATACTGGAGGGAATCTGAACTTCCCATTTCTTCATCTACATGACCTGTTCACAAGAGAATGGAAGCGTCAAGCCTGAATGTTGCACTAGCACTTTGGTTGTCAATGGCGGAGCCAGAGAAGCTGACAGGGGGCCATGGCCCCCCTATGCTCCACGATTTTTCACTATTTTTCAGCATTTTTCATCATATTTTGTTTCTGCTTCTTCTATTTGCCCCCCTACCATCTCTGAAATTTGAGCAATATAGCTTGCTTGGCCCCTCCCAAGTTTCTAGCCTGGCTTCGCCAATCGTAAGATACGCTCGCGCTATTAGAGTAGAGGACTTACTTTTGCTTGCAATCTGCACATGCTTGTGTAGTTTTCGGTTCTTCTTGCAGATATAGACAGCAACAAACAGCAGAACCAGCAGCGTGACACCAACAGGAATTGAGACAAGAAGAGCAGTCCTGACCGTGCGGTTACTTCCTGCACCAGTAGCAGCGTCTATCTTAATTAGTTGGAAATTCGAAACAGAAGCTATATTTCAGTCTTCTCTGGATATCACTAATCGTTTGAACTGTACTACTATGAAGAAATTTGTTGACAGTATTTCTATCTAATTAACATAAGAAGAAAACAGACCATATTTAAGCTCATTGGGAACAAAGAAAAACATACGAATTTGTTAGATAGGATGCCAATTCTGTAGGGAATTCCGTATATGTCTCTTTGAAATGAAGGATTGCAATATAAAAAAGAATCGATTGAGAGATGTTAAAATTTTAGTCTACTACAAATAAGGGAGACTTTTTTTGTTGCGAAGGAAATAAGGGCGACTTTGACTGACCGGTGCTGGAGTTGTGGTTGTTGTTGGGCGACACGGCTCCCGGCGCCGGAACGGGCGCCAGAGCTGTCGACATGGCTGCCTCGGCGCCGCTGGCGTCATAGAAAAGGGACGCCTCGAACCGGACGAAGTAGCTCCACAAGATGGACTGACCACCCTGCTTCATGTCCCAGTAGCTCGGGATATACGCAGCGGCTCTGTCGAGGCATTTGTAGCAGTCGTCCTTGCCGAGGTCCCTCGTGCACTGCGCCACGCTGTATATCTTCACCAAGGGCGCGACGTCCGTCACGTTGGGCGCAAACATGAGGGGGCTCCCGTACGCAGCCTTCGTCTTGAGGCCGCTCATGAGTGCGTCGAGCCGCGTCGCGAACAGCTCCGGCTGCGTCGCGTTCAGCACGGCCGTGTAGTATTTCAGTAAGTGCCCCCCGTCGGGCTCGCCGAAGAAGCTCGCGTTGGAGTGCCGCACCATGCAGGTCTCGGAGAAAATTATGGCGTTCTTCCGGCCCAGGCACCCGTCGCGCAGCTTCTGCGCCATTTTCTCGACGCAGTTGCTGCAGACGGGCGTGCTGACGTCGCGGCCGCACTGCGCGATGCCGTACGCCATGTCGGGCGCCGCGGCGCCGGTGGCGTTCTTGGCGAAGCACCAGGACGCGGCCGCGGCGGACGGGAGGGAGGAGAGGACGGCGTCCAGGTTGGCCTGGAACGCGCCGCCAAGCGTGTAGTTTGCGTCGCTACTGCATTGGAAGTAGATGTCGTCTTCCGCGTTGGCCGGTGCGGCGAGGAGAGACGACGAGCAGAGCAAAAGCAGGACGGGAAAAAGCTAGCCCAGTGCATGGCTCGTCGAGGGAGGAGCTACCAGCTACGTACGCCTGTACGGTGAGGGAGAGAGACCACGACGAAAATGATGCGTGCTCCATATAAAATGACGAAGTCACGACGGTGGGTGATGACTATGTACAGTAGCTTTTCTTCTTGGGTTGCGATATCCGTCTTCTTCTTCAATGCCCAGGCCGCCGGGGTCCCCGGGAGGGCGGGCCGATCAACGGCAGAGACCATTTCGTGCAAGGACGCACCCGTGAGTTAAGGTCCCCCGGGCACCCGAATCCCGTCCCTTTCCTGACGCGTTTTGGCGATCAACGGCAGCGACCATTTCGTGCCTCAACTTGTTTGTGGCTCTGAACTCCCACTAGTGTCCGTTTCATGTTCCTGTACAATGCATATCGTCTTTCATATTTTGAACTTTCCCGTTACAGCCTGGCGTCTTGACCGGGCGAAATGGCAACGAAATTGACTCCGTCATCGGCTTCGTTCCTGTATTCTCGTCGGTGCAGGAACAGGAAGCAAGCGTACAAGTAAGATGGGTGGCTATGTTTATTACTTAGACCATGTACAACGCTCCACCGTGTCCGGTGGCCTCGCAGTGCCATGTAGGTTTGGGATGCCAGATGGAGGAGAACGTAAGCAAATGTTTGCCTCGCAGAGCGTCAGAGGTGCCTGCAGAAGGTGCGATGGCTCCAACTGACGAAAAGCTCAGGCACTTACTGATTCAAGCACGCGTTGGAGCGGAAGGGAGACCCCAAAAGTGACAAAATGACGTTATTGGCCGAATCCTCCCAACGAGGCGCAACTGCATGGACAAAGAAAGCTCCCTGTGCACCTACTGTTATGGATTTAGATCATCAATTGCGGATGGCAAAAATCATATTTGTTTTTGCAGATGCCTAAAACGGGTTGCCTTCACAAGGAGGAAGCACACCACAGTTGATTTTGGTGAGATTATTCATCACAGGTAGTTAATTTCTCGGATTTTGGTTGAGGAGGGGAAGGAGGAGAGAGAGAAAGGGAAAAGTCTTGCGTTGAAGGGGTTGTGCCCTCGGCCCGCCCAAGCCTAGCTGGAGCCCTGCTTTTTCATGAGGCCACCCCTTGCGTTGTACATGGCCTTATCGTGTAAGTCTTGTCGTTGTCACGCTGCTGATGACGCTGCTAGTCATGCGCAGATTGCAAGCGTCAGGATGTGCTGCAAGGGTACTCCCTCCCTTTTCCTATTGACTCTTTAATGTTTTCGGGTATTGACTCTTCAGTATTGGCCGAGTTAGTGCAATCAGAAGTGTTCTGATTTACACTGCAATCAGAAGTGCAACATCGTTAGAAGAGAAACATCAGGCAAAGTCGTATGATTTTGTCCCTAGTCCGAAGTCTACAAATTTTGACTGCTTCATGCTGATTAAGAGATGAAACATGAAAGTATGCTAGTGGGAACATATTGTTCTGGTAACCATCAGAATAGCAATGCTAGTGGGAACATATTGTTCTGGTAGTTTATAGGTGATACCGATGAACGATCTTTGTGATAAAAACTACATCCAGATCTTTTTATCATCAATTTAAATATAATTTGAAGCTTGGGAAGCTTAACTGAATTCTGAAGGTACATTTATGGCTTATTTGTCACTGGGGCACTACTGCTAAAGATGAGAACCGGATGCATCTCTCTACACAACTCTGACTTGTTTTTTGATCCATGGATTCACATTTCAGCACATAATAAGATTATATGTCATTGTGAACAATTTGTGTGGCAAACTGCATTCATCACCTATTGCACGTCTAGAATCGTGTTCTCTGATGAAAACCTGTTCTTTCATCATAGATCTATGTGAAGTTTATACTATCATCACTCATTACGACGAGCCAAAAAAAATAAATCACAAAATAGAATTTAGCTCAGCAAAAACCCATGAGTTGATCGGCCTTTTATGGACTAAGCCCAACCTGTTGTGGGCCAAGCCCAATTGTGTGCATTTTTTCCATTTTACACATATTAGCCTTTTGGGCAAACAAAAAATTGTAACATGCCTAATTCTTTTATGGCTATTTTAGCCCCGCTGCCGCCATCGTCGTCATCGCTGGGATTGTGTCGGCCTCGGACTCCGCCGGCGGCCTGATGGGTGGGGACGTGGATGCTGTTGGCGGCGGCAGTGATATATTGGATCACCGCCCGTGTCATCCAGGCGAACGACGCGGAGGCAGTTGGCGAAAAACTTATCTACCAAACTATTACTATACGAATTGAATCAGTAACCACAATGTCAACCACCAAAAGTTTGGATTTGATTATAGTGTTCAGGTCGAGGAAGAGGTTCCAATTTATGTCCAAATGCTGTTAAATTAAAAATTCTACCAAAGTTTTGCCACTACTATGTTCAGTTTTGAATTGATATGAAACTAATTCAAATTCTGCTGCATAATTATTCAAATATATCCAAGTTTTGTTTTGGTATGTACATGGTCGCATTATGTCAAAACAAGGGCGAATTTGCAACCTAAAATGAAAAATAGGTCCAATTCTGTAAAACAGGGCACAAGTTTGTGAAAAAAGTTGTATATATCCAGGGTGAATTACCTAAAGCATAACAAAATATTGTAATTGAGTTTCACACATTTCACAACATGAAAGTGTTATTATTTACAATTGGAAGAAATCCATTTTAGTACCCTCAAATTTTCTATTTATTAAAAAATTTGGAACAATGTTTCTAGCATAAAGTACGATGTCATCTACCATCCTAAAAATTTTGAGCTTCAAATATAACCCATATAAAGAGAAACAAAAAAAAAGTTCACTAAGGTGTCAATTGCATCAATCTAGGTAGTTTGGGGGGAGTAAGTCAGACTAAAAATTAGTTTAGGGGGTTAAGTGAACTGCATGGATACTTGAGAGTAGTAAAATGAACTTCTTCCTTTACAATTTAGCCTATATTTAACTTATTTTAGATTAAAAATCTAGGACCCTTCTTTGTAGTTTCTCTTCTATATATCTCCACTTTATCTTCCCTTTTTCTTTTGGCACATCATGTTTTTAGATATTATAATGTGGCTGGACATGCCTCGTTTTTGTTATATTTTAACAACCATATATCTTCATCGCTGTCACAGATCCAATATTTTTGCTGACTATTTAACACATTAGCCTAGATATCTAAGCAAAACGATCATATATTTTCAATTGAATACTATAAAGTGAGTCTACAGGCTGCATCTATATAACATTTTGTGGACCTATGTTCCATTACCAAAATCACTTGCATGTGCAACTGGTAGCATGTGCGTTCGTCTTGGCTTCTGAAATTGAACGTTGAGACATTCGTTTGTGGACATTTGAATTTGCTACCCGACATGCATGTAGACTATATCCATGCTAGAGAAGGACACTTGGCTGATTGTTTGGAACTTTGGTAAAGCAAGAATTGAACACACATCACATGCACGTGAGTCACGTAGAGCAAAAGAAGTAATGGTACGTGAGGTATTATCTCTCACCCGTATGGAGTCCGGCTTCCACACATGCATGCAGAGTCCTAATCTTCTCACGAAGGTCATGCTGATACCAAAGAATGGATTATCCTCGAATTCCTGCAATTTTTTTGCTGTATTCTAAGGTCAGGGGTTCAGAGCTGCCCTTTTTGGGGTCAGCTGCCACAGACAATTCTTGAAAAAAATAGTGAGAAATCACCGTGTTTCCTGGTGTTAACCATAGCCTGTAGTATTGCTGACCCCGACGCTCCTCTCGCCTGGCTTTGCTACCCTCTTGCCTCCTTGTGTAGTTTCTTTCTAATTTTTGGAGATTAATTGATCAAAGCATCAAATCATTGCATTATATTATACTTCTAATCAAATACTAAAAAATACAAAATGAAGCAAGCAAGGGTGATCAATAGAGAATGCATCTTTTTCCGAAAGCAAGAGAGAATGTATATTCAACTCACTTCTTCGGCGAGCAATCCTCTATTCGTCATGCAAAGGCCATGTACTGGATGCAAACTCACTTCTTCAGCGACTTTGGGCTGGTCAGGTTCGTCGACGACTGCCGGAGGTCTCACACTACGGGCCTAGGAGATTCCTTTTTATATTTAGGTTGTTTCCTTGATTATTTTGTATTAAGGTTGTCGGCACCTGCTCAAGGAACCTGTTGTAGATTAGTTCTCGATGAAAATCAGCAGGGTTGGTTCCTTGATTATTTTGTATTTAGGTTGTCGGCATATACAACAGCCTAGGAGATTCCTTTTTATATTCCATTTGTTAACCTCTTTAGGATTCCTATCTATTTGTCTCCATATACCACACACGATTGCAAATTATTAAGTCCCACAGATCTACCGGCTACAATTTGTTAAGCATCTAAATTAATGATCGGATGTTTTGCATTTTTATGAGAATTTAGAGGATTTTCTCTCGATTAACGTGAGAGCTCTAAAATAAACCTCAAATTAGTTAATATAAGATTCTCATATGGTCAATTTTGCCGTTCAAAATGTATTGATAGTCAAACTCAAGAAAATTCGGCCGGCTTGGATTTTATGACGACCAGAAAGACAACAACGCCCAGAATTGTGGTTTGGTCTAGGCAGGATGCGCAATTTGTTGAAATTCAGACATTCTTTTTTGGATATTGTCCCCGTTTCTGTAGGGATGTTTATATTTATATGGCCGTGCCAGGAGGTCTCTTTGGTCAGCACCAGCAAAAAGAGCACACGCGCGCTATCTGCCTTCTTCCCAAAGCAGCATAGAAACAGCAGTGCAGTGCAGTGCCAGCAGCACCCTTACGCTGGAGACATGTCCAGCCTTCTCGCGCCCCTCCTCCTCTGCTCGCTCCTCCTCGCCGGACTGGCCAACAATTTGCTTCTCTAGTCGGGCCGCGCTAGCGGCGCTCTCCTTCGTTTGGATTTTTTGGCCGTCCGATTCATATCTGGAGAAAATGCACGGTGAAAATTTTTGCCCGTACGGCGTGGACGCTGTGGAGGTGGAGCGTGGGGGCACCCTGAATTTACTGCGGCGTGCATCGGTGCCTCCCATTCACCTTTTCCCCTCCCGCAACTCCCTCAGCCAGCCCTATCAAAAAAAAAAAAAAAAAAAACCTCCCTCAGCCAGCGCCAACCCTAGCCGCCGCCGGCCGCCGACGAGCTCCTCCGCAGCCAGCGGCCACCTGTCCTTCCTTGCCCGCGCCCCTCCCAACCACCGACGACCTCCTCCATCGCCAGCGACTGTCTCTCCCTCCTTCCCGCGTCCCACCTCTGTGGATCCGAGGTGCTGCGTGGGCTTGGGATGATGTCGTCCCGCCATCGTCCCGGGCGCGCTCCGGCAGCCACAGCAGCTATAGAGGCTCTCTTTGACCGCGACCCTCTTCTTCTTCCGTCCAGTGCAGCGGCGCGACCGTCTCCGACGTGGAGGCAAGGGCAGCAGCGGCAGCCCGACCTCTTGTGTGGGTAAGCTCCCTCTCGTCCTCCCCATTCGTGCGCATGATTCGGGCGCTTAGTATTTTGCCAAATATGATAGTTTTGTTGCCTCCTACCGGTGGATTTGTGAGTTTTTGTTTCTAAGATCAGGTCAATTTTGTCTCTGTTTGCAGATTAGCAGAGGTTGCATTGTGATTTTGTCACCTTCCCATGGAGATGGCTGCCTTTTGAGTGGGGACTCAGGTGAGGGCTTACCCGCTCTATTTCCTGCTTTTAATTGACTTTTATTTTTGTTTCTTGCTGCTCTGGTATCTTCGGTCATGCAACTTGCATCATGTTTGCCCATTGTTTCAACTGATCAATGAAAGGCCTCTTTAAGACACCACCTCTTTGGGACCCATTTTGATGTTGTTTTCTATTTCAAATGGTTTATATATCTGATCATGATTTCCTCTAGCTAGGTTGGTTGGTGCTGTAAATTTCAGGTAAGAAAGCAGGGAATAGGTGCTGTTTGTGTACTATATAAATGCTTCCTGTGTTAAATGATTGTTTCCTTCCCTGCATATAGTATCCAAATTTATTCTGTTCGTAGTATTTGGGGGCTAGATTCACTGCTATAAACTTTTTATATTGCATTCTTATATTACAATTATGCTTGCCGCTTGCCCCCCCTTTTTTTTTTCCTGCCTTGTTGTGATACATTTGATCGAATGTCTAGAGGAATCTGTGATGATGTGCATCCGAAGAGGTTCATTGCTCTTGGACATTTTGGTGTATTGCACGGATGGGTGTCGCCCAGCAATACCATGGTGCTGGTTGTGCTGTGGCAGCCAAGGACAATTGACGACAGATTCAGGTTACAATCTTTTCATGAGTTCACCTTCATGTCTATGTTTCTGCTTCTGGTCTCTTTTCTTATTAATAAATAAAACAATATGTGGCCTTAGATACAGATTTTGGTTCCTTGTGTTTGTGGAGCAGGAAGAGATGTATTGATTCTTGTAAGGCACTTTGGGACACTCCTACCAAATTTTATTACATGTATATGTTCAGTTCATTTTGTTTTCTGGTCCCCAAGGCAATTTGGTTTAAGTTCTGATAAACTTATCATATTTTTCTGTCTGCTGCTTGTATGATGAAGAAGAATATCTGACAAGTTCTTTTTTTTTTCTTGTTGTTAGAGAGGGTATATCTGATGGTGCCATGGTTGTTCGGGAGAGAGGTAACAATTGGTTTCGTTATATTGCAAGGTATTATTTTCAGCATTGAACTATTATATGGTAATATATGATGTGATCTTTCAAATTAAATTGATGCTTATAATCTCTGATTCTTTGTTTATAGATATTTTTATGACTTACGTCTTCTTGCTTTTTTAGCATGCAGGTGGGTTGTCAAACACGTCAAAGGCTTGTTTAGGTTAGAATTAACCAATGCTTCTGCAGTGTGGAGTGCTTTGAACATGCTACGAGAGGTATGAGAATGATATGGTTGCTGACAGTCTCCCGACGCTTAACATCCTTGCTGAGTTCTCCACTTTTCTTTCTAATTCTTCTATGGTTTCCTTGAATGTTGCATGGATGACCAGTACTCTTGGCATCACATGCTGATATTTCGAACATCACATGCTGATATTTTTATCTTTTTTATGGCATTGAAAGATTCGAGTTCTGCTTAGAAACTTTACAACATTTTCCTTGCATTTAGGCATGTAGCATAATGTGTTCTTACTTTTGGCTATACAAATTTGCAGTAGGGATCTCATGTTCTGTTTGCACTATTTTCCTTTTTCTTTTCCCAGGTTTGCTGAGAGCGGCCATCAACATCATCTCAGAACTGGAGCTACTCCGGTGCATCATTTGACTTCCCCTACTGATTTATTTTTCTGATGTAAGGAGTTACATGGATATTGCAATCTCATATTTCCTTAATCATGATTTATTCGTTCAAGAGCGACCATTATTCACAGATCTTTATTCCTAGGTAAATTAATAGCAAGAGCGACCATTATTCACAGATCTTTATTCAGCAGTGATGGCTTATAAGCCTTTCTTCAAAGTTCAGATGTGCATGTATCTTGACCATATGGTATAAAATATTTCCTATCTATTTAGATTTCCATTGAAAAGCAGAGATGGTTAATTAACACTTGCCAATAGGATGTGTGCTGGTATAGAATTTGCTTGTTTTTTTGTTCATTGTTTTGTGTAAGAGTGTAATCTCGATATAAAAAGTAATAAAACTAGAGTACAGTTGGTTTAGACACATCCATGTGTAGAGGTTACTAATGGTAATGATGAGCTTAGTTACATACCTATGCAGATTAATCTTCTATTATTTCTTTCCGATGTGAGATCTTGGATAATGACTCAATGTCTTAATACGAGCAATGAAAGCTACTACTATTGGAGAACCTGATCTGTTCTCCTGCTGCATTCTAAGCGCAAGTACCTTTGTGGAGATTGAACCAGTTTGCTCATGGATATACTTTCACTTTATGAATCAATCTATATTTCTATGATGGAAAATGGCCACTAGAAAGGAATTGAAATAACGGCGTCAATTGATTACTCATTCTGTGCAGTTTCCCGTATAGGTGAATGGATATGGATATGGAGACCATTCTGTCTTGGTATGTATGTTGTTCCTTGCTCATGATATTTTGGACTAAATAAAATTAGAAATAGAGGTTAAAATATATTCTACTATATTCTGCTGCTCATCGGTTGCATGTATGGTAGAAATCTTAATCTTAGAGATAAATGATACATTCTACTTTGGATTGTCCTCTCTTTGTCAATTTCATATGTATGGTAGAAATTTTAGAGATATAGATGATCCGTATTTTATTTTTGAACTGTCTGGTAGAATCTATATGCAAAGGAGAGTACTTAAGTAAACATATGCATTATGTCAAGTGTTATATAATGTGTAGGAAATATTTCAGCTTTCTACATATACTAGACACATGCACATCGTATTTGCTTGTATATTTTCCCTGTGGTTCTGAAGCTTGGAATGTTGTATTTATTATCTGGATGTGGGTTCAGAATTCTTATTTATGATATTTAAAGAGTACATAATTACGAGATGCGAAAATTGATTCCGTCAATTTTTTCCTTTTTCTCTCCATATGATTACTCATGACGGTAGTCAATTAGGTGGGTATTGTGTTGTGGCAACATTAGCCGTTGCGTGGTTTCAGAAAAATTGTTTGCACAATATTGCTTCATTTGGATCATATTTCCCTGCTGTGTGGTACAGTCTGGACAAAGAAAAATAATGTGATGCGAGTTGGTGGTTTTTTCTCTCCAGGCAACAAAAACTGGCTGGTTGCAAAGGCTCATCTTCATAAGTTTTATCCGTTTGCTTATTGTTTCATATGGACCTTTTGTAGGTTAACAACACTGTCATGTTGATAATTTAGTCTAAAAGATTGTCATTTTTCTGCCTTGCAAATCCCAGAACTCACTTGGATGTGATCGACTGAAGAAGCTTCAGTCTATTGAGGTATAATTTCCTTCTTCCTTTAGTTGTTTCCCGGACACATATTCATAGTTTATTAGTTTAATAACACTAAAATGAGATTTATCTTCTCCTAATATGGATCCTACCATGTAATCTAGGATTATTGAGTTTAGCAAATGGAACTTCGATTGTCATAATGATTCCGGGTGAACAAGCATTGTAATCTTTTTGCCCTTCATTTGTGGCGATGCTTGCATGTTTCCCCCCTGTTTATCCTGTTTTCTTGGTAGATTTTCTGATACATATTGCTAATGTAAATGTGCCATACTAACACCAACTAATGGGACTACGGCAGAAGTTAATCATACATGTTACCTTTTATGGCTGCCTGTGAGAGAAGAGTTTAGATGTGATACTATTCCAAAGTGAACACAGTTAAAAATTTGAGGCTCCTTTACCCTTTTAAGTTCCTTAAATTAAGCTAAATGTCTTCCTAAGGCACCAACTTGCACTTAAAAATTGTGTGCTCATTATGCTATTACATAACAGAAAAAAGAGACCGTACCCCGGATTGTGCGATCGTTAAGCTATCCTAAATATTTATCAACTAAAAAGAGTTCAGCCATTTGAACCATGTATTATTCGGTTCAACCTGAGCTCTTATAAACTGGACTCAACTTTTCAGTCTTTCAAACTGTCCACTGTATATTTTTACTGCTTCTATGTCTAAGCAGCTAACTACCTCTCGCATTGCTATTGTGTCGTGTTATTGAAAAATAATAGCTAAGCAGCTAACTACCTCTATGTCTAGCTATTGTGTCGTGTTATTGAAAAATAATAGCTAAGCAGCTAACTACCTCTCGCATTGCTATTCTATGTCTAAGCAGCTAACTACCTCTCGCATTGCTATTGTGTCGCATTGCTTCTATGTCTAAGCAGCTAACTACCTCTCGCATTGCTATTGTGTCGTGTTATTGAAAAATAATCTGCTAAGTTTACAGACAAGATAATCATTAGAAGTTGCTTGCTTTCTGCCTCATTATAGCATGTTCAGAATCAAATTAGTTACTTTGGACAGTAGGAATGGGTACTCCAAAAATATGAGCGGAACATCCAGTTTCTTCCAATATTGTGAATGTTGAGATGAACTCGTAACTCAAATGCCCCTATAAATATTTTGCTTACTTCATTTAACCTGCTGCTCAGATATTAGAGGGGCAGTCTGCTGTATTTTCCACTAACTCGAACAAGTATGAATCATAGGCTAGCCGATTTTTCCATTGATTTCAGTATTGGATAGGTTTAAAATAAAATATGTAACTAATTATTATCAACATATGCATTGGGAAAGGAACTGGTTCAGAGATTTTTTTTATGACTGTTGCTTTGTCGGTGATCTTTTTCTGCAAATTTTCATTGCACAATTTCGAAGTTCAATGCAACACACACTTGCCTTATAAGTTTCAAGGGATTTGTAGTGCGTACCGGATTATGTTCCAAAATGATTTTGAAGCTACAAACAAATTACATATTCTCATATTAGTTGACTTTCAGTTTAAGTCTGAATATTCAAGACCCTCCTTTTATGTACTGTTACATTGGGCCCTGTCAGATACGGGCATTTGGTTTTCTTTCTCCTTTTATTTTGATAATACTGAGTTAGTTTAAAGTTTCTTGATCTGTCAGGTTTGGTTTAATCTATCCATGAAGACATCTTTCCTGTTCTGGAGGAGTTAAACATGATTGCTACCTCTAAGGTACCTTTCATCTTTCAGCAAGAATATCAAGACGAATCGCACCCTCTCATCGTGTCTGTCATGGCGATCCAACAACAGCTGCATCAAGTCATGACAAAGGTTGCTGATGACTTCCAAAAATATAATCTGGCAGCCCATGCCGCCGCTCCTTGGTGGTAACTAGCCTAATATTTGGTGGTCTTAAATTGTTCATTCGGACCCGTACCAGAATAGAAACATGTACTCACTGATGTCCTGTGCCGTGTAAATATAACTACTATGTGGTCGTCTACGTCTGCCATCTTCTATGTTACTATGTTCGAACTAATGTAATGTTCCGCCTCACACTGCCTCTATTCGCTATCGTTTCTTTATAACCTATTTCTGTGATGCTCGATCAGATTTGCTAATGGCTGCAAGTTGATGACAAACAATAAAAAACCCTCTTACGACGAAAGCCCAAAATAAAAAACTGGCCCGACGGCGCGCGAAGCGCGCCGCATCCCACTAGTGACCATCCATTCTTTACCGACTGCCCGACCAACACGAACTACACTCGCGGCAGTGCGTTCCAGGCCAACCTGGACGCGCTCCTCTCCTCCCTCCCTGCCGCGGCGGCCGCGTCCTCCGGGTTCGCCGAGAACGTCACTGGCGCCGCGCCCGACCAGGCGTACGGCCTCGCGCAGTGCCGCGCTGACGTCAACGCGTCGGCCTGCCGCGCGTGCCTCGACGCCTCCGTGAAGGACATAACCAGCCAATGTCCTGGCCAGAAGAGCGCCATGCTCGGCTACGACGACTGCCTGCTGCGGCACTCCAACGCGAGCTTCATCGGCGCCGTCGACACGTCGGTGGTGATGGAGTACTGGTGGAACCCGAAGAACACCACACAGCAAGTGGAGTACACGTGGGCGTTCGGCGCGCTGATGGCCAACCTCACGGAGATGGCGCACGCGTCCCCACGGATGTTCGCAGCCAGCTTGGTCGCGCTGACGCCGCCCGACATCATCTACGGCATGGCGCAGTGCACGCGGGATCTCTCCGCTGAGGACTGCAAACGCTGCCTCTCCTCCGCGATCGAGCACATACCTACCTCCCGCATTGATATCAAGCTGGGCGGCAGGGTCTTAACCCGGAGCTGCTCCGTCCGGTTCGACGAGTACCTGTTCTACAACGTCACGGCCACTGAAGCGGCGATGTCGCCGGTGCCGTCCCCCGGGGGCAGACCGATTAACGGCAGCGACCATTTCGTGCCAGGAAGCACCGGTGAGTCGGTCTCCGGTCTCCTGAGTCCCGTCCCTTTCCTAACACGTTTTTAGTTGACTCTTTTTGTGGCTCTAAACTCTACTGTCGTCTACTTTCTCCGTCCATAAATATAAGGATTTGTTGACTTTTAGTCTTATTCAAAAAAATTATGCAAATATTATTTATTTTATTATGACCTGTTTTATCACTAAATATACTTTAAGTATCACTTATTTGTCTTTGTATTTTTACAACATTTTTGAATAAAACGAGTGGTTAAACGAGCTGTCTGAAAGTCAACAAATCTTTATATTTATGGACGGAGAAAGTATTATGCATGCATTAACGTGTCCAGTCTCCCCACCATGCATATCGTTTGCTCCTTTCTTCTTTTTGGAAAAAAAATGCAACATAGTTGACCCCATCGTTGACTTCATTCCTCTATTCTCGTCGTCGTCGGTGCAGGAAGCAAACGCCCAGTCAGGACGGTTCTTCTCGTGTCGATTCCTGCCGCTGCCTCGCTGTTGGTGTTTCTGATAGTTGCTCTGTATCTCCGCAAGAGGACCAGAAAGCCACAAAGGCATGCGCAGATGGCCAGCGTTAGTAAGTGCTGAAATGTAGTTACGAAACACCAGCAATAAGATAATGTGGTGAAACTCCAGTATTGACGCTTTAATATTTTCTTACGTACAGAAGGACATGGAGCAGATGAAGAAATGAGAAGTTCACAGTTGCTCCTGTATGATCTAAGTACTCTAAGTGCTGCCACTCACAACTTTTCTGAAGAAAGCAAGCTTGGGGAAGGCGGATTTGGACCAGTGTACAAAGTAATTTCAAGCATCAAATCTGATAACTAATCTTTCGAACCAGTCAATGGTGTAATCTTATTGTTTGTCTGGTATCAAATTTCATCAGGGGGTACTACGAGACGGGCAGGAAATTGCAGTAAAGAGATTGTCCACCACTTCGCAGCAAGGACTAGTGGAGATGAAGAACGAGGTAGCCCTGGTTGCAAAACTCCAGCACAGGAACTTGGTTCGCCTGCTCGGCTGCTGCATTGAAAAACACGAGAAGCTCCTCGTCTACGAATTCCTCAGCAATAAAAGCCTGGACAAAATCCTTTATGGTGCTTCATTCAAACTACTATCTGCCTACTGTCATTTTTGTTTCAGGTGAATGTCATTTTTCTTGTTTACTAAGCTAAACTAAAATTTCAGGTCCTGCAAGGCAGTTTGAGCTGAGCTGGGAGCAGAAATACAAAGTCATCTATGGGACAGGCCGAGGGCTTATGTATCTTCACGAGGATTCAAGAATGACGATCATCCACCGTGATCTCAAGCCGGGCAACATCTTGCTAGATGCAGACATGAACCCCAAGATCTCGGATTTCGGCTTGGCCAAGCTGTTTAACTTTGATGACTTGAGCGCAGCAAACACAAACCACCTTGCTGGAACTCGGTAAGTTTGCTGGACTCTTGTGCTGAGTGTTGACCCATGTTTGACCCCTTTCTACAAAATGTTGAAGGGACGCCTCTGCCTTCCAACCAGATTTTCCACCTAATTCCCAATAGCAATGATATTACCATCCATTTTGTACTTTCCTGACATGCTGCGGTTGCAAAATCTAGTGGATATATGGCACCAGAGTACGTCTTCCAAGGCATCTTCTCTACCAAATCAGATGTTTTCAGCTATGGCGTCCTAGTCCTGGAGATCATCACCGGCCGACGAACATCCAAAGATCTCCTAAAATTTGTAAGTTGTAATTAACCTTCGAATCATAGAATAAGATACGCTACAATATACAGAGTGTGTTGTTAGCCAAGTGCTGCAATGGAGAGTTAACTCCCATCATACACGGCGGGTACGAGCAGGTGTGGAGACACTGGAGCCAGGGGAACGTGTCAACGCTGCTTCATGGCTCCCCGCCCGACGAGCATTGGAAGCAGGAGATGCTGAGGTGCATCCACATCGGACTCCTCTGCGTCCAGGACAATCCGCAACTCCGGCCTCGCATGGCCGTAGTCGTCCTCATGCTCAACAGTCATTCCATGACCCTGGATGTGCCTACCGAGCCAGTCTTCACAATTCCCGGCGAAAGACCGTGGGTGGCAGCTCCGGAGCCATCGACCAATGAAGCTTCCATCTCTCACTTGGAGCCACGTTAATGGGGCATCCGCACGGACAATGTCCATCAACGGGTGTTGCTTTGTGTTTGAAATTCTTCTAATTTTTGAATTACAGGAGTACTGTTTCAATTATCAGAACTGCTAATTAATCGTATGTTGACTTTTCGTTTTTGGGAATTCAAGGTGGTTGGTTGTTTTGTCCGAAATATTAGATCGGAGGCAAGGACGAATGGACGATGGACCAAAAAAGAATGTAAAATGCTTGGTGGAAACTTGGTTTGATTTTTCATGAAAAGAATCATGCCAAGTGTGAATCCATGATACTTTAGCTTCGTCCAGAAGTAATAACAAAAAGTTTACAGAATAATAACGCACAGGGAACAGGAATTTTTCAAAATATTTGAGAACAAAGTCCCAAGTTGAGAATCCAAGTCAGTTCTCTGTTGAACACGCGTAATCTATCTCAAAAGGATCAATGTCCCCATTTGTATACTTTATTACCTTCAGATTCAGGCCATCATTTAGAGTCTAACTTGACGGATACCCAAATCAGGGTATCCTGATCTAGGATGCTTAATTCTGCTAACCGTCTCAGCTTAATTGTGTAGGGCCCACAGGAACAGGCACACGACAACAGAGCGCTCGAGGGGCCCACGGCCGACCCCGAGGGCACATACAAGTTCCGCCTCGTCCGACCCCGAGTCGGCCGGGACCCACGACTTCCGCCCCGGACGACCCCGAGTTGGGTGGGGTCCACAGACTCCGCCTCGCCCGACCCCCAGTCGGGCGGGCCCCGAACTCCGCCTCGCCCGACTCCCAGTCGGGCGGGCCCACAAGCCGCGCTTCGCCCGACCCCGAGTTGGGAGACTTCGTCGAGAAGATTTTCCTCTGGCAAGGAGGACAGGCATTAACGACGAGTAGCTGGGGAGCCTTAACTCTACCCAGCAACTCATCTACTTGCAGGCACGCGATCTGACCTGCACAGTGACATCCGTCCCATCTCACAGCGCCGCCTGACACCTCGAGTACAGCAGCGGGATGGCTACGGCATCATCATCACCCTGAACAGGGACGAAGACCGGACCGGCGACAAGACGGTCGCGACAGTCTGGGTTGACATCTCGACCACCTGCCCGGCAACCAGGCTGACAGGACGCCGCCTGACTAGAGCCACAGTAGCGGATAGGGATCAGACTAGTGCGGCGCGTAGCCGCGCTGTCCACAACTGGAAAACCCCGTTCTCATTTGTAAACCAGCTCACTCCTTGATTATAAAAGGAGAGCTTGGTGCATGAGGAGCGGGGATCCAGAGATACAACGCACACAGACATAGAGATACACACGAAGAGGCTTGGAGTCTTTCTCCTCCCTCGCCAACACTTGTAGCTCCCCTCTGCAAGTCGAAACACGAACCACCCACGAACTGGACGTAGGGCATCGATTGCCTGAACCAGTATAAACCTTGCCTCTCTCGCAAAACCCTCGCCATCATAGAAGATTGTTAGGCGCCGTAGTTACAAATTTACTTGTCGGCCGGTTTCTTAACACCGACAGTTGGCGCGCCAGGTAGGGGACCTCAGCGTGTTTGACATCTTCAGTTGATGGCGAGCCACGACATCGATTGGGCTCCGGGTGCTCTCGTGTACTTCGGGAGCCTGGAGTTCATCGTGGTCCGGGACGGGGGGCTTTCGCGCGTCGAACCGCCGGCACCCCCACAAAGGGCCCTCACCCTCGCCATGTCCGCGGGCGCGGAGCTCGTGGGTATGGCGGAGTACGACTACGACAGCGACGAGGATGACCTCCTCGACTACGACTCCGACGCCGGCAGTCACCATCCTTCGCGCGAGTGCATGGTGGTGGAAGCCGGCGGAGGTAGTCGCCGCAACGTTCACGACGTGGCGGCGCAGCCAGACCTTGCAGCGGCCGCGACGACGGCGGACGCCGGAGCGGCCGCAGAAGCCGCGCCCCTGCTTGTGACACAGGCGCAGCAAGAAACCCCTCCGGCGAGCGCCGACCGCCGGGGGGGCGACGACCTGGAGTGTCTGCTCCAACGCCAACACGAGCTCGCAGAAGCCGCGCGGCGGCTCAAGGAGGAGCGCGAGCGGCTCGAACGCGAGGTGGCGCAGCGCCAGGCCCAGCGCGAACGTGTGCGTGTCCATGGGCGCGAAACCCGGCAGCAGATTCTGGCCGAGGCGGGCAACCTCGTGCCCAGATACACCAGGCCCAGCCAGAATGTCGCCGCGGCTGCGACACTCTTGCGCGCGCTCCCGCAACCGTCCAACGAGGACCAGCGAAGAATCCAGGGGGAGCTCAAGGACCTCCTGGACTTGGCGGCGGTGCAGCAGGCCGAGCGCGACCAAAGCTCTGCTGCACGACGGCAGGAATCCAGCGTTTCCTACCGCACGCCAAGCAAGCCGCGGGCACAACCCGAAAGTTCCGTCCACCAAACCCCCGAACAAAGTGGGACTGGGGACGCGCCGCCGGTCCATCAGCGGATCGGCAGGATCCGCGACGCCCGCGACATTCTGCGGGCAAGGCGCCGCGAGCAAGGGCGAGGTCCACGGTGCGAAACCGAGGACTTTGTCTACGCTCCGCGGCGTGGCGGGAGATTTGACCCGGAGGAAGACAAGCCTCGGGCTCCGGTCCCGGCCGGCCCACGGGCTTTTGGCCGCGCCATCTTGCGGGCTCCCGTCCCCCAGCGGTTTCGGCCGCCCAGCAATATCACGAAGTACAACGGGGAGACGAATCCCGCGTTGTGGCTGGAGGACTACCGCCTGGCGTGCCAAGCCGGCGGTGCCACCGACGAACGGTTCATTAACCGCAACCTCCCCCTCTTCTTGGCC
>CM017445.1:36270843-36344246 GCA_007726485.1 Eragrostis curvula | reverse complement strand
AAGTTCATCGGGCACTGGAGGAGGATGTGTCTCGACGGTGGTGGCGAGTCGAAGACGCCATCATCGAGTAAGGTACTCCGGCCCCTCTTTTGTCTCGTCATGGTTCTGTATGGCCATGGTTGTGGGCTAGTGAGAATTTGGTTTCCGGTGACATTCATCTGGATGTTGCTCGGATTTGTATTTTCCCATTACGAATATGGTGAAAGAGGCGACGATGGGCTCGGTTGCGGGCTCGACGGCGGCGAGTTCTTCGTACTTGCATGTGGAATATCAGTCTACCCCTCTTTTGCAGAAAGGGTTGGGATTCAGTTTTTCTCGTCGGAGATGAGGATGTTGGTGGTGGATTGGGAGATGGCCGTGTTCTTTCATATCAGAATTTTCGTCCGTGGCATATTCATGTGGAATGGTGATCCTAGATGGTGGAATTTGCGGCACTTTTAAGGTTTCTTTTCTCCCATCAATGGAGTTGGTGTTGATTGCGATACTATTGTAATCAGAAGATGTAATATGCTTCAATATTAATGAAATTACCTTTTCGCAAAAACACACACTTGCACTGAACCCCATACTCTCTCCATCCGGTAATATAAGCATTTTTAGGTTAGATTAAGAATCTATAGAAGCAACATTTTCAAAGTTAACAATGTTTGATAGGGGTAGTTTACTTACGAATGTGTATGGATGTGTAAAATTCTTTGTTTTCTATGTACTGACATTCTTGTGAATGAAAATATTCAGTGACATTGTATATGTGGTCTGTGTGAGCTTGGCATAATTGATGATAGAAAGAGAGCATTGCTTAACTATGACAATTCAATTTTGTAGAATACTATTCGTCACAAGGTTTGGGCCGACCCTAGGCTTTGGCCATTCTGTGACGAGCAAGAAGCGTCACGGATCGGGCAGTGATCTATGATGAAAAGTAAAGAAACATCACCTAGTTAATCTATGACGTGAGATACATGACGAAATATCTTTTAGTCACAGATACTATTTTATGACGCTTTTTCTTCGATCTATGACAAATTACAAACCTAATATTTGCGTATGTCAACAAACCATGCAAGCACGTGTCGTATTGTATTTCTTGTTCATGAGTCATGTTGCTTTTTTTTTTAAGAAGAAGAAGAAGAAGAAAGCCCGTGTGGTTTAGTTAACAGTACGAGTGAGGGAGGGGTTTGGACTTTGGAGTCGTCAAATAATCTAGGGATCACACCGCGACAAGGCTGCTAGCTTGTACTTAATTGGCAGTGCGATTATCTATGCCACTTGTAATGTACTAATGTCAATTACCCACAAACGAGCGAAACAGAGAAGACATGTGTGAGATCAGCTGTTGGTGACTCGGACGTGCGTGCTTTTTGTTAAACGGCTTAATATGAAATTAGTATTATCTTGGTGATTAGCTTCTGATTGTGAACCAAAAAAAGGTTCAATGGCCTTGCTTTTTGAAAAAGCTCCAGCTTTGCAGGTGTGAACCGGGGCTGGTGGTTACATATGCGTATGATTGACTAGGGAAGCTTGGCGCGCTACGCCGCGCCTGTACAGGAAAGGCATTATTCAAGCATGAAACCTTTTTTTTCTGTTATTATATGGCCTTTGCAAATAAGCAAAAGAATCATTTCATGGTTTTATGCCAGATTATGGGCTTCAATGAAAGAACAAAGAAAAATGTGTAGATATAACAAAGGTAGGAGGCTGAACTATAAGATGCGAAGTCCAGAATTGGAAATGTGTAAATATAATTTACAACAGGGATTTATTTGGAACATCACCACACAACACGTTTTGAACCACATGTATGTTTGCTTTCAATGCAAATACACACAACATAAGGGATTTCTTTGTAAAACCACCAAAGGCTTAAACGAGGCCACACGCAGTCCACATCTTTCTATCTCTCACCTCCGGCTGGCCTCTTTAGTTCCTTCTCTCTCTCTCTCGCTGTGACTTTCGCTTCTCCGTGCTCACATGCGAAGGTCCCGAGCCGCTTCCACCGCGCAGCACTCTCACACGAAGGTCCGCTCGGAGCCGCAGGGTGACGGGGCCCGGGGCTTTGGCGAGGGAAGATGGAGGCGGTGGGCGCCATTGCGGAGGTGGCCCATGAGCTTGGCGCAGTCCACCACCGGGCGGTCAGCATCTGATGCAGCAGCGCAAGCAGGACGGTTTGGTGGAGGAGAGCAGCGCAAGCGGAACGGCGAGACGACGGCCTGAGATCAGAGGTCATCTTCTTTCAGATTAATTTCTTCCTCCCTCCCACCACATCTGATCTCCCATCACGCACGAGGCGGCAAACGAACCAGTCGGCTTCAAAATGATGACCGGGCACGGGCTAGTCTCCGGCAGAAGAGCAGGAGCAGCACGTGGTGAAGGCCCACCATGGCCACCGACGTACGGCGCCGACGTGGTCGCCGGGGAAGGTGGCCACACCAGCGTCGAGGCGACGCGGCCTCACGGCTGTCAAGCACGTCAGCTGGAATGGTGAGAACGGCGGAAGTCTCACCAGCATCAGAACTTTACTATTTCAGGAAGTGTGGGAAAAGGGCAGACATACAATATGTGATCGCTTTTAACGCGAGTCATGGTTAATTATGATGGTAGTACTAAATTCCTTATGATGATAATAGAGAGAATCTATTATCTTAATATTTGGCAAAGAAAGACGTCACGTAAAAGAAATATCAAGGTTAGAAATTAGCATTAGGAAATTAAAAAATCCATCTACTGTCATTATGTAAAAGAAATATCAAAGTCGATGGCTACAACAAAGAAGAAACGACAGAGAGGCCATAATTCTTATGATCACGTTGTTAGTTTGTGGCATACCTACCTGTGCGTTCGAGAATACATACCTAGCTAGAGAGGGGGGGGGGGGGGGGGGTATAAATTTGTTTTATTCTCAAATAGTACATAACTTACAACTACTTTTATACTAGATAATTGTAGTTGTAATATAAAATAATTATAGCAATTTGAGTCACACGGATAATGAACAATTTGTAAATATATATATTTCTATCCAAGTAAATGCACTGGCCACCTTATAATAGTGTTAGTTATAAGAACATAAAGCCATGTTTGGGCTTGCAAGAACGCCACCAGAAGTTTTTATAAATAGGTTTAGTTCATCTCGGCGAGTACAGTGACAAAAACCTTATTTCTTTGATTGTCAAATGGTACATAGTTAAGAGTTCTAGAAGCTGCAAGCAAGTTTTAATTTGTCTTAAGAGAAAATGGATCCAGACACCTACTGCACCGTACGTATTGCATTTGAATTGAGCAAATATTGTGCTTCTTATGCAGCTCAACAGCTGATATATACTAATTTAGAGATAATTGCATGAGTGCCCCTACTTTGTACCTCAATTATGAATTTACCCTTGTTTTTTCAACTTTGCACCATTACCCCTACTTTAATGGCAAAACCGAAATTTTTTTCATCAAAATAGGGGCAACGATGGGACAACTTGAATGAAAACAAGGATAATGGCGCAAACTTAAAAAATTAGGGCAAACTCATAGTTAACACTCAAAACAGGAGTAACCATGCAAATGCCCCATTAATTTAAGTGTACACCCTTAGCGCCTAATTAATCTCTCTAGGAACCGAGCCTTTCTATTTTGATGAATCGAACTGTATTGATCTGGCAAAGTTACATGTGCAGTGCAACTGTGCCATTTATCATAGCACAGCAAACTCACCGGAACAGTTATCTTTTTATGTTCTCAAATGTGGATAAAAAAATTGTTTCTTTGAGTTTTATAGAGAGCTATCTGGTAGTGTCAAAAGAGAAAATCGATCCAACACATTTATTACAAAAATAATTAAGTATATGTTATGCCATCTAGGCAGCTGGAGTAACTTTCTTGTCATCACTTCACCATTTTGCAAATGGAGGTAGTATTATTCTTGATTCATGTCATACACTAGAACCTGATAGTTTCACAACCACCTGTTTTAATGAACTGAACAGAAATGACCTGACAAATTGATGCGATGTTATCATCCAAATTATTGGGGCCCTCTCATTTTAGAAATTGAGAGAGCCAGGTCCCACCTTATTCCAATCAACATGTTGTAGATCTGTCCAAATCAATCTGATAAGCTTTGATAATCTTTATATTTTGGCAATTTGCACCTGAATATTTGTGACCCCTTGGAAGTAGTGAGTTGCCTCCTCCCTAAAAGGAAAGGTCAAGCATGGACTCAGTTCCTCGCGCGAAAGATTTGAGCCTAAATTTTTTTATTTTTTTTTAGAAATTACACAGTACAACTCAGACACTCACAACGCACGCACACTCACTCCCTATGAACGCACATACGCAAACCCTACCCCTATGAGCATCTTCGAAGACTGATCCGGCAAATTCTCCAGATTCCCGAAGTCACCACTGGCGCCTCGCTGTCGACGGCCACGTCGCCTACCGCTGAAAGCACAAATGCCGTTAAATCCTAGAAAATTCGCTCCCACCGGAAGTCGAACCCAGGACCTCAAAGGTGCTACTCGGATGCCTTAACCACTAGGCCAAGACCCCTTTCACAGATTTGAGCCTAAATTAACCCTACGACCTAGCCGCGATCTAAATCAGGTTAACTGAATAACTCCATCAAGGGCTTCACATGATTGATGATTCGCTTGCGCTTATTGCACGTTGGTTAAATTATAAAACTAGTACCATTGGAGTATTAGCCAATCTGACGCGAGAATGTGACGACCAGACAAATGACGTAATCAGGTGCGTAGGCGTGGGTCGCTGCTTTTCTTTTAGTGTAACCTCTCTCGTTTGAGTTGTTGATTAACATGAATAAGCATCGACGACGTGCCCTGCTGCCATTAGGACAGATTTAATTCGACAATAGAGATCTTGCAGAATTTATATGTGGGTGACCTTCCATTAGGTGAGATCTTACGATATACTCCCTTCGTTTTTGACATCATGACATTCAGACAGGAGAGAGCAAGCACGAATTAAGCTATGCTCCTTGTCTGAAAACGTCAAGATCTCAAGAACGTAGGGAGTAATTCGCAAGCTAATGAGTGCTAGTGGATCGTGGACTACACAGGAGTCTCTCACAACCTGGGTGGGTTTCTCACACTGCAGTTCACTCATCTGGAAGAAACACGCAGTCGTTTTTACGTGCATTCAGAAGCTAGCCAAAGTATGAACAACGCTAATACAATCCTGCTGCAAATATAGATGGAATACATCAAATAGTAAACCACAATATGTTGGATGGGCCAATAGGATCCGTATCTATTCATTTTCATTTTATTAAAAAAAGTCAAATTTGTTATTGCGACAGGCCATGTAAATATGTAATACCACCAAGCAAATTACGCACGTTTTTTGCGCTAACTCCACATGGATCCTCATACTATTAAGGTTTGGCTAACTGCTTGGATGTATTCACTTTGGCAGACTACTGGCACCTTGCTCGCGGGTTAAAGTTCGGCTGATCTCCATTCGGCGACTTGGAAGGCAGAGAAGACGAGTCATTGTAGCCATAGCTTTGCGCAGATACAGATGTGCTGGCTTTTTCCTCTTGTTTCACCCCCGGGGCACCCTTCATCAATGGAGGAGAAAGTGACGGCTTCGTGAAGTCAAGTACTTGTGATGAATCGCTGCTTGAGCTGGTGGGCTCATCCGGGAACATGGTGTTGCAGGTATGCTCATTGACGAAGGTGACCATAAAAAGCGGAGGGTCACCGTTGTTTTGTTGCTGTACGTATTTCTTTGCTGGGCACTTGTGGCCCTCGATGTAACCACATTTGTAGTATAACCTGCAAATTAGTAGTCGAACTTGTGAATATGCATCCAAAGAAAACATTACTTTTTCCTATTGGAAAACATCTGAAAGAAAATCATATATAGTAGTAGTAATAGTTCTTTCAAGAAGCAAAATAATGCACAATGTAAATTGAAGCGACATAATGTAAATTGCACTCATTTCGTACTTTCTAACTAAGATAACTACCAGAACCTGTTGGGAAAAACCTAAGCATGTACCATCTACTTATGCACACCCAGAGCCGACTTTAAAGTCCATGTATAACAAAAAATACTTATGCACAGCCAGCTGTGCCTTTAATGGCTTCATTCACAGTTAATGGTAGGGAATTTTTATCTAGCCTATACAGCATATACAATAAACAAAAAAAAGAATAATATGTACATAATATCCGATTCATGGATCCTAAATGAGCTTCTCCCCGAAGCCACTTATTGGAAGCTTAGCTCCAACTACTCCACATGATGTACTCCTTGGTTATCCAAGAGGAAGAAACAATCCTAAATTGGTATTTTGGTTTTGATTTTTAGTGAGCAAACTAGACATAGAGTCAAAAGTCAAAATACTAGGTTTTGTGCAAATCAGTATGTAGCGGTCAGAAGTTTCTTTCATTATGATGTACAGAAAAAAAAAGTTACATAAACTTTTTAGAAAATCCAGCTGCTCTTAAAGAAGAATGACTCTCCACAAAGCCGACGTAAAAAGAAGCTACTGGTGGAAGCTAAACAAGCCCCGAATGGTTCTAGCAAAGACGATGCGAATGGCACATGAAGCCGACCCCATATATGTTTTTAGTAATCCAAACGCTGTCCTTTACAATTTAAGCAGCACAACGAAGTATTTATTCAGTACTTTTTCAGACTTTCAGAGAGTAGTTATTCAGTAGTATAGCTGTGCTTTATAATGAAATGGATTTCTTGTTTCTGATGACTGATTGATAGGAGGAAATAGGAGAATCCTATTCATGAGCTAACGCCAAATCTTACAGAAAGCAACTTAGAGAAGGGATGGAACTCCATTACAGATACATACCTTGTATATTCAGCATTGAGGATCTTCTCACCATATTTTCTCCAGTGGAATCGGTCATTTTCTGGTGCCTCGGTCAGTATCTCCTTGCTGAATAACAAGGAGGTGAGACTGAATGTTGTTTCGCAGCATCACCATACACAAACTTTCCTAGCTAAAAATGGAATATAAATCTGGAAAAGCACCCACTCGAGAAGCAAGGACACATGTATAAAGTCTAATGACAAAACCATTTTATGGATGAGGGCTAATTTACGAGACAAATCTAACGAGCCTAATTAATCTATGTTTTGTTACAGTGATGCTACAGTACCATCTTCTAATCATGGCTTAATTACCCTTATTAGATTCGTCTCGCGAAGTAGTACAAGATTCTGCAATTAGTTTTGTAATTAGACTTTATTTAATACCTTTAAATGACAAGATTTAAAATGACTAAAATTTTAGCCAAAGAAACGAACAGGGCCAAACTAAACGAAATAACAAGATCCATCCAGGAACGCCTTATCTTTGTTTTCCTTTCTTCAGAAAGGTAGATCTAGAAATTTCGAGGCATAAGCTGATCTTCAACTGTCTTTCAAGCCCGCAAAGGCAAGGCAACTAATTGAGTAATTAAGAAGTTAAGAAGGTGATGTACTAGTAACAGTGACATCGTACTACAAGTTAAACCCAAACTAAATGACGTTAGATCTGCTATACTTAGCGGCAGTAATCCTTCTCTTACGCAGATCCCCATAGCTAAAGTTCAAAACACCACTTACTGTAGCATGCAAAAGGGAAAAGATTCACAGTTTAACGGGACTCACATTACTGGGAGCTCCTCTCCAAGCCTTCCTCGCCGGTGCCTCACTTTTCTAGCACGGGCGACGGCACCATTTCTTACTCCAGAGCTGCCATCAGAGGAGTAGGCTGCACAGGCGGCCTCAGCCACGGACCCAGACTCAGACGAGTGCTCGCTCTCGGACTGGAGCATGGAGAGCGACGACGCCATGGCCTCGGATATCTCACTCACGTTGGCCACCGCAGCTTCTCGGCGGCCAAGCTCCGGAATGAGCTGCACCTGCTGCTGGAGCCTCGCCGCCAGCTGGGTGCCCCTTCTGAGCTCCTGGATCGCCGCATCCCTCCGTTTGGAAGGTGGCTGCGATGGCGATGGCGACCGCGACATCCTCTCAGACTTTGGCCTCGTTGACATGGTGGGATACTACTCTTCAGAAGATGGGGTTGCGAAAATGTGAAAGCTGAACTGGGACTGGCTGCGTTTGGATAGCATGTTTAATGGGTAGAAGAAAGGGTTCAACCATTGACCAGATAGATAATACTTCAATTATAAGCTTATGTACAGGTTTAGTACTGGCAACCAAAAATTAATCATCTGCCGATTAAAAGGGTGTGTACATATTACGTGTTTTGGGTAAGTGTTAGGTGTGTGCCTGAATATACAGTTGACCCACTTGGTAGATCCGATCAGTGCTATATCTGAAGATGTGCTACATGCAAGCTGGAGCAAAAGGAGGGAAATGGAGGAGAGCATGGAATTCAGGAAGCCGTATATGAAGGCAAGAAAGATTATCGGTCTGGTTCATTACCCACAGCAGCTCATATACATGTATCCATGGCCACAGGAGTACGGGTTTGTTTGGTTCCGCGGTTCTTTATCTATGACATTGATTAGCTCAAAATTGAACTAAAGAACAACATACATAATATACTGGAGGGGTATATCAATAGTACAGGGACCCTAGTCTCTGATACTCTATAAGCAGAAACTACAATAGCCTGTTTTTCAAGAAGATAACCCCGTGTTTAGAAGAAAATAGCCACCTCAACGTGATACGAATATGCTTCAAATTGAATAGATAGTTTTCGTCCGTGTTGGTCATCTTGTGGTTACTTTTTTTCCGCTGTTTTAACTCCATCGTTAATCAAACTCCTTGCACCATCAATGCGGTCTACCACTAAAAAATACTGTTTCAATCGTATATCAGACAGACTGGAACCACTGCAATAGCCATTTACAGATTTTCCGATCCTTTCACCCTGAATAAGACATGTGTGGTTGTTTCCCTTGAATGAAAAAAGAACTAAAGCCTTCCAGGTTCAACATCATTCAGGAAACTATATGAGCAAACCATATTTTCTAAAGCTTAAGTCCATGTCGAATATGCATCCGTAGATTATCTAAGGATGTAAAAAGGCATCTATCAAATCGAACTGTCATCATGCATCTTATCTCAGCGAAGCACAAAATATACCTGGTCCCTTTATGAAAGGTGAACCATAATTTCAGTACCTAATGTCGCCATCTTCACAGAAATCTTGTCACTAGTTTAAGTAGTCCATGTTTTGTCCTGAGACGAGATCACATAGCTAATACATTAACAACAGTTATTCATGTTTAGAAATTACACTAGTTTGACTACGGTATTAACAAGAGTTATTCAAAATTGGTGTCGTAGTTCGTTACAGCATGTAGTAGTTCCATTATATGATTTGATAACAACATGTTAATTATTTTGTCCATATATATATATATATCACAGGCGGCCCTACAAAAGGTAATTGCTGACATCTGCTACATTACATTCGGTGCCTGCTAAGTAGGACGACCACTAAGTAATATCACAACGGGCCTTTGCGCTGGTACCTGCCGCTAATCAAGTGGTTTGTTTATAAAAGATGCAGGATTGCAGGCAGCTTAGTTATTTTCTTCCCTCGGAAAATCAGGCAGCACAGCTGGTAAAGACATCGAGTACAGCGCTATGCCCATCTTGGCATGGACTTTTTTCCCCCTCTCTTTTTGACGGCCCATCTTGGAATGGACTAAGCACGTTGTTAGCCACTAATCGCATCAGTTTCTATGCCAAGCCCGCGTTGACGTCAGGCCTCTTGCGTCACCATGGATGCCGTCAGCACCAATGGCCTATGAGCGTACCAATCAGTTCTTTTTAAATATACATGCTTTTTAATTTATGATATTTGGATAAATTTGTAATAACTTAAGTTATTTTATAAGTTATGCTAAGTTAGTAGTCTAAAATAATTAATTAAAAACAATGAAAGAGCTACTCATACAGAGGAGATAAATGAGAGCTTAATTGCTTTATCTAAGGACAGTTATTTTAGCTCAGCTGTTCAGGTGACATTGTGATCAGTTGAGAGAACTGGTCGGCGATATGTTTAATCTGCTTTGTCTTCGGAACCAAGAGTGGATGCCGATTGGATCGAGGAAGTGCCCAGCTTCACATGCATGGGTTCGCACCGCCTGGGACAGCAAGCATGTTCAGCGGAGCCTGCAGTTGGTCAATGGTGTAACCACCAATGACGAGATGCCGCTTGCTAATGCTAACCACGTTCATCAGCATCAAGATGACATCAGCCATGACGTTATCTCTGATCAATCGGTTTTTCAGGTGATTCTACGTGATTCTCTTTGTCCGCCCACGGCACCTGCATGCGTCAGGTCCCGTGCATCATTGATGCCATCAGCCATGTGACGCAAGAAGCGACAAACGTGATCCCACTTGGAGAGCCCCAGATATGTCACCACCAATTGGTTTCACGCTACCTGGCGACTTTAGTGGTACGGCGAACAAATATGGCACTTGCAATTTTATACTGCTGGTAATACTTACACACTGTACTTATCACGTGTATGCACAATAATACACTTGGCTAGTATGAGACTTGATATCGAATTTCTCAGAATCTCAGGCATATTCGCCGGATTGCTCAGACATGGGCTCAGATTTAGGCTCAACTCAGCAGGACATTTTGCCAGCCCAGACCGGCCCAGCCTCTTTGGTTCCATCAAATTAGGGCTGTCAATGAAGCTCGAGGCTCGCGAGCTACTCGGACTCGACTCGCTAAAAGCTCGAGTCGAGATCGGCTCGTACAAAAATCGAGCCGAGTTCGATCCTGGAGTCAAGCTCGCGAGCTTCTCCCGAGTCGAACTCGAGCTATTCGTTACGGCTCGCGTGCTCTGTCTTTTGCCGCCTTGTCCATCCTATCAAAACTGAACCCAGGAGCCAATGAGCGCGAGTAGGAGCGCAGTAAAGGAGGCACCAGCTACCGGCTATCACTCAGACAAGACAACGCTGCCAGTTTCTCTCGATTCTTCTACTCCTATACCCAGACGGCCAGGCCTCCAGTCCCATGTACTTCCCTTTCAGCCATTCCCCAATCCCCATTCCTCCTCACCGGTCATCTTCCCCAAATCAGACATCAGCTTTCTTCGATCCACAGATTGGAGAGGAGAAGGCCTTGTGCTCCGCCCTGAACCTCCAAGATGGCAGCGAGCTGGACGATAGGCCACGAATACTACGACTAGAACCAAGTAATCGAAGCTAACTTGCTTTTTCTTTCCTCCACTTGTTCTACGTATGCTGTACACACTGTGGGAGCTGAGACCGAGATTCGTTTTCTTGCTTTAGGGTCCGCAGTCCAATAATGTGAATACACGCTGTGGAACAAGATAGGAATCTCTGATTCTTTTTTTCTTTCTTTTCATGGTGCTTTCACGGGTCGTAAAATGTTCTGCAACTCAACGTTTTCTCTGTTTACAAAGCTTCGGCGAGCCTGTACGAGCCGAACACGAGCTTCGACGAACTTTGGCCGAGCCGAATTCGAGCTTGCCTGCAGGATCGAATGGATCCCAGGCTCGACTCGAGATCGGCTCGAGTTTTTACCGAGCTCGAGCTTGGGGGAGGTAAGCTCGCTCGAGCTCGGCTCGTTGACAGCCCTACATCAAATGCGACCAGCTGCCCCAAGCATCTCTTGTAGTGATCTGTGTCACATATGGCGGGTAGTTAAGAAACATGCATTGGCAATTCAAAAAAAAAACATGCATTTGATCATTTTTATAAAAAAAACATTTTTCATAATAAATGCTAGTGATATTTTTTTAGTTTTTCTATGCTAAATGTATTAATTTTTACCAGGTGATAATAGATCTTAAGAACGAACATTGAGATAATAGATCACCTAGGTGATAAACCCATTGATGTCTTATTATAGATGTTGCAACCTTAAAATTTTAAAACACAAATGATAAAATATGCGATCCAGCTTGGTTTGAACTGCTTTTCTCTGTTGACTAGTGTATGATATATATAGAGAGAGAGAGAGAGAGAATTATACAGATTACTATCACCAATACATTACATCTCTCACCTTACAATATGCATGCCTCTTAATTCGGGATTCTAATGTTTGACAATGCAACAGACTTCACCTACCGTCTCTATCATGGCTTTGCCAGCCAGTGGCTAACAAAACTTAAGCTTCCTGAGAACAATATACAAGCCAGAAGTATCCACCACGGATGCCTGTACACAGTGATCATTCATCGATCTGGCCTGCTATTGAAGCAAACCAAGGTACCCGTAGTTGATGAACTGGCCAATGTCAAACGAGCTATAGTCGTCGACGAGGAGATCCCAGTCCAAGCAACCGTCCCGAGGGTCCCATCCCGGCGAGCTCGTGACCGCTGGCGCCGGCGCCGGCGATGACTTCTCGATCAGTTCGGCGACGTCGCCCACGTCCACTGTTAGCAGCTCCTCCTTCGGGGAATTGCACAAATCTGATGATGCCTCACTGACCGCCAAGCCGTCGTCCTCAGAGGACGGCCAGCTGGGCGAAAAGTTTGGCTGCCCCTCTGATCTGGTGCTCAAACCGAAGTTGATGACGAACGGCGCCGGCGGTTCGTCGTCGTCACTGCCGCAGGTATGCTCGCCGAAGTAGGTGATGAAGTAGACGGAGGGATCAGCCTCGGACCGCTGCACCTGCCGCTTGGCCATGCAGCCGCGGTCTTCCTTGTAGGTGCAGCGGAAGTAGAGCCTGGCCGGAACGATGAGAACAAACGGAACGTAATTAGGATTGCCTGATCTCTTGTTCAGGATTGCGTCAAGACGGGTTCGATTTACAGGAATGCAGTGATTTTAAGCTCCATTTATGTACCTGGGGTACTTGCTGTCACAGATCTCCTTCTGGCCGTACTTCCTCCAGATGAAGCCGTCATCCAGTGTCCGCTGCTTCTCAACTCGTCCTCCCTTCTCTCCACCACTCATCCTGCCGATTATAACATGTTAATGTCTTATACAAATCCTGAAGATACAGCGCATTCAGTCGTACGCTAAATTTTACTCATTTAGTACCTCATCCTTTTGGAGCTCGTCGTCACATGACGAGAAGCAGCCGGGCCATGTTCCACCAGCTTGCGCTTCCTGGCATCGCCGGCGTCCTCCTCCGTGCCACTGCGCAGCGCAGCGAGTGCACGGTCGCAGCAGCGGAGGATCTGCTCGCTGAGATCACGAAGGTCCTCTGGCATCTCGTCGGCCGCCGCTGGCTGCTGACTGAGCAAAGCCTGCAGAATGGCAGCTGACTCCTTCCCCTTGGCTACGAGCTCAGATGCAGCACAAGCTGACCTGCTTGCCATTGCCATTCCTTCTCTCTGACTCTCTGACAGTGCCTTGTCTGGCCTGATCTGAGCAACCTCCTTTAATTTGTCTTGTGCCGATTTCGGCCCTTGTGTGTGGATTGGAGTCATGAGAAAAGGTGTCAACATGTATTTATAGAGCTACCTGCGGTGATTAACATTTCTTTGAAGCAATGAATAATCAGATCGTGTTCACTGCTTGCTTAGTTTAAGTTGGAGGTTAGGTTATAGTAGTAGAGTTATTAAACAACAAAGGAGATGGAATCAAGCAGCGTAGGCGCCAAATTAGGGTTCCTAACATGCACACGCATTATCTTAAACGTTTCGCCGTGGACCATGCATGTGTCGTATTTGCTGTTCATGTGCCGCGTAGCCCTTCTCATTTCTATTTTTCTGAAGAAAAGATTGTGATGTTTAAGTAAACAAGAGAGCAAGAGTTGTTGGTTGGCGTGTTTAGTTCAGGGATCACGCGTGCAGGGACGGAGCTTAGTGATGGCCAAAGGTGGCCATGCCCGCGCCCCCGCCTCCATTGTTTCTACAGTAAAACAGCTATTGTTCATGGTGTTCGCAGCTAGATTACGAAGGCCGGCCACCTCTGTAATTTGGGTGAAGCTCCGCTAGTGCACGCGTGCGATCGACGAGCCTGTTAAAGGCAGTAGTAGAAAAGGGATTAAAGAGGCCGCAATGCTTAGATTTGAGAAGATGCTGAATAAGCACGCTTCTGATTTGCTACTTGCAAGGTCAACTTTCCCCTGGATCGCGAAACAGATAGGCCCTGCTGACCTCGCGAATAACAAGGGTTCGAGGATTAGATCAGCTAGCTGATCGTGACCAGAACTAATTAACCTGATCTCTGCAAAGATACAGGGAAACCTAAAAAATTCAACCCTGCGTGTTGCGTGGGATGAGTTTGAATATACTAGTAGCTTGCAGGCCGTGTCTCGTGTGAAACCTAGCTGGTTGGTGTGTACACATGTGTTGGATCGATGTTAAATTGTCAACTGGCCTGCTACTTGCTAACAGGACGAAAGGGGAGAGAGACATGCAGCCGCCAGCGACATCAGCTGCAATACGTAATAGGTTTCGCATGGGTGACGGGTCTGTAGTTAAAAAAAAGGAGAGTGGTTACGCCATATTAGATAAACTAACAGCGTTGGTACTCGATGATGTGATTGTAGTGGCTGCGTTTTCATTTTTGCGTTTTAGTATGGTCATGATCTTCCAAATCGGCACCTTATCATCTTGCAAGTTTGTAAACTGCAACCTATACCAGAACTTAGCCCAATTAGGCCAACAATTCGCTCGGCCCTATCCGAACTCGGACCCAAAAAAGGAATGTAGGTCCCGTGGCCCATACAGTGGCACCCTTTCCTGTGCATTGACTTGGTCTGGCCCAAGTGATTTGAGGACAGAACAGCCCATGTCAAGGTTTTTAAATTGGGCAGGACCTAGCTGAATATGTACATTTGCGGCCTGCTACGGTGAAACCACCAGCATTGACAGAATTGTAACTTCGCAGTAATGAACTGAGGTTTCGTTTGTGTGAATTGGGAAGTATTATTTTTTAAAAGAAAAATAATTAGGTACTATTTACAGTGATTCCGTGCTTGATACAAGAGATTAAAATGTAGAGAGCGGAACGGGATCTAAGTTTACTCATGAGCTAAGAATGTCACAGAAAAGCCAAACTGGATGGCCATTGGAACCGGCCAGCCAGCATTAAATCCTGTGATCCTTCCCTGTAGGAAAGTGCTTAAGAGCTGCGACGCCGTCCGTGTGATATTAGCACCACACAGCTACGCCTCGCTTTCCAAATTCATGTAAAGAAGAAAGAAAAACCAAGGGGCAAAAGGAACAGATGCCAATACAGAGAGTATGGCACACTTGAATGATCAGTAAGGATCACGAACTGCGGATCAGCGGCTAAAAAGTGCAGAAACGAAGCGGCGAAGATTTGGCATGAGGAAACTGCGGAGGAGCACAACGCCATCTGCCCTTTCCTGCGTGATGATGGCGGCGGCGGGTTGTGGAAGACCGGACTTGGGGACTGAGGAGACGAGAGGACAGCGCCTCTTATATAGAGCTGGGCTGGCTAGGGCACAAGTTGGCGTAGTTCTTGGGCCAAGATGGAATGATTGTGGGCTGCTTATCTTTCTGGCCTGCATAACAGGAGGCCGAAATAGCTAAACCCATTGGTCTGTAAGCAGAAGAAAACAATGTCATTTTGTCAAGCAAGGGCCCGTCCAACCTGTGAGGATTTTTTTTTTCTTTTTTTGCGATGAACTTGTGAGGATTATGATTTGACAAGAAAAATGATTTCCCCTATGAAACAGTGCCATCGAAAAAATTCAGTGATTTCTCTGTTGCTAATCATTTTTTTTCAAAATTCTCTTCTTCTTCTTTTTTTTGCTAAATTCTCTATTGCGAATCGTTGAACTAGAATTCAAAATGAGTGAATTTCAAGAATCCAGATAAACAAATATTACAGATGAATCTACAACATTATTTTATTTCTGAACAGTGATAGGTGTATCTAAAGTTTGAGTTTTGAGGTGTGCACTTGCACACTTTGAGAAATTCCGCCCAAGCTGAAGAAAAATGGAAAACGCTCAGATCAGTGGCGCCGGCTCTGCAGAAGCGGGTCTGGCGAGCTGTAACCCAACGCGACGTGCAGCGGCAGATTCGGCGCACCGGCGCCACGCAGCCGAGTCGTCCGGTGCGCCGAGCTGGAAATAGAAACAGTAGTGGGCACCGTCAACTCGAGAACTTCGCCGCAGCCACCGCAGCGCAGCCTGGCGCCCCTGCTCCGCGAGGGCGCCGTCGTCGTCGCCGGCGCCTGCAGCAGCTCGAAGCAGCCGCCGCAGACCACGAACGGCGCGCCGCCCAGGACCGGACGGCAGTGGCCCTTCCGCCGCCGCTCCCTGTGGCCGCCGTTGCCGATGGACGGCCACGAGGATCCGACGGCGCCGCTCTCCACGAAAGGCAGCGCCCGCGCCGCGAGGAGATGCGGTTCGGTTGTCATAAACACGCCGTGACGCAGGACGCTGGAGTCGGAGCTCCACGGCTGCCTCGCCCGTCGAGACAGCGGCCTGAGCTCGCCCTGCTCGTTGGAATCAACGAGGCCACCGTAAAATCGAGCGCTGCGATGGGCGCCATGGTTGAGCGGATGAATGCGCCGAGGCCGAGCTGAACTGAATAATCCTCCGTATGGTGACGAAGGTGAGGAAGGTGCAGGTGCGACGACACCTTGGCTGTTCGCGTTGAGATATGAACAAGAGGTGAAGCTGTTGGACAATGGAGGCTGATCGCCGTCACCTGTGCTGCTCAGCGAGGGATCGGCTTGATCCGTCGTGTTTGAATTCTTGCCTGCAAGTGCAATGCAGATTCAGAAACGGGAACAGAGCACGCAGCACGGACTCGAAATGATGATATGTAATGGCTGGGTTAGCGAAGCACCTCTGATTGGAGTCTGACATTTGCTGCAGCGGAAGACAGTGGCGTCGGGGTTCTTGTACACCATGGCGCGGCAGTACGGGCACCGGCCGAACCGCTTCTTCATCTCCCCTGACTGCATATTGTCGTCGCAGTTTTTCCTAGGTAAGGTTCAGAGTTTGGTCAGATGAAAATCGGCGGGGAGGGCTGGGTTCAGTCTCCAATGCCGTTTCAAGAAGCAGGGATCAAAGCATGTGTTGAGCATTTCTCAACAAACTGTGACTCGATTAATCAAATTAGGAAGTGGCGTTTGATTTTCAGGCTGAATGTTTCCAATCAATCAGCAAGACGTCCATTGGAAAACAACTGTACCTTACAGCTCAGAGCTTCTGACCAGTGGTTACCCGTACCCAAGTCAACCAATTATGAATTTGACCGCTTCGGTTAATGGATTATGATCAGTTTCAAACAAGGGCTGTGATCAACCTTGTGAGGAAACAGAGAACGGTCAAAAACTATTCAGGCGCTGATAGCTTTCAATAATTTCAGACAGAGTCTTGGATAAAGTTCAGTGTTGTTGTGAACTTCAGGATAGAGGAATGTGCATCCAAAACAAGGGATGAAAAGACTAGTAGTAGCTTATTGCAAAGCTACAAGAAAACTGCAAAAATGACATAATCAAATGCCAATGCACAAATCAGAGGACGGGACAAAACTAACGGACAAGCGCACCTGGGTGCCAAACCTTCAAAAACCATGCAAATCGATCTCGTCTCACTGTGTACTGGGCAACAAAGATACGAAATTACAGGCACCAGAAGAAGTATTTAGTACCGAGCGTGAGCGGAAGAGGCCATGATTACTCAATTAGGAAGTTGGTGCACAGCTTTATTAATATTATGCTTTTAAGAAGTGAGATACATGTATAGTTTGACCCTTGCAAGTTGCAAGAGAAAAGTTCGAATAGCGAAGTTCTCCCACTCTGTATAACTTTTAGATTTCCTTTGACATTCATGCAAAGCAGAAGAGAGACCAATGTTCTATGATACTCCCTCCAGTTTTTTATTCCTGACATTACGACAAGTAGTTTAATACACTTTGTGCTCCAGCTTAGAATGAGAGAACCTTTACGGTGCACCGAAATTAACATGGGCCGTTTATTTTTCTAATCGAACCGTTTAGATGCACTTCATACTACTTCAAAACCTCCACAATGGTAAGGTAGTATTTTAAAGTGGTATAACAAGATAAAGGATACCAATGGAAAAACAAATTAATTGATCTAATAGGTAAGGTGTATCGATTCGTTTCCTGGCCTTTCATGTTCGTCCTTATTCCATCTTTCATGGCTTTCAAAACAGAGCTCGCCGCCATTTCAGCTGTGACCGGCCGCGACGACGAGGCGGCGAGCAGACGAGGGAAGCCTCACGGCGCGGCGCTTCCCGACGAGGAAGGACACGGCAGCAAGGCATTCCCACGTGAACAATTCCCTATGTCGCCCAACCTAACCCTCTTGTCGCCGTCGCACGTCGCCGCGCAGTCTCGTTTTGCGGTGCCTCTGTTCTTGAGGTCTCTGCGTCTCGACCTCTACGCTGCTCGTCATCAACATGCAGTTGCGGCCTTGTGCTCAGCGTCTCTGGCGCATGACACCTTGGGCGTGGACCAAGCGTTCGATGAAATGCTCCAATGCACAAGGACGGCGGTTACTTTCAAACCTAGCGTGATAAAAATTCAGAAACAACGCCAAGCACTACATGATCCTAAACAACCAGCGATCCCATCTTAGTTCTTATTTTCCTAGTTGGGAACACAACAAATTGTTCAGATGGAGAGCTTGAGAAATGAACCTTAAATTTCAGATAAATAGATGGAGTTGTTTCAAAGCTTTCAACTACAAAAGACTGCAGATTGATCCATGGTCTTGTAAAACAAGAACATTCTTGAAGCATGGTTTTGATAGCTAGTCTGGTGCCTGACGAATTCACTAATCAAAGATCGTAACCACCTCTTCGAGCAAACTCACGGCCAACTGCGAGCACATCAAACAATGGTCCGCCGTGCTACTCCGTGAAAGGGTCACGCCGCCATCTTCTACGCCTGGAAACGAGGCAGGTGGGGGCGGAGGGTGTTGGTGGCACTCGACGAAAAAATGGATCGCCGCTACTGCAAACGGTTGGGCTAGGAACCGACAGGAAATGCCCAGCCGACGAGCGGCGGCGGCGCGGTAAGTACGTCCTCCGGCGGCGGCGGCGGCCGTGTCTTTCGGTCCTCTTCGTTTTCTTTTTCTCTGTCCGACGTTTTTTTAGATGTTGTACCGATTCGATTTGATAATGGTATTCTGCGGTGGCATTCTGGTAATAACGTTTATTATAAAGAAAATTACAATAACATCCATACGAATGGATGGTCAGATTATACTCATACCACTTCCTTCCTCGAAGTAGTATGGTGCACTGTAAAGGTTCTCTAGAATGAAAGCACAAAAAACGGAACAGACATAAAACAAGCTCACATGGTTCATTTTAAACTCCATTAATTTGATCTATTGCTAAAATTCACATCCATGTTTAGCGGAAATGTCCATGGTCCTCGAGAACACACAGTGGCATGCTGGAATGTGTTCGTTCCTCCTAAGAAGAGAAAAACCATGTCCAGATTCAGACGTGTCACCCCTTAAATCATAGTTCTCGTACCGTTAGGTGCTTGTGTGTTGGGTTGTTTGTGTAGAGAAGTAGAAGGCGACTGCAGGAAGATCATGCGTGGGACGGTATCCAGTGAGGCTGACCATGGACGATGCTAACTTTAGGAAACATTCCACTTACAAGGATTCATTGAAGCAGAGGTTTGAATGTTTCGTGGGAGATTAACTAGAACAACGGGCTGAACATTAGTCTCAGCCTCTTCAACAAGAACTAACTAAACTAGTACTGAACTGGAATTCTGAACTAAACTGTTCGTCAGAGATAGCTACAGCCTACAGAAGCTGTCAGTACACGGGAGATGAGGAGGTCACAGCACGATTCCCTGGATCAGCTAGAACCAGCTGCTGGGCTCTTGCACTAGTAGACCCTCACCTGCGCCGCCACCGACCAGATCGGTGACCCGCCGTTGGTCGCGGCGACAAATGCGGTGATCCCTTCGCCGCCCTGTCCGGCACCGGCAGCGGCGTGGCCTGCGTTTGCAAATTCCATGAATCGGAAGCCCAGAACTGAGTCAGATTAGGTCGATCGATCGGTGATAAGCATCTGTCTGACGATAAGATGGGTTCACGCATGGACAGGCGTACCTGCTGCTGAGTGGCGGACGAAGGTCTCTGCAAGCATGATGCCAGCCGCGGCCCCTAACAGGAGTAGCACGATGAAGACGGCTCCGACGGCTGCCAGGGCGTAGAAGAGAACGGAAAGTGCCATCCTCCCTGCGATCGTTGATGTGCACGCGCATTACTAACAGATTATAGATGTTATGCTACATGGATGGAGAAAACAACAACCAACCAGACTAGTAGTACCAACTAGCGCCTGAAGCTCTGCATTTCAGTCAAAATTTCAGTTTTGTTTTTTCTAACATTCTAATGCAACAGTGCTCTATGATTCCGATAAAAATGTGAAATTGCAGCTCGGCTGATATGCATAGATAGATAGATGTTATGATTAAGGCGTGCATACAAAATTAATCAGAAATGCAGAAATGAGGCCAGTTGGTAACTGTTCTTGTTCTACTCTCTCTGCTTTTTCCCATCATCGTGGACAGAGGAAGCATACTTCTTCAAGATTGCTACCAAATCGCCTAGAGATGACCCAAAGAAAGAATTTTCAACAGAGAGGAATTAATGACTCACAGATCGATTGTCCCTTGGTCTCGGCCTGGGCCCTGGCGAGGTCGGCCAGCGCCCGGTCGAGTCTGTCGAAGTACGGGCGCGCGTCGCCGGCGAGGAACTGGAAGCCGCCACGGTCGTCGTCATCGGCGGCGGCGGCGGCGTACGCCAGGAGGCAGCCGTCGCGCCAGACGCCGGCGCGACGGGTGTCGTTGCCGCACCCCTCGGCCTCGGCCTCGACGGCGGCGGAGAGGCACGCGAGGCAGCTGCCGCCGGCCGGAGCCGGGTCCCCGGAGAAGCAGAGCCCGAACGCGCGCGCGCCAGTAGTGGCGGACCGCAGCGTGGCGAAGCCCGCGGCCTTGGCCGCCGCGGCGGACGGGAGCGCGGCGAGCAGCGGCGCGAGGCCGGCCTGGAACGCGGCGCCGTCGCCGTCCGCGTCCCCACTGGCGCGCGGGGCCGCCGCGGCGCAGGCGATCAGCGACGAATGGCCGAGGAACAAGCCGGCGCCGCCGCCGTCGTCGTCCCCCGCGGCCTCGTAGCCGCCGGTCGCGGAGAAGCTGGACGCCAGGAGGATGGACACGGCGAGGAGGAGGGCCCGGAGCGCCATGGTCGCGGTGACGCGCGCGAATGCGCTTCGCTCGCTGCTGCTGCTTTGCCGCCGCCGGCTGGGGATGGGGTAATGTTGGACTGGGGTTTTGTTTCGGCAAGGAGGAGGAGGGGCAAAGAAAGAAGAAGTGGAAGCAGCAGCTAGCTAGCTCCTAGTAGTAGTACACTAGTAGTGACTAGTAGACGATCAAGCAAGCGCCTTTGGTCTGGACGCGTTCAGTTCACGGACGAGCGCGTTGGCTCATCATCGAGCATCTTTGGCCGGGACGGGACGCGTGGTGGGGCCCGACGTATGCGCGAGTGACGAGAGCTCAAAACGGGTATGGCAAAGGCTCTGCCCCCCGCCTTGGCCCATCGCCTTGTTCGAGCAATGCGTGATGGCGATACGTTTTACTACTGCTCTTCTTCTTTTACCCAGCTACTCGCTCGCAGCTTCGCGGAATCCGCCGCTTGCCTAGTTAAAGCTAGCTTAGCTAGCCCGGCCGGCCCTCGCGATCTCAAGTTCTCAATCTACGTACACGCGCAGTCTGAAATGGAGCCATTACCATGCCAAGAACGGAATGGCGTTCGGAGCACGCGACGGTCGTTAAAGGACGCCACAGAGATGTGTACAGGTACCAAACAGAAAGTGCGTAATTCTGCGTTTGTGCTTTTACCGCGCGGCACACGTAATGGCTCTTGTGACGATGCCTGCGTGCGCCTCTAGCTTACTACTGGATCTGATCCTGCAGTGCCATCCATCTCGATCGGTTAATTGAAACCGTGATCACTCCGGTCGTCATCGACATGTAAAGGGGGCAGACGTGCGACATGCGTTCCAACGTGCCAGGCGGAGGGCAGTTGAAGCCTCTCCGCTTTTCGCAGGATCGAGTCGGTCAAGCGCTGATGAACAGACGCAACAGTACAGTATATAAAAAGCACAAATTAAGTCTTTAAGTAGTTACATTAATCCATTTAAAACACAGAGTCGCACAGCGGAAATAAACGATACAAGTCTAGAAACAAAGATATAAGCGCACGCGCTCACGATACACAAGAACCCGCATCCAAAGCCATGAAGATGCGGACTCGAGAGGAGATCACTCCTCAGTCTCCCAGTGGGCTGTCCAACCATAGGGAAGCTGGCCATCCCACTGTCCACCTCCACCCGTAGAGTCGGGGATAAAGGTGCTACCTGCAATAAAATCATAAAGAGCCAAACCCTGAGCAACTAATACTCAGCAAGACTTACCCGTCAAAAGGCTAACTACAGCCGACTCCTAACATGCAAGGCTACAAACGGGGTGGCTGACGCGATTGCATAAAAGCGCACTAATTACTTGGTCCTTACTTTCAAGTTTTAATTACAATTAAGTACTTAACCAAATAAGCAGTGTTCATATATCTAGAACAGGTATAGTAACGATACATCAACGGTGACAGTATATATATAGCAATGTAAGTGACAACAATATAATAGACTAGCATCATCATCTCATCAATCATGTCACACTACGAGGTGACTCAGTGAGCAAGGTTGCTCTTGACCGAGAGCGGCGGCATCGATGTACATCCTGCAGGAGAAAACCTGACCACACGCCATACGCGGCAAAGGCCACATACGGCAACCGTTTACGCTACGTGCCACCAGAGCTGTACCAGACTCTACTCCTCCCGAGGAAGGGCTCTCCCACCGCAGCCCCCGTCCCAGACGGCTGACTGCGCGGGACGCCACCCTACCTCTCCCAAATACCATGATAGAAAGAGTAAAGTATCTACCAGACATCCAGGGCGACGCAGGCTACTAGGTTTACTAGGCCCATAAAAACACTAGCATGTGATCAGTACGTTCGAACTTGCTCAACAGGGCCAACAACGGACGGTCCTTAATCGACACAGACGGGGCTACACCACCGTGAAGGCCCAGCCTTCTCCAACCATCCTATACAATCAATTCCCCGTCCGGTCTCAACAAATCCTAAATCCAGCTAGTACAATCCAGGGTCCCTATCATGCGAGTGGGACCTACCACTCGACTTCTACCGTCCGCTAGCCACTAAGCCTAGCAAGTTCTAACGTAACCTAGACCACATCTACAAAATAGGACACAAGGGAGGATATGAAAGGGTAGTCCTAATGCAGTTCTAAGTTTTCATATCAACTCCTAATAAACCTAATGCACAATCAATTACTAGCCCCAATCAAGTGCGAAAATAAAATCCTAAATAGGGAGGCATGCACCGGGGCTTGCCTGGCTCAGGGGTGTAGCTAACAGGGTCAGCGGGGTCAGTGTCCTGCTGCGGCTGCTCCTCCTGCACCTCCTGGGTCTGCTCCTCCGGCAACTGGAAGTCGAGCGGCTCTGGAGTCGTCTCTGTCACTACACGTTATGACAAGGAATAATGCAAAGTTAGATGCAAGAATATGATGCAATTAAAGATTTAATTACTTGATAGGACAGTCATTTACACTGTAAGTGCAAACGATTAACTTTGTTAATTAATTTCGTCTGGAGTATTTCCTTCATTGATTTTCAATTAAGTTAATCATTTAATCAATCGGGAGTAGATTAAATAAGTAATTCGATTTCTAAAAATTAATTTATGTCCAGTGGCATTTTTCTGGTGCAAGTCACCACTGGAAGTGATTTATGGTGAAGTTTCATGATTTATTGCAAGGTAGATTATTTGTAATAATTTATACAGTGCAGAACATGATTTAAATCATAAGAAAATAATTAGACAACATGTGACAGTGGAAAAATGCTCTGTAGGTGTGTTATCAGATTATTAACAGGCATGCAAGAGTTCAGGATTTATTGGGCAACAGAGAATTTATAAGGAATTAAACAAGATCTGTACAGATGTATTTTCCAGGAAATACACAATCTGCAAAAGTGTGTTTTGGTATTTTTGCTGGACAGAGGATGTTACATGGAGTCCAAAGAAATTGGATTTGTATTTTTCTGATGTGTATTCGATTTATTATGCATTTTTCCAAGCTTCTGCTAATTTCTGATGAATTAAACTAATTACGAAAAGGATTCAAAATTTGGCGGGCCAATCAGATCAGGGCCACAAAGGCGACCACAGAATCTGGGCCGCACCGGATCAAGCGCGTGCCACACGGAATCTGGCCAGTCGCGCGCAAGAACGCACGGTAGGCCATAGGGTTGTCCACACGGGATCCCCAGTAGCCGCATCAGATCCGAGACCTTATGGTCAACGGTGCGCCCACCGGAGGGTGGCCGGAGGACGATGGCGCGCTCGCCGGAGTTGGTGTTTCCGGCGGCCAACGGCGAAACTAAATACACGGGGATGCGCGGGGAGGCACGGCGAGCTCACCTCACTGCACGTGGCCCGCGGGGATGGCCGGAAAGAGGCTCGGCGGCGAGGACGACGGTGGCGGGGGGGGTTCGGCGGCGTCGCGATGCCGAGGTGGTGGTCGGCGAGGTGCACGCGTTGGTGCGTTAGCTTCCTGGAGTCGCGGGCGTCGTCGGCGTGTAACGTGATGACGTCGAGGTAGCCTGGAGGGTGGTCGGAGCGGAGAGCTCGCCGCGGCGGTGAAGACCGACGGCGGGGAAAACTCGAAGTCCGACGGCTCCGCTGCGGAAGGAAGTGAGGGGTGGTGTCAAGCATGTGCGCACCAACTGGAGGAAGCTCTAGCATCAGCCAATCGACGAAAATCTCACCGGAGGGTGGAGTATTTCACGGCGAGGAAGAAAGGGGGAGTGACGGCCGGACTGGGAGACGACGGCCAAATCCGTGGCTCTCACCCCGGGGAGGGGACTTCGGGTCCCATGGTGAGCTTCATCTCGGCGATATACACCCCTCGCAGCTCTACAGCCTGCCCCGGTCAGCTCGTCGGCGACGAAAGGCGGCGACCCGAGCTCAAGCGTGGAGGCGGAGGTGGGGAGCTAGGGTTTGGAGCTGGCGGTGGGCGAAAGTGGAGCGGAGTGGGCCGGGAGAGGAGCGGGGTCGGGCTCTTGTCCGAACGGCGCTGGTCAGGGGCGGCAAGACGCGCCGGTGGACGACGGCCACGCGGCGAGGAGCTCCCGACGGCCTCAGTGAGAGAGAGGGGGATGACATGCGGGCCCAGCGGCATCTTTTCTTTTTCCTGAATTAATTCAAACTGAAAGTTCCCCAAACTTTGGCACTCAATTTGAACTAGCAAACGAATTCCAAAAATTGTGAAACCAGTTGCATTCGAAAGATCATGAAATCCTCTTTCCAGTGACATAACATGCACATCTCAATTCGAAATAGAATTGAAATGGCAGCTAGTCAAAGTTGGACATTTTTGGAACTTTGGGGATTTATTTGAGCATCGAAATGAATTTCAAAAATCACCAAAAATTCTCCAAAATTCTTATTTCGCAAGGGCTATCTCCAGGAATTTTGGTTGGGTCAAGTTCTTAAAGAAATTTTTGAGTTGCTTCACAGATATGGTTTTGAACTTGCTTTAAACTTCGAATTTCGAATTTTTGAATTTGGCTTGATTTCATCTTTTCTTCAGTTTGGTTTGCACGAGTCTGAACTTCAGTGACACGGGGTGTCACAGCTGTCGTCTTCTCGTGCACACGCACTCACGGTTAAAGCATCCGTCATGCGGCACCGTGTGCGGTGCCTCTTTTTGTTTGTGTTTCCGTGTCGAAATCGATCGGTGGGTGGTGGCCCGGCCGCGCAGGAGATTTCAGATTGTGCTACAGTAGATGAGGTAAAATCATGTCAACTCATGCAAAAAAAAAAGGGAGAGCGCTTGTCTATGCGACCTTTTGCTTTTCGCGAAAGTGGATTCCACATTGTAGGCTTCGAAAAAAGTTGGTTCTGAACTGACTTCGATGTGGGTGGAATGTACATCAATAACAGACGTCACATTAATGAACTGCAGATTGGCTTAATTATCGACTATTTCTGTAAAGAAAACTTTGATCTCGCAATGGAATCACGAAGCAAATGCTATAATTTAGTAGTTCATTCTCGAAAAGCAAGGTAAAGGTGGAAAAATTAGTTGAAATAAGTAGAGAACAAGTCCATCACAATTACAATGCAGGAGAAGCTATATGTGGCGAAAGGAAAAAAGGGGGCAATATCGTGATCCTTTTTACATGGATCAATAACTCTGAAGATTGTGTGGCCAGGTAGTCTAAAGTATGCGTGGTTGTAGTCATGGGTGATTATACATTACTCTCTTCGTTTCAATTTATGTGTGGTCGGTTTGGACACGAAAATTAAGAAATAGAAAGAAAAAACCGACAGGCATAAGAAATGATGAAGGGTGGAAGAGGATGTAGACCAATATGCATTGAAAAGTGGGAATGAAGAGATAGATCCATTGGAAAGTGAGAATTGCAAACACTTCGACAAAAAATTTAAACTAGGGGGCAGTTCGGCTACCCTCAGCGAAACAACTCGCGTGTAGGCAAGATTCAAGTCGTACGTTGGCGACCGGGAGTGTTCTACTCCTTTCCCCTCGCTATAGTCCCAAAAAGCGAGCGAAGGCGGACGCCGATCCGGCGTCGAATCCGTCGCATCTTCCCCGCCTCCGGAGGCCTCGTCGGCGCCGGTTGGTGGGGGGACTGGCGGATTTGATGTCCGGTGTATATACTCCCTGCTATAGCTCTAGTTTAGTAGGGTAGGTTTAGTTTTCTTCGTGCTGGTCATCGCCGATGTCGCCGGTGCGGCTGGCTCAGGCCGCGGCTGCTGCTCGCCAACGGGTCGTCGGTCGGCGTCTTCTTGTTGGTGGGCGTCGATGCCGGGCTGGTGTGGCGGCGCAGTCCGCCGTCGTTGCTCCTTCGCGGGAGACGGTGGTGGCGGTGGATGGTTTTTCCTTTCGCTGGCGGCGTCCCTTTGTTTGCTCTTGTCCTCCGGCTTGCGGCGGCTCTGCACGGTGGTCCGGTGGGAGGCCCGGTTGGTTGGGTTGCCGCTGCTGCCTTTGCCGTCCGGCATGAGCTGGTCCACGGTGGCTTTGTTCTGGAGTTCGTGGCGAGAGTGGTGATGCTGGTGATGGTGGAAGGTCTTCCGGGTGGTCGCCGTCGTCCTGGCGTCGATCTCTCTGGTTTTTTGCTTCTTCATGCTGGTGGCTGGCTGCTGGCGGTGAAGGTCACCGGTGTCAAGAAGATGTGTCCGGGCGTGACGGCGTTGCGGAGGCGTCGGAGCGTTGTTTGGAATAATTTCTCCATGCTTTCTCCGTATCGACGGCGTGGTGCTCTCCGGCGCTGTGGTGAAGCTGGTGGAGGAAGGGGTCGGCTGGGCCCCTGCTCTGGGGAGCTCGTCCAGGGTTGCAGAGAAGCAGTTGGTGTTGAAGCTTCGGCGAGCAGCGGGCGTGTTGAGCGACGTCGGAGCTGTGGCGGTTGGCGGCGTGATAGGCGACGGCGATGGCGGTCAACGGAGCGTCGGCCAGCGGCGGCTTTGGCGCTTGGTACCGTGTCAAGCGGGCGTCGGAGCTGGGGGATCCTAGGGGTCTATTTCTTTAATGCCATCTTTCTTCTTGTAATCTGTTAGGACTTTTGTTTTTCTAGTACCTCTCATCGCGTGGTAACAGTGGTGCAATATTCTCTTGAGGGACGCGTTTGTTTTTTCTGGATATAGATGTAGGGGTTTTCATGTGTGTTTGAGTGGATTGTGTCTCCTTGAATGTACACGAACGGATACTACATTTGTATTCAGGATTGAGAGGTTAAAAAAAAAAAACTCGCGTGTAGGCGCACTGCAGCGGCAGGAAGCGCTACCAATCATAGCCTAGAACTGTTAACAGATTGAAACACAAGGAATACATGCAAAATGCACAACTTGGTCAGCTCAAAAACCTCAAATGTGTATGGGTCCTAAAAGAGGCTGCGGTGGAAAGTGTCAACTCGGAGCGACAACTTACGTTAGTGAAACTGATAAGCAAGGTTAAAGTGGGCTGCAACTCATGAAAAAATTATTTTAATTAATGGAACTTAGGTGTATTTTTTTCGTCTTTCAGAGTCGTTAACGTAAGTTCAGCATGCTTCTTAAAAATCTCCATTCATTCGGGGGGGGGGGGGGGGGGGGGGGGCGCAAAAATAGAGGCTCTTATTTTACTGTGTTGTCTCCTTTTTTTTTCTTTTGTGAGAGCATTTCAACGGCTCATTTCAATTTTGGAGAGAATTTTACTGGTTTTGCTAGTTCTGACCAGAAAAATGGTTCACGTGCTTTCAGGCCGAGTATCCAATAGGGGCGGAGGCAGCGTGGTGCACCGGTGTGCACATGCACACCCAATATTTTTTTAAAAAAAATCAATTTTCAATAGGTGTTATATATATATGTATTCTAGTAATTGGGCTCAAATAATCAAAACATGACGAACTATGTTTTCAATTTTGTGGAGAGCACACCTAATGGAAGATGCCCATCCAGTTTGAAGTGTGCTCTGCTCGTTTATAGAAGATGCATGCTCTGCACAACTGTGCTCTCAATTTTCGGCTCTCTTACAAATTCAGCTACATAAATAGGAGAACTTTTCTGATGATTACTCTGAGATAGTTATGTGGTGTGAGTGTGATGGAGATTCGGCCAGAAATGAATGCTGAAGCAATTCTTGAGCGGTGAAGCGCCTAGAAAGATTTTTCTCCAGACAAGGCGACATGAAGTCTTGAAAAACAAGCGAAGATGTTGAAGGAGGTCGCGGTAGGGACATATAGCTAGCATACGGCATGGGTGTGCATGTGCACACCCAATAATTTTCACAATAGAAATAATCAAATTTTTTGAAGGAAAAATGACAGGTGTTATGCCTTTTCATTAAAAGAGGAGCAAATTCGAAATACAAAATTTTTTAAAAAGTGGCGGCTTGTGCTGCATACCAGACATAAAGTTTGAATGAGAGCAATTTGATTGCGTTTGCTAAACTATGGTGCTAATGCTATATTGTGATTGTTTTCATCGACTTCTTCCAACCCCACCAGCAGCAGTGTTGTTCTTGTCCTCAATTTGTATTGATCTATCTCTTCTTTAGTCGATTTCGTCTCAAGTCATCCAAATATCATGATTTGTTTTTACTCCTTTTTTCTCGATTTTTATTGTGTTTAGCTAATTGTTGAGTTACTTTGAATGATGGGATAAAAAAAGAACTTTAAAAGAGCTAGATAGTGATGAAGTTTCATGAGAAAGGCAAAATAAAATTGTAAGAATATAAGTATGTAGTTTTGTATCGAACTAAAAGAGGATAGAGCATTGTCAGATTGGAAAAAGAGGGGGGGGGGGGGGGGGGGGCATTTGCCCCTACAAGATCATTCTCAAAGTTCTGTCACTGATTCCTTTTGCACACCTAATTTAAAAATCTTACATCCGCCAATGGTATCCATGAGCTTAAAAACACTTGCAATTCTTCAGCCCAAGAACACTTCAAATTCTCCAGGAAATATCGCGCGTGACCCATCGCCCCTGTGGATAACAAACACTAGCCGCTGCCTGCCACGTAGCACGTCTCGCAACCTCAGCTCCCTGCCTGTCTCCTGCCTGCTCCTGCTCGGCTTGGCTCCGCCTCCCATGGGATGAGAGCCCCGTCCTCCTCGCCATGGCCGCCTACCTCCTCCCCCGCGCCACGCTCGCCCAGAACTATCCCCTTGTCCACCCGCATGGCGTTAAGTCCCATACACAGAGGCTGATCGTCAGGTGCGGCGCCGGCGCGGCGGACGATGGCTGGGGAGCCCTTATGGACGAGCTCAAGAGCGCGCTGCAATCGGACCCGTCCGCCCCGGTGCCCGCCGACGGCGGCGCGGCCGCGGTTCCCGATGGCCTCGTGACCGCTCTGCCACTGGACCCGTCGTCCGTCCCGGCGGTCGGCGACACGACCAATGCCACCGCCGCAGCAGCAGCCGAAACGGCCGCGTCAAGCTCAGCGGTCGACGTCGTCAGCGGCGGCGACGCGGCCAGCGGCGCGATCCCGGACGGGCTCCTGAGCACGCTGCACCTGGACGCATCAAACCCGGCGGTGCGCGCGGCGGGCGGCGCGCTGTCCCGTCTCGACGCGCTGACGTCGGGGCTCTCGGACGCGCAGCGGTGGGCGCTGGCCGGGTTCCTGGCTTTGACGTGGGCGTACCTGACGGCGCGACCCGGGGTGCTGATCGGCGCCGTGGACGCGTATATGCAAAATCCACAACTTGGTCAGCCCAAAGACCTTAAATGTGTATGTGTCCTAAGAGAGGCTGTGGTGAAAAGTGTCAACTCAGAGCGTCAACTTACATGAGTGAAAATGATAAGCAAGGTTAAGGGGGCTGAAATTCATGAAAAAATTATTTGTTAATGAAACTTGGGTCTATTTTATTGAATAGTCGTTAACTTAAGTTCAGCATCTTCTTAAAAATTTCCATTCATTCGGGAAGGAAAAATGCTCTTATTTTACCGTGTTGTCTTCTTTTATCTTTTGAGAGCATTTCAATGGCTCATTTCATTTGAGAGAGTTTTAATGGTGCAAAAATAGATGCTAGTAAGGAGGATTGAATTTGAGACCTCATACATAAGAAGTAATTCACTTACCACTAAACTAAGACTGCTAATTCTACACATAAAAATTAAAAAATATATTTGATAAAACTTAATCGTGCCGTGCCGTGCCGGCCTGGACCTGAATTTAAACGCGCCGTGGCGGGTTCGTGTCGGGCTAAAAATTGGCCATCACTATTTCAGACAAGTATCCATCAGCCCAGCAACACTTTTGCAATTCTTCAGCCCAAGAACACTTGAAATTCTCCAGGAAATATCGCGCGTGACCGGGCAGCTCCCCTGTGGATAACAAACGTTACTAGCCGCTGCCTGCCACGTAGCACGTCTCGCAACCTCAGCTCCCTACTCCTGGCCTGTCTCCCGCCTGCCCGGCTTGGCTCTGCCTCCAATGGGATGAGAGTCCCCTCCTCCTCGCCATGGCCGCCTACCTCCTGCCCCGCGCCACCCTCGCCAAGAATTATCCCCTTGTCCACCCGCACGCCGCGAAGCCACATACACAGAGGCTGATCGTCAGGTGCGCCGGCGCCGCGGACGATGGCTGGGGCGCCCTTATGGACGAGCTCAAGAGCGCGCTGCAATCGGACCCGTCATCCGCCCCGGTGCCCGCCGACGCCGGCGCGAGCGCGGTTCCCAATCCCGACGACCTCGTGACCGCGCTGCCACTGGACCCGTCGTCCGTCCCGGCGGTCGGAGACACGACCAATGCCGCCGCAGCAGCAGCATCCGAAGCGGCCGCGTCCAGCTCGGCGGCAGTCGTCAGCGGCGGCGACGCGACCAGCGCGTCCGCCACGATCCCGGACGGGCTCCTGAGCACGCTGCACCTGGACGCCTCCAATCCGGCGGTGCGCGCGGCGGGCGGCGCGCTGTCCCGTCTCGACGCGCTCACGGCGGGGCTGTCGGACGCGCAGCGGTGGGCGCTGGCCGGCTTCCTGGCTTTGACGTGGGCGTACCTGACGGCGCGGCCGGGGGTGCTGATCGGCGCCGTGGACGCGTACCTTCTGGCGCCGCTGCAGAAGGCGCTGGACAGCGCGCTGGGCCGGCGGAGCCTCAAGATGAGCGACTTCGTGCTCGGCGAGCGCATCGGGGAAGGCTCCTTCGGGGTGGTCTTCTACGGCGCCGTCGTGCCGCGGAACGGCGCCGTCGTCGAGGAGCGGGCGGGGAGGGCGCGGACCAGCCTGCAGAACGACGACAGGTACAAGGAGAAAGTCATACTCAAGAAGGTACTACTACTACTGACTAACTGATGCGGCATTGCTGCTGCGTGCGATCAGATCAGATCAGATCAGATCACCGGTCAAATATATTAGTGGCAGTCGATCGACGAGCTGGTGATGATGATGCGTGTTGGATTGATTGATCGTTGCAGATCAAGGTGGGCACGAAAGGGGCCAAGGAGTGCGGCGACTACGAGGAGTGGTTCAACTACCGCATGGCGAGGGCGGCGCCGGAGTCGTGCGCGCAGTTCCTCGGGAGCTTCGTCGCCGACAAGACCAAGTCGGAGTTCGTCAAGGGCGGCAAATGGCTAGTCTGGAAGTTTGAGGTACCCTTCTCTGTTTTGACCAGAAACAATATATATGCTTACACAATGCTCAATTTGTGCTGCACTCATGATCCCAATGGACCCAATCTCAACCCAATCTGATCAAAGGACAGTAGTAATCAGTTAGTACACACGGCTTCACAAAGCTCCAATTCAAACTCGAGCAAAAATAAAAGGAAAACCAAAAAGAGCAAAAATAAAAGGAAAACCAAAAAGAGCAAAAATAAAAGGAAAACCAAAAAGAGCAAAAATAAAAGGAAAACCAAAAAGAGATTGGCCCATGCAGGTCTCGAACCTGCGACCTTCGCGTTATTAGCACGACGCTCTAACCAGCTGAGCTAATAGGCCTGTTTGATAGATAGTTGACTACACTTTTACATTTACAAAGAAATACTTTTGTAACTAGCAACAAAAGAAATCTACCGGTGGCAGGGAGACCGGACGCTGGCCAACTACCTGAGCGACCGCGGCTTCCCGTCGAACCTGGAGCCGCTCATGTTCGGGCGCACGCTGCGCGGCCTCGGCACCCTGGAGCGCGGCGCGCTGGTGGTGAAGCAGGTGATGCGTCAGCTGGTGACGTCGCTGAAACGCATCCACAGCACGGGCATCGTGCACCGCGACATCAAGCCCTCCAACCTCGTGGTCACCCGTCGGGGCCAGGTGAAGCTCATCGACTTCGGCGCCGCCACCGACCTCCGCATCGGCAAGAACTACGTCCCCGACCGCGCCCTCCTCGACCCGGACTACTGCCCGCCCGAGCTCTACGTCCTCCCCGAGGAGACCCCGCAGCCGCCGCCCGAGCCCATCGCCGCCATCCTCTCCCCCATCCTATGGCAGGCACGTTGCTCCTCCTCCTCCTCCTCTTCTTTCGTTTCGATCAGCCATTGATGACATTGAAATGACGCTGGTATCTCTGTTTTTTTCTTGCGTTATTAATTGCAGCTGAACCACCCGGACCTGTTCGACATGTACTCGGCGGGGATCGTGCTGATGCAGATGGCCGTGCCGTCGCTGCGGACGCAGTCGGGGCTCAAGAACTTCAACGCCGAGCTGAGGGCCGCCGGATACGACCTCAACGTGTGGCGGGAGACCACGCGGAGGCGGCCCGACCTGCAGATCCTGGACCTCGACTCCGGGAGGGGGTGGGACCTCGCCACCAAGCTCATCTCGCAGCGCGCCGACGACGGCCGGGGAAGGCTCTCCGCCGCCGCCGCGCTGCGCCACCCGTATTTCCTCCTCGGCGGTGACCAGGCCGCCGCCATCCTGTCCAGGCTCTCGCTCAGCAAGTAGCTAGCGTTCGTCCGTCCCTCCATGGCTCGTGGCTGGGACCAATAAACCGCACGATCCGCCGTTCTCCATTAATTGTTCATTGCTGAGTTTCTTGGGATGCAATGATCGGCAATGGCCAGCGAAATTTTTCAGCTTTACAACCACTCATGGAGTCATGGGATGGGATGAAGGGATCAAGAGGGAGGCGTCCAGTGACGACTGGGTGTTACGAATTTTTTGTTCTGTATGAGATTGCTTGAACAATGTGGTGCAGAGTCTCAAACACTAGCTAACTTTACATGCAAAGGTGCATCTGGGCTGAACATTATACTAGACAGAAATCCTACTTCCGAAGATCAATTCCTCGAACCTAATGTAAGGCTTCCTCCCAGGCACAGACGGCTCATCAGCTGGTTGCAAAATTCTATGGTGCTGCCGTTTCAGGCTTTCAGCCGCCGATCAGTTTCTTGCCCATGCTCTTTCTGATGTTCTCCAGACAGATGAATTAGCCGTCAGTCCTTCTGCTCGCAATATGGATCGAACTTCTTCTCGAGATCTGCCTGGTTGCCCCCCACCAGCTTGTCGATCTCCTTCTTGTCTCTCATGAATATGAACGTTGGGGTTGCGCGTATGTCGAACTCCGTAACCAGTTCCTGGGTAACCATTCCAGATGTGAAGTGTCAATTACATTTTGCTTTGTGCTCAAAGTAATAAATATGTAGAAGAAAAACAATGGCCAAAACCAAGAACTCTGGTTTACCGGCAGTTCGTCGACATCCACGGACACGAAAGCAAGATCTGAATGCTTCAAAGAAAGCTCGGCGAATAATGGAGCAGCATTCCTACATGGTACGCACCATGTCGCACTGAATTTTATGACAATCTGCAGGTGGATACATGGTTAATCTTGACAGCCTGAACAATTATGCAAAGGGGCTGTAAAATACACAACGAATATCTATCTGGCAATTCAGAACATTGACTAGTCTGCTCATATAGGATGCTTACTGTTTGCCCAAGTTCAGTTGCCTCTTCTAATTTCCGTTGCCAACACCTGTAATCGGGTACGATAGTCACATTCCCCGCGCTGTAGTCTAGGTGTTCCTCGGCATCTACTTCACTCTGCAAACAAAAATCCAGAATCTGAGACCTACTGCAGGCAGATCAAACGGCAATGCATGATGTGACGAGCAAAATTGTGCTGGAGTAGCAAGAGATAATTACACTTCCACAGCACCCCATTGGTTCGAGGTAATTCGTCAGGATGTCCGGACCCCCCTGGATTCTGCCGGTAGAAAAGAAAGCTTAATTTTGGTGCCGATTACACAGTAATACGCAAGAGGAAAAAATGTATCCCATGAATGGTGCTTATCTGGACACTAACAAGAAAATGGCAAAATGGGTTTGATGATCAAAATTCACAAGCATCAAAATCAAAGGAAGCTACTTGCAAGACAAACATTTATTAAGGAAATTAATCATAGAGTATTGTTGTCCATCCCATCAATTTGTACAACCAGAGAGAGCGTGGATTAATCACTTGTGGTTGTTCGTTTAGATTTTATTATAAACCATTAGATCTCTGGTCGCACATGAAGCATTTCTCTTAATAAATCATACTCAACATAATTGACAGAATAAACAAACCAGGAGCCCCACGATTCTTACTTAATTCATACCATTGTTGGAAATTGGAACCGGCCACAACACGAAACATCATGATCGTAGCAAATAGCAACAGAACGGAACATGAATGCAACAAGTTGTCATGCACATACACATACCTCTGCAAGATCAAGAAACGGGGGAATTTTCACTTTCTGATCGATCGAACCCAACCCAACAGCAACTCCGTTTCCCGAGCACAGCAGCCAACCAAGCCAAGCGCGGGCGGCGGGCGGCTGCGGAGGACGGCACCCCGGCGGGGGGCCAGCGGGCGCGTACGAGTGGCTGGCGCCGGGGCTAGGGACGGGAACGAGCAACCGCCATTACCGGGGGCATGCAGCTCCTTGACAACCGTTACAGGCACGTTGACAGAAACGCCCTTCTCTCTAATACCAGCGGTAAAAACCCGTCAAAATCGGGGTGCAAATGGAGCGGCTGGGAGCGAGGGGATCCTTCACCAGGACTGACAGGCAGCACAAGGAAAAGGCGGGCACCGTGCAAGCCTAAATTTAGCAATGCCTCCCTCTATTCATTGTCGTTCCTATTGGCATTCGAGGTGCCGAGGAGAAGGGCACTCTTCCGGCGCTGACCGGCAAAATGATCGCGCGGTGACGAGTCCAGAAGGCAGAACGGCGGCCGTCACTGGACGAAGCAACGCAAGGCGCAGCCGGCAACCAGGCGATGGACTCCGCTCCATGATGACCGCGTGGTGGATCAGTTTTCCGACGTGCGCTGCGGCGGCTGGCACATCCACATGTGAAGTGTTGTGCCCGGTAAAAAGACAACCTCGTATACTTTGCGATTGATGGCGTAAACGCGTTTCCTGTGGACAGGAAATTTTTTTTTCAGACGAATCCTGTGGACAGGATTGGTCGCAAGACACGTTGTGATTTATGGCCCATCTGTCCAACATGTCTGACCACGGTGAAAAATCTGCGGCGAATCAGCTTGAAGCACTTATCATGTAATTCTTCTCCAGTCCAGTATATTCAGAGAGCCTCCAGTATCTAAGGCTAGGTTTGTGGATTGACCATAACATGACAGATGTGATTCTGGACCAAACCTGACTTAAACCTATGTCGAGTAAAAACATAACATGAACCCTAAAAGAAACCTGTACCAACTTGAAACGACCCACAAGAACTCAGGGACAGCCACAAGAAACAAAATAAGTGTCTTTGATAAACATTTTTACCAAGTAGCATCACCGACCTTAATAAGAAAGTTCCCCCAACAAGCATAGGTGATGAATACCCATGCATGTCCGACAATAGCCGACATTGACTACATTACGATCCTAGATGGATCAGGGATACACAACCGGCAACAAATCGAAGCAAACAATGGCCCATAAACAATTTTCTTGAGACGACACGGCAGGTGTCAGCATTCAAGCTGCGAAAGCATTCGTCAGCCCATGGCATATTTCTGCGTCCAGCTGCGGGCCGTCGACTCGTACTTTGGCCGGTCCGTCTTGTACATGTGGGCGATCTCAGGGACAAGAGGATCATCCGGGTTGGGATCAGTCAGAAGGGAACAGATGGAGAGCAAGACCTGGATAATTGAGCAAGCAACACGTTAAAAACAGCACAGCAGCGCTTCATATAACCTTATGACGCTTTTAAAGGGATAAAGCTAATCACCATTAACACGTTAATCTCCAACAAACCCTGACACATGTTAAGCCGAATGAAAAACACACTTATATTATCATGTGGATAGGACATATAACTGATGCTTGGAAAGAGTGTCATAAGAAGTTCCCATCCAACAATGCGCTTGTAAAAGCATAGTACAGTAGAGTTGACCAAAAATGACAACTCCTTTCAATTATTTAGGTTTCATGACCATCTAAGCATCCTAAAACAAGTTTTACAATAGCAATAATAATGGTACTACTATCGTTGGACCTTAAGTTTTACACTTTTTTTAACGCAGAGATCAAATCTGAAAAAGGAGAGGTGATAAGGATGACCTTTGAGATTGTCAAAGCCGGGCTCCACTGTTCTTTAAGAATATCAAGGCATATACTTCCATTGCTGTTGATATTAGGGTGGAAGACCTTTGTCTTGAAAGACACCTGAAAAATGGATGCCAAAGATTATATTCAATAAACATGAACAAATGCACTGGGTGAAAATAAAATAAGCAATCAATGACATGGCACCAAATATGTGGCCCAAGAAAGTACATCAGTTGGGAGCTCAAAAGAAGTAGGAACGAGAGCAACACTAGATATCATAAACTATCATCCCTGTCCCACAAAACCCTTAATATACCCATTTTTCTGGATGTCAACCCGATAATCATCGCATGAAATATATACTGTGACTAAATGGACAGACTTGCATTCTCCCTAATATGTGGACAGCGAATCATAACAGCAGCAAACATAATTATGGTTTTCAAAATTCATGTCATCAAATGAAATGAGTAGAGTGATACCACAATCTAGCTATTGATAATGTAGTACCATTAAGGTGAAACCATCAAGTGGCAGAAGGCATATTGTTGAATGAGCAATGATTATGAGTGGGAGAAAACATAAGTGATAGGTGACAGCTAACCCTATCTTGTAATAAAATTTCGCACAGCGGAACCTAATTAAACAGCCACATTCAAGATATGCAGGACTGAAGCTCAGCAGATAACAAATTACACAATAGCTAAAACAGATAAAGTGAAGAGTAAACAAGATGTGCATCTTCAATATCCTAACCTTTGGTGGTTTGAACGGGTAGTCCGGTGGGAAATGAATGTTCACTAAGAACACACCACCGGCATAGGGACTGTCAGGTGGCCCCATAATCGTTGCTTGCCAGTGGAACATGTCCTCACCAGCAGGACCTGGACCATGCACAAAAGAAAATTGTTGAGATGTTGAGGAGTTAGGGGGAGCAACAACAAACATAAACACTAGTAATGTGGCAGCCAGATGAAACTGCCAGTGGAAGAAATACATGCACAGTGGCATTCATATGTAATATTCCACACTTCAACTTAAGTAACTCGAACCTGCACTGCATGATGTGGGGGGATCTTTCTGCAGGTCCTTGAGCTCCTTAAGGATACGCTTTGAGGCCATGGTGAGCTCCTGTTTTTCCATACATCAAGTAAAAGATATTAGTCAAGGAGCATATTATGATAAAAGCTGCAATCATATCTGTCTGCATATTGCAAAGCAGATTTTGCCACCACAGGATACATAGGCCTCAGACAGAGAAACTATTATAAACTTTAACATGCACATCAAAGTACTTCCACTGGAGAACATGATACAACAAGATCAGAGTTAAATTTCCAAATTTATTTCCCAAACAGACAGCTGACGGTTGAGTGACGTTGAATATTGCAACTCTGACTTCTCATGAGAAAACTAATTGGTAGTTCGAAAATTATTATGCACAGTATTCTACACTTGAAGCCAACATCAGATATACATATACGTTAGAGTCAGGTTAACATAACAACAATCCAACATATAGTGATGTACTTAAGTTCATACGGCCTAAACGGCTACATCATGCATAGCGGATCATAGTAAGCTACAGGCCACAGCTAAAGCAAAACAGGCCCTGCTCAAGAGAAATCAAACGCAATCGGCGCCTAACTGCAAATTACTGCACAATAAGCACTCTTACGAAATCACCACAAAAATCTAGGCACCGCATAGATCAGACCCGGGGCCTGCACCGTCGCAACCTGCATACGCAATCCTAAATTCCACAGAGCACAGCAACCAAACTAACGACCTCGTCCATCTATACAACCACATAAAGCCGATCCCGCGCTAACAGCCGTGAAACAACAGCCACGAGCGCGCAGGATCAGGCCCCAGCACCGATCGCCCGACCACCAAGCAGCCACGCGCACCGAACCGACCTCCGCCCAACCAAACCGAAACCACGAACCTAGCGCCCCTCGAAGCGCCGCACCCCGCGCCGAAACCCGCACCAGAGCGCAGATCTACCAGCAGCAGCCGCACCACCCAAAACGGGGGCGAAACGGCACCGAAAACTCGAGGGGGAAACAAAGCGCGCCGGCGGGGCCGGATCCGGATCGGGAGGGGGAGGAGCTCACCCGCGCCGATCTGATCGGAAGCGACCGCCCCGGGGAAAAAAACACAAATCACGCGGAAAAGTGGAGGCGATGAGATGGAGGCGATGGCTTCCACCTTTTCGCAGCGCGAGACGAGAGGTTGGGGACGGCGAGAGGAGAGAGAGAGGGACCTGATTTCTTTTCTCTTTTTTTCTTCTCGTCCGCGCCCGGGGTCCTCGCTTGTGGTGCTGCCGGTGCGTGCGTGCGTGCGTGCGAGACGGGTTTCTTTTCAAAGCGGGGCAACGGGTCCGGGCCGGTATTTATAATTTTCCTGGGCCGGGCGCGCGGGGGCTCGGAAGGTTCGTCGTCGGCCCGGCGCCTGCTGGTCTTCTTTATTTTCAGTTTTTCTGGCGAGAGGAAAATGTCAGGGGTCAGAAAAGGGAATCTGGACGAGCGAGTAATAAAGAACTCGTTTTAGGTGAGGTTGATTGTTTATTTACTTGTGGAGTTAGATTCCAACAACCCAGGATCTACCCTCCTCCTACCATTGTTATGAGATGATGTAATCTACTAGAGATCAAAGTGGTATCATGTTCATCTTCAGAAGAAAAAAAAATCAGAAATTCTCAGATTTGTTAACGTAGTCCTATTTTGAAGCCATGACTGTCACGAGTTCTTTTTTTTTTCTATCGATGTTTTATCCGAGTTTGAATAAACATACAATCAAAACGAGTTCGAATTATATTGTTGGGGTATCTGGCCAAGGTTTAGAAAATATGAGTTCATACAATTTACGACATTATTTTCTAACGAAGGAAACGTTCAGTGAACCAAATGTAGTAGTACGTCCCACTGACGAGTAGACTAGACCTCAACAACCGTTGGCTGTCAAGTTGCAACGCCTATGGATGTTGAGATTCTCAGGCTGCCAATACGCGTTCTTGTCTGACTTGGCAAGTTCTTACGCGTAACGCCACTGTTTTTCTACTGCAGTAGCACGCTTTGTCGTCAAGATACAGAAGAGCCTTTCCTGGCTTTGCTCAAACTACGACCCCGCTCATCAAACACGAATACTATTACAGGATTATCTAACGTAACACGCAGTTCAGAAGATCTTAAACAAGGGATGAATGGAGTCAGACGGTTAGGCACTGCCCCATCCACCAGATAAAACCAGTTGAAAACGACATGTGAGTTGAAAATGTCGACATTGTGGACCACTTTGGATCCGATCCAAGAAACCATAGACGATGCACGCGTTTTGGTAAATTTTGTTGACAAGTCCAATTTTTGTTTCAAATTTTGAATTAAGCCACTAATGTATTTATTTCTTAACGTCGGTACCAATATTGAACTAGTCAGAGTCGTAGGCCAATACGTACATTCCAAAGCTTAAATTACTGAAGCAGAGTGGGGAAAACTGCACTATTACGCAACTGATGCACCAATCAGTTCGCGCATGGATATAAGTTGTTCAGTAAAGGGGAACAGCATGCTAATGATTCAACAGTGAAACAGAGTGATCTTGCTCCCCCACAAGGTTCAGTTTGACAAGCAAGTGGCAGAAACAGAATGCTCATTCGATAAATCAAACTTCAAATATTGTCTCAAATTGAAACGTAGCACAACGACAAATTAACAATGATCAGCAGGGCTAGAAATGAAACATCACGATGGTTACCATTATGGAACTAAGAATGAAAATCAAATTCACTAAAGAATGATCAGAAATCAACAGCACAGCTTCACTGGACAGACTAAACACAGAGCTGTTAACTTTCCAGGCAAAACCTGTCAAACCTATTTCGTCTACATGGCATGTTACTGCTGTGCTATCAGGTGACTTAGAAGGGTCCCTCCTAGGGCTTGTCCTCAGGAGACGTCCTCGTCTCCGAGTAGGAATTTCGGATCTCTTCGATCCTACTGACAACCTCCTCCATCTGAGGCCGCTGGTCAGGGGGAACAGCAACACATGCCATTGCAACCTGAAGCATCTGTACCATCTCATCCTCGACGTTCGGGTGCCTTAACAAGTCGACATCGAAAACCTCTGAAGTCCATTCTTCTCGAACCACAGATTGCACCCATCTGGGGAGGTGGTCGATGGAGTCCTCACGACCAGGGGATCTAAGAGGGGCTTTGCCTGTTAGCATCTCAAGGAGCAGTACACCAAAGCTGTAGACATCGGATTTCTGTGTTGGTTTCTTTGTCTCGAGGACCTCAGGTGCACGATACCCGATGAGCCGCGGGTGAACATGAGGTGGAGCCATAAGCTGAGCAAGGCCAAACTCCGTAACACAAGCACTGAGTTCCTGTGAAATAAGGATGTTATTTGACTTGATGTTCCCGTGGATGAATTTCCCAGCACCCTCGGCATGAAGATAAGCCATCCCGCGTGCAGCACCCAGAGCTATTTTTACTCTTGTCTCCCAGTCCAATGGAGTTCTTCCAGCAGCTTTATTCCCTGCAAATTTAGCATATTGTTTTTTTCAATAGAAATACAGGCAGATAATGAACAAGTTGGTCATACTTTACAATAATAAGTTAGTAAAATGGTCTTAAATGGAAATGCCACAAAACCAAGGCTTCACACTGCAGGTAACTTACATTCTGCTTATCCGGTCCATTAAAAATCCTGACTGGCCGATTAAATTAGTTGTATTTAAGCAAATCAGAACAAATCTACACTCCCAGCAAATTGGATGAAACAGAAATATAACCCTCATGTTCCAGTTACACGTTTTGCAACCATCAGTAGGTTCAAATGGCAATGATTTCTAGACTTGAATAATAAATATGCAACATGTTAACACCACCACTAACATTGGAGCTACATCCACGCCCAATTTGTGCAGTAAAAAAATAGCCATGTAGGTGCTGGGCTGCTGGCAGACTTCAAATTCAGTATAGCTCTCAAGGTAAGTTATGGAACAGTATGGCACTATGGGGCACCGCTTATTTCTAATGAATAGGTTATCAAGGTCAGAAAATACAAAGAGCACAAATCAGTTCTCATATTGTTCATGGGAACTACAGAAGAATTGTGGGAATTGAGGAAGTTATATGCTGAAATCATCACAAAACTTCAACATGTTTTGTCGTCAGCAGAAGAATAAAAGCTAAGTGCCTTAAGGCATTATATTGGGTGTGTGTGTATCTTCAGTAAATATCCTATTCATACAAATGACCAATCCAAATGCAATAGCGTATCGTAAGCTACAGATTCATGTATATAAAGAGTTTAATTGATCGTTCACTTTAAGAGTTCTACAGAATCAATCAAATATTTCCTCATTATGCCAGAATACAAGTAGTCAACTAAAGAATTGAGCCTTTGAATTCTGATTTGTACCAAAGCTTTTACGGCAACAGGATACAGAAAACGTTGTGCTTCGGCACTATTAGTGCTTTAACTCTGACTTGCAATGAAATTGTTAAACTATTGGACATTTTTTGCTCCAGCAGCACCCATAGTCAAGCAGTACTATTTCAGTTATATATATTTCCAAGTTAAGCTCAAAATTAATCCAATGAAGTTTAGGCTAGAATTCTTATAGGCAATGGCTTTGTTAATATTCAAAGATGATTTGAAGGAGCATACCATGCAAAGCAGAAGAAAGGCTACCCGGCTGGACATAGTCATACACCAATAGCTTCTCATCCTTGGAGTAATAGTAAGCACGCAACGGGACAACATTCTGGTGCTGGCCAACCTTGCCAATTAGCTCCATCTGCTGTTCGAAGTCCTTTTTTCCTGCCACCACTTCCTTTAATCTCTTGACCACAACTGTTGTGCCATCCTCCAGAGTTGCTTTGTAGGTAGTTCCGTAACTTCCTTTACCAAGAACTTCAGCTGAAGCTCTTAGCAGATCCTCCAAGTCAAAATTATATGAACATCCTTCAAAGAAAAACAATTTATTTCTCTCTGCTTCTTGAATACCACTGCTGTATTCTCCCTTGGATTTTTCTGCCCTTCCACCTGCAGCAGCCTTTCCTTTGGATGAAGATGCTGCTGCACCAGATTCTGCGCCATTCATTCTTCTGAAGATGCATAAGAAGAGGATGATGATCAAAATCAATAACGCTACCCCACCTCCGGCAATTATTGCAATTTTGACACCAAGGCTAAGCTTGTTCCAGAAGCTTCTGGTGTTTTGGGGTGATGGTGATATTGGAGAAGGAGAAGGTGAGGTTCCTGGACATGGTTCCAACGGCAATCCACAAAGAAAGGCATTTCCCAAGAAAGAACTGGCTGGGAACTTCTGCAAGGAAGGTGGTATAGGCCCACTCAGGTTATTGTTGCTTAAATTCAAATGCCTCAATTTGGGTAGCTGAAGGTCAGGGATGGGTCCAGAAAGAGAGTTGTTCTGGAGAAGCAATGCAGTCAGTTCTGTGATATTTTGCACTTCCAATGGGATTTCTCCCATGAATGAGTTGTATGACAGGTCTAAGAATGTTAGATTGGAAGATAGTGAACTTGGTATAATCCCGGATAAGTTATTGTGCTGAACATATAGAGAATGCAGAGAAGGAATGGATGCAACATCAACAGGGAGACTAACAGTAAGACGATTGGATCTAAGGCTTAACACCTCTAGTGCATCAAGTTTGCCAAGTATGCCCGCAGGGATAGGACCAAAGAGTCCAATTGCAGGTAGCCGGACTTCACGCACACGCTTCCCATCGCGTGTGCATGTAATCCCAACCCAGGATGTGCAGATTGGGGTTGTGCGGGTCCAGTTGAGCTTCCTGCCATGGGGAATTGATGTAGCAAATGCAAGAAGTGCCTGCTTATCAGATCGGAGGTCAGCACCTCTCGCACAAGGAAGGTGCGTGAAGAAGAAGGAGAAAGAAAGAAAAGCTATAAGCTTGAGATGCCACATTGTTAGGATCTGACTGAAGAAGAGTTATAATCCAAGAGTCCTCATCACTTCAACGATGCATCATTCCTGCCATATAAAAGGGAAGGAAACAAAGTCATCAATACGTTATAGTGGTTCATGATTTCAGGAGCTAAGATAACAGTGTAAATATTCAGGTCTTTAAGTGTAAAAAAAAGGGTAGAAATGCAAAGGAATTTGAACAATAGGTATATTGCAGGAAGTTTTGTTATTCAAATTGTGTTGCATTGAATAATGCCATTTCTGGTACGCCTAAAGAACAACAGCAAGTATTGTGAGACTAAATGGGACTTGCCACACAATCATGTAGTAGGAATACTTAGTAAAAATAAAAGTACAGCCTACTTTGGAAATCCCAACATATTTAATAGCCACTGCCCTTATCTACTCTAAACATATATTTTATCATGATGAGGAACAGAAATTTTGCATAGCAACGACTACTTCTGGTACTAATAAACAATAATGGCAAGTATTGTGAGACTAATAGGGTCTTGACTCTTGACACACAACTACTGTGTACCAGGAGTAGTTAGTAACCTACAAAAGCACAGCTTTCTTTGGAAACTCAACATATTTAATTGCCACTGCCCTTAGCTATCTTTTATCTGAGGAACTTATATTTTGCATCGCAACTACTTTGTCATCACTGGCATAGAAAAGTGGTATAGGATCAATCTTGGAATGAATCATAAATTCATGAGATAACGACAAACTGCTGCCAGCATTGATGCTTGCAGGGGCCATCAGACTCAACTGCCATAGCAACCTCCTATCTAAAATTGGAGTACTAAAATGAAGCAAAAACAGATTCTCAAATCTCATCTTCTCTTTAACCTCAACCGAAAGATCCAAAGCCAAACAAATCTACCGGGTTTCGAGTTGTTTTGTAAAAGGTCAGCTAGGATCATGTGCCATCATGCATCTTTAGCCTTTTCTGAAAAGGATAGCTCCACTCTATTAACAAAATAGCCACCGCGCCTAAACAACGGGGCTTGTTCAGTAACCAGAAAGGACGGAAGTGGAGTGACAAAAGACAAGTCCTACAGGACTTCCAAAGAGGAGGCACGCCACGTTGGTGGACTACCTTGCACATGTGTAACTTACACAAAAAAAGCTCTGCAGGACACCTAACCTAGACTCAATTACCACACCTAATGCAGTTGTTTTCTCAAGGACCAAATGCTTTGAAAAAAGCGCATCAGCACGAAACCAAAAGTCCAGCACATAAAGGCAGGTGGTCTCAGCAGTACTGCAAGAAACCAAAGGGAAGAGGGTTCCCAGGCAGGGTGGGGCTCTGCCCATTGATGGGGGCGATCATGGGCAGCACGGCACAGCAAGGAGGCATCGCAGGCTCCGCACCATAGGACAAATGCAAAGAGCTATCGCTGTCTGAACAACCCCCAAACAACAGATGCAACAGTGGTTGTGCCAGTACTCAGTAGTAGATTAAGAGTCCACACATCCGATGCTCCCCTACCCGTGGGTGCATCAAGCTTGGGAATTGCACATGTAAAAGTTGCAGTCTTGTACTAAAACAACCTGACTCACTCTAATGCATAATTCTCCAGCTCATATTTGTTCACAACTTCAAGTTTCCATTTTTCTTTACACGAATGGTACTATCAAATCACCACAACACTGGTTTAAAAAATAGTTAATTCACTACCACATCATCGGATGGAGGTAACAGTGGCTGTGTAGATTTTCCTTCCAGAAAAAACAGTGGTTGTGACTGTGTAGATTCGAACTGCTCAAAGACTCGTCTAGTCTGCCAACAAAAGCGCAATTCTAGTGCATTCTCTTTCCCCTTTCCTAAAGACAAAAAAGCACGCACGCATCGCCAAACCATAACGTGTTTTAACAAAGCACGATTTGCCCTTTTTTTTCTTTTCCTGCAACATTATTTTAGAAGAACGCAACGTCGGACTATATTACATTACACCAAACAATCGTTTTCACGGTTCGCAGTAACTGAAAGAAACAAAAAAGAACTCTGAATTACGCCATACCTCACAGAAGAAGAAGCGTCCCAAGCCGGAATCTTGGCGCCGGAGGGCGACCTCCATTCGCGCCGTGCGGCGGCAATCCGGGACTGAAAGAACCAACGCCGGCAGGCGAGGAGAATTCCGCCCTCCACGACGTCACCAAACAAGAAACGAACCGCCGTCTCGGAGTCGCCGCCCGCCTCAGGATCGAGACTTCCGCCCGGCGCCTAGTGCCAGCCGCGCCAAGAAAACAGCCCGATCCGCCGCGGAACCAGCCGGCATTCCCCCGCGCCGCCGTAGACGACAGCGCCGGCCGACCACCGCCCTCCGCCTCCCCCTCACGGCCGGCGAGCTGGGCTCTCTGTCTCCTTCTCCCTCCGTGACCCCACCACCGCGCACGTCTCCTGTGGCAGTTGCGCGTGGGCGCAGCCAGTGATGCTGAAGCCGCGGGAAGAGGGGAGAGTAGTGTGCGGGGTGCGCGCGAGCGCGATTGCCTTCACGGCCTGTGTCGTGTGCAAACTCAAAGAGAAGTGTGCGCGAGCCGAGCGCCCGAGCCCGCCCCGGCGCGATGGGTTTTAGGAGGGAGGAGGATGGCGAATGACGGATATGCCCCTGCTTGCGGACCGGGAGGAGGGGGGAGCGTAAGCGAGTGGTCACGCGCGGCGAGCGAGCGTTGGCGTGGACCCCAACCACAACCCAGCGGCGCCGTGGCTGGGGAGGGACGGAGTCTCGAGTCTCTCTCTGACAGGTAGGCCAGCAGACGAACGTTATTAGTACAGCTGGCTGCGTAATGCTTCGCGGCGGTTGTGCATTATGGTACCAAGTTGCTGGTTCTGCAATTACGGACTTGATGATGAAGTGCTTATGTATAGTTATTAGACAATTAGTGCATCGAGTACTCAGGTACGGATGCTTGGAATGTAAACAACGGACAGACAGAAACGTACGTTAATCCGTAAGGTGGAGTACTAGCTGGCAACTGCCCCGTGGTTTCCAACGTATAGAACATGTACGGCTGCAGCTGGGGCCATCTGCATTCTTATCTTCGTTCTGCTTTGGTATTAGTCTAGCGGTGATCTAGAGTTTGCCTCACTCATCAAAACATTAATTACTTTTGTCGATACCGTGATGGGATGGTTTTCTTGGATGGATAAGAAAAACATGCATATGGTTTAGTGCGTCGACCATGTACCTGGCTGGCCTCATCTACGCAGAGCTAGTTGTACTTAGTTCTTCTTAGTGAGAGGACAATGTAAATCAAGCACTGGATCAAGTTGTTTTTCAGAATCAAAATGGGTTAATGTCTGCCCCCCTGATAGGAATGAATAATATCAGTTTCGCTGCTGAGCGTACACGGAGAGACAGGTCGTCCTCGCAATGCATTGATCGAGCATCCATAATGATGCAACTAACTGCCTTGATATCTTGCTACATCACAACTCAAAAGACAGCTTTGTGCAAACATGGTTCAATCATGCACAGTGCTGGTCAGCACATGGACCAACGGACAGCGATGACGACGCCATTTCTTTTTCATTTCCCCGCTATGCTACCAGCTTCTCTCGTCATGTTTGCTGCTTGCTCTAGCTCACTTTTCTGGTATGTGCACCGTACCTTTTTAGCAGGCGTGACCAGACCAGCTAGGCAGCGAATGCATGTATGGAGGCCGGATCGACATAAAAATTCAGGGAGAAGTGGCCCCAGTTCCTGTCCGGGCGCCCTTTGCTTCGGGATCTCTCGCTTTTTTTTGCATTGAAAAGCAAAGATGGAAATGGCGATCCATGTGGTTGGTCAGAGTGGTTGCGAACGCTGCGGCAGCCTTGCTCGATCGGCTCCCATGGCCGGTGGCCCAAGCAAGCCCTGCCAGTCTGAACTCTGAACATGAGCGCTGCGGCGTTGTTTGGTTTCGCCCACGTCAGTAGTCATGACTCATGATCATGGTGCAAGCAACGCGCGGGGCGCCTGTCCTCGATGACTGACGTTTGCCGGACGACGAGGTCTCACGGGCACGGCACTGACGCGAGACCGACCCGGCAACGCCCACGCCACCAGCGACGGACGGGTGCGGTCAGGTCAGCACGGTGTAGACGTAGCCGCGTCATCGACGTACGCCGAAGATGATGGGTGACGACGACTTGGCCAGATCAGGTCGCGCGTGATCGTCGGTCTGATGTAATGGTGCTGTCCTGCACTCCTACTCGTAGCTCATGGATTTTGTGTGGTTCGGTAGCTTTCCCAACGGGCCAAGAACCAATGAACCGTTACTGTCCTGGAAATGCCGTAGTACTGGCCCGCGGCCGGCCTGCGCTGCTATGAAATGGATTCCAGGGCCGGAGTCCGATCCAGGAACGGTGGAGTTTGAAAGGGCGTGGTTGCTGCTTTGCTCGAGCATAAATGCCTAAATGGATTCTCAGAAACGCAGCATTTCTCTCCAGCTCGTAGGCCTGAAGTTGCGCACCAATCTCGGACAGCGCAGCACGATTGGAGGAGCATTCCTCCCTCTCCGGCTCATGGAATCACAGCAGCTCGCTCGGCCCGCCGCGTGACCAAGGCCCTCAAGGCCATGGGCCCCTGGTCTTCGGCCGATCGCAAGCATCGGCTGGATGCTGGAGTACTCAACACTAGCCAAGTAGCGAGTGAACAACTCAAAAAAAAAAGTAGCGAGTGAACCAATTTGATGTCGCCGTCCCACTTGGAGCCCAGCGAGATGAACCAAGCCACCGTCCGCCGGGTGCCCACTCACTCATGTGCCTCTTGCACCCAGCGGCCAGCGCATTACTCCAGCATGATACAAGCCCGACCGGAAGAAGAATCATCAAGTTGCAAGTTCAGCACATAACATGAGCATCCAAGGCCATACAACAACTTACAAACCTTTCCTGTTTCTGTTCTTTCATATTCTTCTCTTTCCAGTACAAAATAATTCGTGGGAAGTGAAAACCCAATATCCAGGTGATAAATTATGGGACGGGGAAATGCAGAACCTGAACCAACCAGTTATAGAACTGAAAAAACCCGATGAACACATCCACAACTCGAAACGCAAAGGAACCCCAAGAAGACGACAATCAGAGAGCTTTACAAGCCGCAAGCGGCGTGTGTTATAACGGGCTGAACGGCTCCGGCAGCGGCTCGAACCGGTGGTCGAACAGCGGGCTCTGGTCGGGCTTGTCGTCCAGGCCGTGCAGCCAGCTCGTGTTCCTCACGTCCTCCCGCAGCAGCATCGCCTCGTACCGCGAGCTGCCGTACATGTCCAGCTCGCTCAGGGTGTCCTTGGTCCCGATGCTCGCCCTGTCCGGCGACGCCGTGGAGCTGCCGCCGTTGCGCGAGGGGGCTCCGTTCGAGTCCCCTGAGAGGTGTCCGTTCACGCTGCTTGCATTGTCAGCGTAGTGTCGGTCGCCGTTTGAGACGATGTGCCCAGGGTCTGACGCTCGGGCTGGGCGGCCTTTGTTACCAGCTGAGCGGATGCTTTGGGGAAAGAGGGATGCGCCACGAATGCCACCCAAGTTCTGCCGAATGTCCTGTCACCAATATCAGTAAGTTTAGCTTCTTTGAACAGAATTGAGCGTTAGCAATTTGAGAGACACCACAGCTCTAATCTATTTAGAAACCGCCTGATCCATCATCTATGAAATATTTCAACTACTAAACCAAAATAATATCTATAGAAGGACCCATTTATTATGTTAAACTTCCACAATTTCACCACACTACTACAAATGCAAAATGCAGTTTTCCATCATTTTATATCCGAACAAGTCTAACATCACAACAGAACATTTTTCAATCAGTTTTGTATCTGCATTACCCTTTTTGGTTTTATATCAACTGAGGGTATTGCTACAGACAGTACCATACCTTATTTTTAAAGAAAAGGAAAAGAAAATCAGACTACCTATATTCTTAAACCATCTGAACATTCACATGCGATAGCTGATTTCCGTCGTGAAAACTGAAATGCACTGCAACGTTTCCTAAAGCACAATCGGGACAAATTGAAAATGCACTGTGACATTTTTTTTTAAAAAAAAAAGCCACACGTGACAATTTTGACAAGATACAAAAGATTGAATCTAAACAGATCCAATATAAAACCAATGTTTCAAAAGTGGAATAAAAAGGAATACAATCGTTAAAAATACAACATTGAAAAAAATGCAGGATGTTAACTGGTGTAAACACAGGGAACATACCATGTGCTTGATTGCCATGTCAAGTGACCTCTTTGAAATTGATCTCCCGAATCCATTATCTGTGCCTGTGCCTGTGCCTGTTACAGACCGCGAGAGTCTATTTGTTTGACTGTCCACAGACGACCTTTCAGCCTGTCGATTTTGGTATCCATTTGTGAGAGGAGTCTTCGATGGTGCATCAGAATATTTACTTCGATTCACAGCAGGCACAACGACCTTCTTCACAGGAGCTGAGGAAGCTGAATGTTCAGTATTTGGGGTTGATCTTGCTCCTGGCCGTGATCTGCCAGCAGATAGTGGTCTGTCAGGCAATTTCGTCCTTAGGTTTGGTGGAGTTTCATTTGGGAAGTCAGGGATATCAAGTGGCCGCACTGGAGCTCGAGGTCGTGGAGTTGGAGAACTAGGACGGGATGAGGGAGCAGATGAAGGTGCTGAGTTCCGCCCACTATTGGCTGCAGATCGGTTAACCGATGATGTAAAGCTACTGATGCTGGAACTCCGTCCAACAGAAGGTGAGCGGCCAATAGTTGGGGCTGATGAACGAGTTGATGGCTGGCGTGTCGGTGTAGATGATCGTGAGCTGGAACGGCTAATTGAAGGAACTGAACTTGACGACAGCGACGTGGCACGGCTTATCCCATTAACATTGCCAGAGGATGAGCCTGGCCTGCTTATCCCATTAACATTGCCAGAGGATGAGCCTGGCCTGCTTATCGTACCAATGGATGAGCTTGTGCAGCTCATTGCATGAGTAGCACCAGAAGATGAATTCGACATAATACGGGACCGAGAATTTGGCGTTGATGGCCTTGAACTTTGCGTGGATGTGGGCTTGGCAGCAGCTGAGTCAGTTGAAGCGTTGGGGGCTGTTTGACGGGTTCTTGATGGAGTAGATGGGCGAGTTTTGGCTGGTGTAGATGGACGAGCTTTAACAGGAGTCGAGGATCTAGCAGGCACAGTACGTGAAGGTGGAACAGACTGCTTTGGTGCAACTACGGTGCTGCTTCGCCTGCTTGGGGTTGTAGGTCTTGAACTGACTGATGAAATGCTTGTATTGAGAACTGATGTCCTGTTGTTGCTTGACATGAGAGTGGATTGAATAGATGGTCGGCTGACAGAGTTACTTCTTGCTGGTCTAGTGGGAACTGTGGAATGCCCATTCTCTGTTTGAGATGCTGAAAGCTGCAAATAAAATAGTTAACAATCAGCAGAACTTAAGTGATACGATAATTATTTCAAGAGGGAATACATTTTTTTAAGCAGATAAAGAAGCAAGACTTGTATTATTATCAAGTATCCTACTTTCCTGATTAAACTGAAACAAAAATTAACCTCGCTAAATAAGTTATACTACATTTTCTGTACTACCTCACTACTTCACCCGTACACCCCTTTCATTATATATTTGAGATAGGCTTCAACAGATAGCATATGATTGATATTTAAGGTGAAAGCTACATTGACACCCACGCCCACATACCCACAAAGGAAATGAACTGGCAAGCGAAAGTGCAAAGCATTTGCAGATCGCAGCGTTTCTGAAGATCAACTACATCTGACAAATTCTTTTTGCTGAGGCTATATATCTCATTAGCTCAACAAATTATACCAGAAAGCAATTGCTTTAAATACAAATTGGCAATTTTGCAGGTGAAAATCTTGAATGATCATAAATTCGATTATTAAACGCAAATACGGAACATACCCTTGACGATCTAGTAGTCGAGGATGATCTAGTGACAGTGCGCTTTGGTACCACATTCGAGGGTAGTGTTTTCTCAGCAACTTCGAGTGCAGGAACACGTGGTGTCCCAGGCGGAGTCAGAAGCCTAAAAGTACAACACAACACAACGGGTCAGTGTACAAACACATGCTGACATGTATTAACAAAGATGAAATACATCATTAATGATGCAAGAAACCAGTGACTAGCATGTTGCAAGAAGAAAAATAACCAAACAAATCGACGGCCATTCTTCAGCATCAGAGATCAGAAATTTTCGTCAGTAAATAATGTGAGAAACATGGAAATGGTATATTTAGCTGGCAAAAACTGGCGCTCCTTTTGCAGCATGCTCATGTCAATGCCCACTAAATTGGCCTTATCAAATGCCTCGGACTTACTTTGCCAACAATAAGATTCTCCTAAAGGATTTTATTTCATTCTTTCCTCTATGCTTTCTTCCGCATGAGATAAAACTGTGTCAACTTGTGTCGAATGTCAATTAACAAGCTCCGAATTGGCCTACCAAGGGCAGAGTCCAGACACGAAAATCAACCTAAATTGAATATATCTGGTGTTTCAACTTTAGTTTGCATAGCGACTCATTTCGTCCCAACAACCACCACCACCTCCAAAGAAATCTTAGCAGAACAATGACGTCTATGTCTATCAGTATCACACCAACCGTCACCTAGAAACCGGCATGATTCTGGAGATATGTTGCTCCCCGAGATCAAGCTACCTCACTCACTCGATACAAATCCATTCCCGGATCAGGCCAACTCAAGCCAACCTACCCCCATCTTTAGTAGAAGCGATCAAGCTTCGCTCATTCAAAACAGCGATCCGTACAAAGGCCAATTGGAGATAGTCCACGGGGAAATACAGTCCTTGTGCTGCATTTTAATCCCCGCTTCATTTAACACATTGCAGAGACATTTTTTTTTTAAAAAAAAAACCACTGGAATCACGAATTGGGAAAGAGCAAGCAGGCAAGCCGACACTGACCAGTCGTAGTCGTTCTTCCCGATCTCCGAACCCAGCAGGTCCTCCATCTCGGCGCACGGCACCTTGGTCACACTGCAACAAATCCCCAAACAGAAAGTCAGCAACGGACCTCCGAACCGTACTGAAGCATTGGCAAGACCGATGCGGCTGGCCTACCTTCCACAACTGGCAGGCGGGCGCAGATCCGGCTATGCCGCCAGACGCGCCGGATCCGGAACCGGAAGCACAGCTTCCAGAAGCTTCGGCCCGACGCCTCGCCTTCTCTTCCAGCAGCCAATGCCGCTTCCTCCCTCTAGCGCAGTCGCCGGGTGGGACGGCTACCGTGCTAGTCTCCCTCTGGAGTCTGGACAGGCCCCTTCGCTCCCGGCGGCGGCGACGAGATGCAGGGAGGCGGTGCGGTGGCGGAGGCGGAGGGGGTGCGTGGGAGAGCGTGAGCTCTGCGCCTCCCTCTGCGCTGTGAGATGTCCCTCCCAGCCTTTGTTTTGTTTAGCCGCAAAGGCCCGCGACCCCCTCGGGACGTCAGGAGAGGTCGGCGCGGATAGGACGTGCGGGGAGGCGCCTGCGGATATGTGGGTCCCATGCATCCTCGGGACCACCTGTCAGCAAGAGTAACCTGATCCATAAGCTAATTACGCTGTGCAAATGACGGTCGGGGAGATGCAGTGATGCGGTGATTATTGCGGCGGTCAGAGTAATCGTGCGGTCGGTCAGTGGACGGATGATTTGCCGCTTGATGCAGGCAAACCCGTAAAGCGGCAGGCTGGCAAGATCAACCCCACGCCGCGGTCAAATGCGGGCAACGTGCACCAGAGCAGCTCGCGGGGGAGGGAGCTGGATCCTAGACGTCGCACGTGCGACCGCGTCGCCGTTCCGCGGCCCGTCCGATCAGGAACGGGCGTCCGAGATGGACGCGTGCTCCCGCGCTTTGCTTCGCTGCACGGTGACCTCCCCTGCTGACTCGCTCCCGATAGATCTGGATCGAGTATGTACGTCATCCTCCGTTCTGCAGTTTGTTCATGCACGAATTGTTGTGATCTGGTAAGTAACGGGAACTGTTATCGAACGTGAGGGCTGGGTCCTCGGATCTTGGCCGGGAACGGCGGTGCTTCGAGGAGGGCGCTGTGCGGCAGCGCAATTATTCATGTAAACACATGTGGCCGCCCGGCGCCTCTTGCCCCAGCTGCTGCATGATGCACACTTGCACAGTGAGTGAATGGTGCTTGCTGGTGGACTTGTGGCCTCAGGTCTGCTGCATGCCTGGCGCGCCCTGACACAAGGAATTTTCCTCAGACAGATCTCAATTTTCCAGTAATGTTGGGTTGTACTCGTACGGCAAAACTTCATCGGATGCCAAATGTTGGTGCACTCGTTTTTGTCATGGGTTCTATGTCCGGGTCTATCGTCCCGGGAAAAGAAGAAAAATCACGCGTCACAAACAAGAGAGAACGACGAGGCAGGCATGGGAGTGAGCTCCATGGCGATCGCTTCAAGGCACGCCACGCAGGCAGGTTTCCGTCTCGGATGCGGGAGGGCACCGGCAACGGCCTCGATCGCGCGGGCGCGGCGGTTGGGCGATGGCGACCGGCGGTGGTTGCGGCGTCGCCATGGACCGGCACGGGGGCACTGTGCCGGGATCCGGGACAATCTCGGCGCTGTGCAGGATGCATGCATGCACGCACCGTGGTGATCACAGCGTTGCTCCGTCCTCCGTTTCATTTCCATCTCGCCAGGAACCGCGCTGTGCAGAACAGAACGCACGGCCCGTGGTCACGCCGGGGGTCTGGTCTGGTACCCTGCACGCCTCGTTCATCTCGTTAGGTGCAGGCAGGTGGTCCTCTGAGACTACCCACAGTGGTGCATTCTACGGATGCTGAAAAGAAGAAAGAGAGTATTTGAGCACCGAATCATCCACTGCACAGCCCGGTGCTGAGTTGAAAAAACATGGCCGTAAATATGTACATACATCGATGCTCAAAGATTAAAAAATTATTTCACATGCTTCAACCTGAAGGACCATGGCTCCTATGCATGGGAAGGACAACATGTAGTTCTGACAAAATTGTCAGAAATGTGTTTGAGCACCGATGCTCATTATTTTTTAGAAGCGGGAATATATTGATATTCCAGTCTCTGCATCGAAAATATACATATAGCTTTCAAAATTACAAGGTGAAGAAAGCTCCATTCCCGATAAGCACGCAGGCTTGGGAAAACAGGAGCACAGCAAAAGAAAAAAGACAAACTACGGCTAATCAACTATTAAACCAATCCACTACTTCCCTGTGTCAAGAATTGCAACAAAGAAGCCTAAGGTCTACAAATCGAAAACAACGCCTCCAAGGAGAGAAGCAACATCGTAATGACGCATCACCTAATCCAGTCATAACCGGATTAAAGGTTTTCAACCTCGAAAATAAGACCTCACCAGATGATAATGTCGGTGCCCAAAACGACGTCTTCAGAAAGAAAAATGAGGCTCACCAACGCTATCATTGCTAAGAGATTTCTCCAATGACCGTCATTGCTCTCCATCTCATACTTCAGTTGTATTATAGTTGACTGCCACCATCTTCTCATGCCTTCAGCATCAAAGACGGGTATTGTAGGGCTCACTATTGCAACCGATATTGTTTTCTCAGCATCGTAACGACGTGGCACAAAAATATGTTTCTCAGCACCGGTTCCACTGTGGTTGGTCTGAAAAGGGTAAAAGAAAAGTGTTCAGAAGTAGCAACTGACTGTAATGCCCAGCCAGTCATTACCTCCATCTGAAGCTTGCAGCCTGGTCCGTCTGTTGCAAGGTTCTCAAGTACTATCAGCTCATCTTGCTCAAGGCATTGAACAGCTTTAATTCGTAATTGTGGTACAGTCTTGTTCACTTTTGCGAAGATGCATCAAAATGTGGCAGGAGTTCAGAGAAAATACAGCGCGTCCTCGGGAGGACTCAGGAGAGGACGCAATAGTAAGTTGAAGCAGCACCTGCAACTTGGGTAATCTACCAACAACTGTATGCACGTAGCAACAATCATAATTAAAAAAAACAAGAATACAAAAATATCTGATGTTGCAGATGAAGGGAATCCTTATCAGGACTCCGTGCCGTGAACCGCTGGCTCCTCATGTCAAACTTCTCGGGAGGGTACACGTAACATGCGCTCTGCACATGCCATCGCGTTCCGGGATCCCCACCTATCCCCATCTGTAATGCTGCACGGTCGTATACTCTTACGAACTGTCTGTACTGAAGGACAGCGCAATCAAGCGCATTGTTTGTCCTTCGACGGCTTCAAATACTGGGGAGTTACAGTGCGAAGTTGTCCTTTTTTTTTTTCACGGGTGCGAAGTTGTCCTCTGACTTCAAGCTGTCACTAGAAGCGGAATTTCAGCAGTACCAGTACCACAAATGGATAAGGTCCTAACGTGTCCAGGAGCCTGATGCTTGTGCTCACCAATCATCAGAGTGTGCACTTCTAACTGAATTATGCTAAAATATGATATCTATATATCCACCGATTTATCACTCAGTCCAAGGCACAATCAGATCACCACTGCACTTGATTATTTGTGTAGCGCTTGCCGCATTTGATTATTTGTGTAGCGCTTGCCTGTATATATATGTTTCCATATGTTTTTTGGGTAAAAATTTCCAGATGTCCAAATTGATTGGCAAATGATGCATCCATAGAAGAGTACTTACAAATCTAGTAAACTACCCTCAATCATTGGGCTTAAAGATAGTACTTTACCTAACATAAAAACGTCAAAGGCAATAAGATTTAGGCCCTGTTTTTTCACCGGAAAGGAAAAGCAAAAGCGACAACTTAGCTGTTGATCGATGAAGGATTAGCTGTAGAATGATGGTGCCTGCACGTACCATTTTGCTTGAAATGAGACTTTAATCATTTGTGCTTGTGTGCAATTTCACCTTTTGAACTTCTAAGGCCAGTCTCAATGGGCCTTTCATCAACATTAAATAAGATGCCACATCAACAAAATAGATGACATGGCACATCAATTAAGATGAAAGAGGAGAAGTTCCTTTCATTCCAATGAAAGGAAGTTGGCACGGTTTCATATATATGAAAGCTTATTGAAAGACCCATTGAGAGCAAAAACTTTCATCCTAACATGTTTTGACCAATCTCAATGCAAGAATTTAATATTATACTTTGCTTATGAAACCGTGAGATGAAATTGTGCATTGAGAGAGACCATTTCATTTATCATGTGAAAACTCTAAATCTGATGTGGCACCTTTGAAAAGTGTGAAATGAAAGTATCCACTGAGACTGGCCTAAGCACTTGATCTTCGGCGTATCTTGCCTCCTCTAGCTGCAGTAAACCAAACACCAGCTCACTTGAGGATTTACTATCTATCATGTCTATTAATTGAAGGCTGGTAGAGACTAGGTATCCGTGAGATATAGTCCAACAGAACAAAAGGGCCACAAACACAGGAGTTCATCCGTTTTACCTAATAAAGAACCATTCAATGTAAACTCAAACAACCGACAATTACATAAGTTGGCAATAAGTCTTCATCCAGTACACATATTGAACGGAAAAGGAAAGTTGATATCCTTGACCACAGCACAAACTGTAATACTTCTGAGGCCCTCGTACATATCACTATGCATAAGGTTTACATGTGGTGAAATACTGAGCATACCAATTTCCTCTTTGTTTTCTTTTTAGGCATATACTACCGAGTATAACAAACAATACATTCCACTTTAACAAAAGCATCAAGAGTACAACTATTACAATAGCACCAACAGCAAACTTGACTATTGAGTTGTATGAAGGATAATCTCAACTTTATTCAATTCACCAAACCTAACAGCAAAGGGCCACTGATTTACACAATAATTCTCTTTGCATTCCTGAACAATGCCTGCAAGAGTGAGCAAAGCCCACGGGATGAATGATAAACTCCCACAAGAACACAAATAGAATCATTTCAGACCAGAAGTTCGCAATCACTTTCCATCATCTTGGACAATCTGTTATGGTTCCCAACTTCTTACCAAGGTATGCTCCGTTCACAAAAATAGTCTCCTTTAGTTTTCCCCGATCTTTCATTACCAGGTATTGGTCTTGCAACATCCTTTCCACCCAATCAATATTGTTTTTGTATCCCATTGGTGCTCTGGTAGCAATTCTTGAATAAACACAAATCAGGTGCACAATATATTGATAGTTCAGTCCCAGCTTCACGGTGGATTAGATCATCCTATTGTTCTGAGCTCCAACTCAAGTGGTGCGATTTTGCAGTAGCTAGTAGCTACATGACAAATCAAGATTGAGTGTGTATAAGTCTATTTCCATGTCCATGACAATCGCTCAACAAGACCACCATTTCTTGCTTGTGAGGATAATCCATTAGATAGCTGACCTTTTTTTTTAAGGTCAACGGAGGGGGAGGACTGAGGAGGACTCCCCACCTGAAATTCCATTACTAGCTTTCAGAGACTGCACAATTAATTTCTGCATTGTGATCATTTACCAAGACCCTTATGTTGATGCCCATCTTCTCTAGATCTTGAAAGTACCTGATATTGTCCAATTTACACGAAAAATTTCAGGTTTCTCATATGTAGATTGCCTTGAAATTCGGAAGCAACATAATCCTGCATAGAAAGGAAGTGCCCTCTTGATGAATTCATTTATTTTTCCACCGGAGATAGCTGATGAAACTTTACCGGTTTACACCAGTATAAGCTGCATGATATCCAGCAACGCAATGATGTTAAATTTAGCACAGTGATATCAACGGTCAAATCATTTTAAAGTTCCGTCAGCATGAGTTACGAGTTTACGTCCAGTATAATCAAGGTCAACAATAAGGCAGACTATTCTACCTTCCTGATAATATATATGGCAGCATACTTGCTGGAGAAAAACTCATATAGGAAACATAACTCTGTTTCTATCATCTTGAAAGCCCTACTATATTCCACTTTCCTGGCTAACAGTCCTTTAAAGACAAAGTCATGAGCCTTTTGAAAGACAGATCCAGAGCAAGAAAAGGCTAAGAAGCTTCACGTGAATAAATAGGATAATGCAAATGAAAAGCATACATCTTTCGATTGCACACCCTCAGCAAATCTCATGAGCCTACCAATGCAATGCAAAACCAGCTCAATAAACTTATAACACTGTCAATTTGAATAAACTGCTTCTGGTAGCTAGGGGTTTCAGACCTGATCCTAGCATCAAGCCAGCACACGAGGTAATTGTAGCCCACCAAGCTAATGGGGGTATGATTCACTGGTAGCAACTGAAACAATTGACATGCACGGGAGCATCATAGATAAAGATTTGCAGCGTCACCATGTCTAAGCAATATCAGGTGGGAACATTTACACTGTGAATTGACTAAAATCTAAGTTTACACTGTGAATTGAAAAATAAATATAAGTACGTGGAAACTAAAATATTCTCCAAGTCATCGAAGTTATAACATGCAACATCAAAAGTAGCATACATGACACTTTCAGTTCCGTAAACAAATCCCAGAAATCCTGGAGAGCTCTAGGCCTCCTAGCCCACAAAGCCTGGGCATTCAGACAAGTATATTGGCATGCCACTGCTGCCGTCACCGAGGATGATGGACAACAAACCTCGCAGACCTAGCATGAGCACTGCTGGGGTACCGGAATTTCCTCAAACACCTAGCGCTCAAAGGATGTCCGCACGACCGCACCGAATCCCAGAACAAGATAATTCTACAACAACTACCACTGTGACAGTTTCACAATCTCAAAGAGCATCGCGCATTGTAGAGAAGAAAACCCGACCAGCATCTCCGCGAATCGAGCAACAGGTATGGCTGAGCACGTACCGCCGCCGTACATGTCCTCCGCGCGGTGTGCTTGGCGTGGTCGGCCGTCATGGCTGAGAAGCCCGACAAGGATGACGACTTCATCAGCTCTTCCGTTCGCGATGTCTCCATTCTGATCGCCTTGCGCACAGCCGGACGGCAGAGAGGGAGAAGAGCGGCCGCCGTTCCAACCACTCAACCAGGGCGCGCTTTCTGAAACATTCCTGAATTTTGAAAACAAATTAGGGGGTTTTGTGTAAATACTTGGATCGCGAATAATAATCGCGATCCAAATATTTGCAAAATGACCCCTGATTTGGATCGCGATCATTAGTCACGATCCAAACCAGGGACTTTTATGTAAATGTTCCGACCGGCGAGCTTGTAGCCGGTATGGCGGGTGGCCGCGCCGCCGCCACCAACCCCCGCTAGCCAGGCTGCCATGCTACCTCCGATGGATGGACAAGATTGGAAGGTGATATGCTTGAACGGCGGCGGCGCGTGAGGGATATGCTTGAACGGCGGCGCGGCGGCGCGTCGGGGGGAGTTTTGGAAGGTGAGCGCGGAGACGACACAGATGCTGGGCCGAACATCTCTCTGTGAAAGGGCCGAGGCTCCCTGAACTGGACCGCTGGTGATCATTGCGACCGCAGCCCAGATGATTGGGGATTGAGCCCAGACGCCAAGAAGACGATTGTTTTTTTTTTTTTTTGAAGTGAAGAAGACGATTGTTCATTGTATCTAGATTCCCGAGACGTAACAGCTCGAAGCCAAATTTGGCGCGGAAGGCAACGACCAGTTCCCACCTCTCATCATCAGCCGTACTCGGTACTCCCATGCCCAGATCCGAACTCTGCGTAGGCAGGGCCTCACCTCTCTGTTTTCGCTTTCCTTCGCCTCCTCCATCCAAGGAGAAAACAAGAACACGACACACACACACAGAAAGCTTGAAACAAATTCGATCTCGCTCTTGAGGAAACAAGCACTCGATCGGAAGCACAAACTAAAGGGCACGCACGCTGATCGATTGAGAGTTGAGCCGCCAAGATGAACGATGCCGACGTCGGGAAGCAGGTCCAGCAGATGGTCCGGTTCATCCTGCAGGAGGCAGAGGAGAAAGCCAGCGAGATCAGTGTTGCCGCAGAGGAGGTAAACGGTGCCCCAATTGGCCTCCCTCTCTGTACACACCGCGAGATCTCAAATCTTGCGCTCCGTTGTTTCTCATTTTTTTCCCCCATGGCGGCACAATGGGTTATCTATTCGTCACATTCTCGCATCAACATGATTGAGAGAGATCACTGTCACATTTTGGCGCGTATGCATGATCCGCAGGAGTTCAACATAGAGAAGCTGCAGCTGGTGGAGTCCGAGAAGAAGCGGGTGAGGCAGGACTACGAGCGCAAGGAGAAGCAGGCGGACGTCCGCCGGAAGATGTGAGCAGCAGATCAACCCAACCCACCCGATCCTTCGTTCATCCATCTATCTTAATTTCCCCTGCTTGAATTAATGTCAAATCCCTCCCTCACGCACGCACGCAGCGAGTACTCGACGGAGCTGAACGCGGCGCGCATCGAGGTGCTGCAGGCGCAGGACGCCGCGGTGTCCCGGATGAAGGAGAGCGCCGGCGAGGCGCTGCTCCGCGTGACCAAGGACGCCGCGGCTTACAAGAAGGTGCTCCGGGGCCTGATCGTGCAGAGCCTGCTGCGCATGCGGGAGCCGTCGCTGCTGCTGCGGTGCCGGGAGGCGGACCGCGGCATGGTGGAGGCCGTGCTGGAGGCGGCCAAGAAGGAGTACGCCGAGAAGGCCAAGGTCAACCACCCCAAGGTCATCATCGACGGCAAGGTCTACCTCCCGCCGCAGAAGACCGCACGCGACGCGCACGGGCCGGCATGGTAAAATCATATGTCTCCATCCATCGCTAATTAAGCAAAAGAAACTACTGTCTTTTTTGTTTTTTGTTGATGATCCGGGTGGTGAACTGGTGATGATGAACAGCTCCGGAGGCGTCGTGCTCGCGTCTCAGGACGGCAAGATCGTCTGCGTCAACACGCTGGACGCGAGGCTCAGCGTCTCATTCAGGCAGAAGCTCCCTGAGGTAGCTGCACACGCATGTTTGTTCTTTCGATTCTTTTGCAACTTTCTCTGTCTCCTCTTGCAAGCAGTCTCTGTCTCTCGAACGTGCGTGATACAAAATGTTCTTGCGTTCTCTTGCAGATCAGGAAGAAGCTCTACAGTCAGCAAGTGTCTTAATACTCTTTTCCGAATTCATTCTTTTATTCTGGAATAAATCAGAAGTGGCCGTTGTCAACCTTTTTCTTTTTTGTGGATTGGTTCCTAGGAGTACTATTTTGGAACCAGACCACATTTCTTAGTTAGCCACTCTCAAAACAAATCTGTTGTAAGGCTAGTTCATAGTGACAAAGGATGAACGTTGCCATCAATGTTTGTTTCGCTTTTCTAAAGCGTCATTTTTTTGTTGTGTAACATGAATAGTATACTATATAGGAAAAAGTCCTATTTGCCTCCCTCAATTTTTACAGGGGGTGCAACTTTTACCTCCAATTACAAAACCGGGTAACCTGACTCCTTCAACTCCTTCTCTCACTTCAATTTACCTCCCTCAGGCGGTTTTCAGAGTGGTATTGTCCGATGTGGCACTGTGGGTCCCACATGTCATATGCCACGTCATTTTTTTTTCCTTTTCTCTTTTTTTTTCCTCTCTTCTTCTCTTTCTCTGTTGCCTCTCCCCACGCCGCTTCGCCCCGTGCCACCTCCATTGCCGGGGTCGCCAAGCTCCGCGCGGGCGACGCGGATAGGTTCGGCGACCGCGGGCGGCGCGCTCGGTCGACATCGACGCGGAGCCGCCGCGCGGGCATCAACTGCGCCGGTGACGGCGGCTGCTGCAGTGCGCGGTGGGACGGGCGCATGAGGACGATAGGCGGCGGCGCGCGGGCGGTCTGGGCGGCGGAGGGGCGTGGTGAAGGAGGCCCTTGAGCTGCAGCGTCTTGAGGTCCCTGGCTGGCTCTGTGATGCTGCGTTTGCGGAGGCGCCGCTCGATCTCGCCGTACAGCACAATCTCCACCGCCGTGCGCGGCCGCGAGGTTGGCGGCGCGCTTTGCCGGTTCTGGGAACACCTCGCGCGCGTCTGAGCCGTCTCCGCCTCTAGATCCCGCCCGCGGACGCAGGCTGGATCCGTTAGGGTGCGTCGCATTGCCGCCGCCGTCTCCTCCGCGGGCGAGCTGGGCGGGGCGGCTCGGTGCTTGCTGTGACTCTGTGAACGGGCTGCGCGGGGAGAGGCAATGTTGTGGGTAGGCCGGGGGCGGGGCAGCGGCTCGGCACTGCGAGCGGGCTGCGCAGGGAGGGGCGGCGCCGTGGCACGGCGGGCGGGCGGTGCGTGGAGGTGGCGGCGCGAGAAAAAGGCGACGTGTCATCGGGGAGAAAGAGGAGAGAAAGAAAAAAAAGAAAAAGAATGACGTGGCATGTGACGTGTGGGGCCCGCAGTGCCACGTCGGACAAAACCACTCACAAAACCGCTCAGGGAGGTAAGTTGAAGTGAGAGAATGAGTTGAGGGAGTCAGGCTACCCGGTTTTGTAATTAGAGGTAAAAGTTACACCTTCTGTAAAAGTTGAGGGAGGCAAATAGAACTTTTTCCTACTATATATGGTGTAACGTTTTTAAATGTTTTCGTGCTTATGTTTGTTGGGCTTCAACGCGCGTTGTTTCCGAGCGAACAGCCCCAGCAGCCCGACAAGAGCTCACCGGCCCAGAAGTTAGCCGCCTCCGCCGCCGGCGCCACGCGCGTGCGCCCCCTCAGTCACACAACTCACGCGACCTTATCCTCTCCGACGACTGGCCGCGAGCTCTCTCGGACTCTCTCGTAACGCACGCGCCGCCCCTCTCCTCCTCCCGGCGACGCGCGCACGAGCTCACCGGAGCGCTCGGCCAAGATGGCGCCCACCTTCGCCGCCGCTCCGTCCTCCTCCGTGTAAGGGTTCCCACGCCGTGCTCTGTTTCTCTGGCGTTGATAGCTGCCTCGTTCCTTGGGGCTTCGCGTCCCCGCTTCCTGGCTGCATTCTGTTAGCTCTGATTATCGTTTTACCGGTTCCTTGTTCAGATGCGGTGCTTGCGTTCCCGCGGCGTGCCATTTCGAAGGGCGGAGTACGGTTGCCGCGGCCAGATTTCTTCGTAATCGGGTGGAAGGTACGATCCAAACCTACTTCTGGCGTTGCAGCGCCGTTACCAGATGTGAAAATGTGTGGTAGTGATCTCTCAAGAAGCTAATGCGACCTTCATCAGTTTGTTTGTCGGGTACACGAGCGCAATGTTAAACTCGCACAATCACACTTAACAGGGCCACTAGTATAGCCTGTGGTGGTAATCGGGCGCTATGTATGTTTGCCAATTGCTAGTTTCTCTTAAGATTATTTATTGTTCTATAAGCTCGGTAACTTGTTTTCAAACTGTTAAAAAAAAGAGCTGCTTATTTGCTACTAGTAAATTAATAGCTAAATATGTAGCATGATTTCATTCAGCAAAAAGACGGTCGGCAGCGGCTTGGCCCTTGAAGGCTGGTTTGTGGGACTCCCTCAGATCCGGGTAATTACATTGTTCATTTATGTGCCCTTGCTGATACTTCATCTCTACAACCATATTGGGTTCTATGTTTTCATATGCTGCGAAATTTGTTTTTAGATAAAAAGTACTAGTTCAGAAAATGTATGCCTTCATGAGAAGGTTAGGCAAAAAAATTCAAATGATGTGGGGATCAATAAGGGAATGATAATTTTGGACAGCTATTAATTTGCATATTACTAATAGAATTATATAAAGATCTAATGGGATCAAATCATAGTGGAAGAAAGGAATTTGGGTCTGCTAGAGACTGTAATTCAGTAATGTTTTTTCAATTTCTCCCTGTTAGCTGAAATTATCTAGTCGCTTCCCATTTTTGGCTATAAACCAGGGAATACCTCAACCTTATGCTGAACACAGAGCCTCAACATGCATAAACTTTTTTTTTATGTGTAATTCTCTGCCATAAACGAGAGAATTCCTATAGTATTGCATGGCGCTCCTTCGAAATTCAATATTTTGGGGAAAAAATGCAATGTAGTTGTTTTCTTTTGCAGATTTGTGAAAAATAATAACAGCACACAAACAGTAGAGCTGCCGTCAACACCACTTGAAGTGGAAGAACCTGTGCCCGAGGAACTAGTACTTCTTGACAGGACACTACCGGATGGTAGCACAGAACAGATTATATTTTCATCGGCTGGAGATGTTGATATATATGATCTCGAAGCCTTGTGTGATAAGGTGGTCTTTTCCCGAAGTACCTAATATTTCTTGCAGTGTTAGGTTACAACTTAAAATCAATGATTCAGTTGCCCGAGTAATGATGTAAAACTGTTTAAAAGATTGATATTTTTTTCCCATAGCGAACGCTCATGTTTGAAATGTTGATCTCATAGGTTGGATGGCCGCGCCGACCTCTATCAAAAATAGCAGCATCCTTAAGAAACAGCTACTTAGTTGCTACACTACATTCAGTAATTAGGTATTCGGATGCAGGTATTGGCATCACTGTCTGATTATTACAGGCTCTTCCGTGGTCCTATGCATTAGTTGAAACACGTGTCCTAATCTGGACGTTACTTGCAGAAATTCATTTTTCTAGATGATGAACATCTTAGTGTACTAGAAGTTATTTGACAGAGGGAGATGAGAAGAAACAACTAATCGGTATGGCGCGCGCAACTTCAGACCATGCCTTCAATGCTACAATTTGGGATGTCCTTGTCGATCCTTCATATCAGGTTAGCCAATGATCCTTGCTGTTCAAGAAAAATCTTTGCTGTTTTGCATTTTGTCAATCTGCACACAATTCTGGATGCTATGGTTAAAGAAAGGGGTTTTGTTAAAAGAGCTTCGACTTCAACTATTTCAGGGTCAAGGTCTTGGCAAAGCACTCATGGAGAAAGTAATTCGTACTTTGCTCCAAAGAGACATCAACAACATTACACTGTTTGCAGATAATAAAGGTACATATATTGAACTTAAGGGCTCTGTTTATCCTGTTGCACGTTGATTAATCAAAACACTTAATATTGGAAGTCAGCATAATGAGTTTTCATCATTACTTTGCTATGGATGGAGATCATGAACAATCATAAAGCTACACAGCAACAAACAAACATTGTTTCACTGGTTTCAGTTTTATATTCCATCGACTTGGTTTATTGCAGTTATAGATTTCTACAAGAACCTGGGATTCGAAGTTGACCCTCAAGGCATCAAAGGCATGTTCTGGTACCCCAAATTATAGTGCAATTTCCCAGATGGTTCATCCAAGAGCAGTACATGAAGTATCTCCCATCCTGAACGGGTAGTTACAGGCTGGAGGGGCAGCTCAGTATTCGATACGCGGGGCCGATCATTCTTCACAGCTATGCTGCAAAAAGCATTGCACACAGCTTACCTCGGCTCAACTTGGCCGTTGTAACGATAACTCAAGCTAATGATGTTATTCGCAATATATGGCTTTCATATGCGCTCTAAGTTCCATTCATCTGTATCTATTCATCAGTTTGTACTAGAAGCTGTAAGTCTGGATGTTGGACAGAAATTGCTCTCGATGTGACATTCCAAAACGGACTTATTTTGTCTCAATTTTGAGTCGCCGTTTACTTCAACCACCTGGACGTGTCCATCCGTGTGCTCGTCTACCTGATGTTACCTGTGAGGCTGCTGTTGTTCGTCCCATTTTCCAGTGTGAAGATATTTCGTGAACGACTGATACCAGCACCGTGCTTATCTCGTCGGGGTCACCCGTTTGAGTTGGTCGTCGAAGCGCTCTAGGGGATGGATGGCACAGCCATTGATTGTATGATGGCGTCGACGTCACTTCTATCGGCATCGCCTTGTATCGTCAACGACAAGCTGGTGGTGGTAGTCAGCGCGCGCGCTCTTGACCGGATGTAAAGCGGTGTAGCTTGGGGCTAGGATGACCATTCAATTCAGGTACACATGGCCATGTTGCCATGTTGGCAGGACCAAATGTTAGAGGTGCATGATTTCAAGATGATACAAGTCCGAGAAGAATTCGCCACTTCTGCGTGTGCACACGGTGGAACGGCGTGGGTTTCCCCCGTGTTGCTTTCGCGGTTCCGTTCGAACGGGAACGGGCCGAAACTGAAGACGACGCGGGGATAGAAATGTGTGTGGTGATCGATTTATCGTTAAATATGGTTGGTTGTGCGATCCAATTGACGCAGCTAGTGGGGAATGCCGCGTGGATTGGATTGGACATTCGCATTTACGAGCAAAAGGGATGGGACGAACACAATTACCTTAATGCTGCCAAGATTAACGAGCATTTGCTGTACATCTGCGCTTGATTCGATTAGTCATATCTTTCTACTATTTTGATTAATGCATATTGACTGAGACCACAGCACAGGAGCACAGTAAATGATTAAATCTGAAGATTTTAAGCGCACACATGCTTTGCGCCCGGAATTGTGCACAGTCACAGCTATGTCATTGTACCGTCACACGCTTGTTCCCTGAAGAATCCCGGCGGGGACGCGCGTGCTGCCACTGTTTGTCAAATTCCACATCAAGCTAAACAACTACTGTATAAAATTAATCTTGTTCTGTCAGTGTCAACATCGTGGGAACAGGCAGATTCACTCTGCACCACGGTTACGTTAGTGGCTACTCGCAAGGCATGGCTTTGTTTATACATGTAGCTGCATCAACGTTTGATGGCAGTGATCAGTGGCCACGAAGCTCAGCTTAACAAGGAAAGAAAGACGAAAAGTGCAGGTTCTCCCCCAGCTTTCCTGGGTTGCTCACTGTACTCGTTCCAAACTTAGTCACGCATGCTGCGACGATCGAGGCGAAAACTTTGGTTTTCCTTGGATAGTTGTCCCTCACTCCCTCAGTAAACTCATCCAAAAGAATTTGTCTTCCGCCACAGGCACTAGAGCGCATTGCGGCATTAGTTGGCCATTTTTGACTTAATCCCAGGTTGAAACCTTTTCGATAGCTTTATCTCAGTAAACTCATGCAAAAGATATTTGTCTTGCAGGTGCACTAGGCACATTAGTTGGCCATTTTTGACTAACGCAACCCAAGCATTATCGGTTCGTGAACATATAATAATCCCAGGCATGTTGCGAGTAACAGCATAAGTACCCAAAAAGCAAAGGAAAGTGAACGAATTCCAATTCCTTCAGAATCGCTTTAGGCCGAGCCGTTAATTAGTTTAATATCCGCCACTAAGCTGTGCGCTTGACTTCCGGTGGCCGGCATGCGTCTCTGCCGATCTCGCCAGTCCAGCAAAGTCTCCGCAGGTCACCGTCACCCCTCGCCAGACAACGCAAAAGTTTTTGGAGGTGGCCGATTTTTCTTTGGTGTGCATGGTGGCTGTGCTTCCAAGGCAGATCAGTGCCGACGTTAGCTGCTGGCTGGAGTTGAAGTACGCCGCTTGACTTGTTGACTTGTTGGTCCTTGCTTAGCCCTTCCCCCTTTCTTCTTTTATTACCAGCATTGTTTGTTCCGTATTGTACAGATTTTCCTTTTCCACATGAGTTTGTACTGCATTTTCTGAATTGGGCACAGCGTTGAGCCTGTTATTACAGTTTGTGGACACATGGCTAGAAACCACTGAATTGGACAGAGTGTTAAAATTTGGACATTTCGGTCCCAGTAATAAGCGAGTAGGGAGTGCAGTGTGGTTTTGGAGGAATCACGCGGTTGTCTCCCAACTTCCATCTTTTTCTCTTCTTTTCTTTTTCTTGTTAGTATGAAGTTTGGTTCACTCTCAGTTTTAAATTGCGACTAAACTGCACACACCGTAGTTGTCTCGTTCATTCTCTGAGGTCTTATTTTTGGCCCCAGAAATCTAACGAGAATTATTCATCAGCAAGACAAAATCAAGCTAGTGCCGAGAAAGGTTGCCGACGAGGAAAGCTCTTCCGCGCAATCCATTCCACCACCACCCTATATAACGCGCGTCGCGACGGCGGGGCCGCCCACTCTCCTCGCTCAGACTAGCTGTCGCAGCACGGCGCGGGTGACCCAACTCCGCAAGAACCGCAAAGCAGCCGGACTCTCTCGCTCCGCTTGCCCCGTCCTGGCCTGCGCTGAAGTAAGCGAGCGGATAGGATCGGGGGAGGAAGGCCGCGTTCTCACTCGCCCCGCCACTTCTCCGCCTCGCCCTAATGAGGTCCTGAATTGTCTCTTCCCCGCCGCCATTTTCTTGGCTTGCTGAAGATCCAGAGAAGAGTTTGTTGTTGTTGGGCTTGAGGTGAGTTCTTCCTCAAACCCCTTTCTTTGCCGTTTGATTATACTCTAGATCATGTATATTCTGCGAATTCCTCTGCTTGGTTCAGCTCTTCAGTCAGTTGTTTCTTTTCTCACTCATTGCCTCATACCCTTAGCAACTTTCCTGGGTAGAATCTTGTTTATTTCTTGTGGTGTTTGAACTCTTGACATTTGTGTTTATTATTCCCAGGATGTGAGTGAGTGTCTCCTGCATCGGAGAGTTTAGTTGGTATGTCGTGCTTGCAAAATTAGGAAAGTGTTATTATCAGTTTAGTTGAATTAATTGTCAGTGAAGCTGAGTAGCATATGGAAAATTCTATTTAGCTCGAAAAAGGGCTGTTTGGTTTGATCGCTAAGAGGCATACCTGCCCCTCTGTTATTTATTTTGAGAAGAGGACAGTTGGGCCACACAAGTTGTTAGAACTGTGGTTGGTATACAACAGCTTGTCATGTGACTAGTAGTATCATATAGCCCATCTGGTCCTTATTATCCCTTGCATTAAAATATCTTGCAAGTTTAACTATTTTTTCCCCTGATCGTACTGTCGGCATCATGGAGAATGATGGTAGTACTAATCATGACATATAACTAATACATGGATTCAAGCAGTGGTCTCTTTTCCTGACATGAATTGAATTTTTGAAATTTTGCTGCTCAGGATATGACAACCTGCTTCTAATTATCTGGGAGAGATGGCCAAGTTTGATGGTGTCCTCTGTGCAGCCATCCTGGTTGTGCTGCTCGCTTGCTTGGATGTTACATTGGGGCAAGATACCGACCCTTCAGAGGGTAAATTCTGTGATTCTGTCTGTCAAACACTATTTTTGTTTTTTCACTATGGTAATGTTCTTTTATAAGAATTTTTTAACTTTGCTGCAAATGAATGTTTTGTTCCCACAATGCAGTCAATGCGCTCAGGGCTGTTAAGGGAAGCTTAGTTGATCCTATGAACAATCTTAAGAATTGGAATAGGGGAGATCCATGCAGATCAAATTGGACAGGAGTCTTCTGCCACAAAGTGAACAATGATGCATTTCTTCATGTAACAGAACTGTAAGATCAGTAGTTATCCCTTATTTATTCTTTTTTATTGTGATTGATTCATAATATCTGCACTTTGATTTCTTCTTATCTGTCGATCTATTTATTCATCATATCTACACTTCCCTTCTATCTGTCACTCTTGGTTGTCATCTTTTATGTAATTAGATCTCTTTTGAAGGAAATTAGCAGTCAGTCTAGTTCACAAAAAAATTAAAACTTCAGTTCTCAGGTCTATTTTCTATGCTAAGGTTTGCTAAATATGCAGGTTACTGAGAAAAAGAACATCATATATTCTGCAAGCATTTATAAGTCCTACTGAAATAAGAGACCATATTACGTCAAAAAAAAAAAGAGAGAGCCCATCCTGTTACTGTAGGTTTCATTTTTATAGTTACAAAATTACATGAAAGCTCAGTACTGTTAGTACTCCTATTAGACTGACAGAACAAAGCTAAGAAATAGGCTGAATGGAAAAAGGAACATATCATGGATTTTGTAACATTTGTTTAAATTTTTATGTCAGCTTAGTATTGAATATAATAATATACTTTCTAAGTAAGTGACTCCTGTAAAATTCAAAGTATCCCTGATACAATTTTTTTTTTCACTCATGCAGACAGTTGTTTAAGAGGAATCTCTCAGGAACTTTGGCACCAGAGGTCAGTCTTTTATCTCAGCTGAAAACATTGTAAGTTCCAATATTCAAACTTTCTCATTTTCTCAAGTCTTCCTGAATTTTGTTAATACTAATCTGTATTACCTTCACTTCAATATCTTTTCAATTCTTCATAGCACTTAACTATCTGGTTTTGCGTCACAATTTTGATTTATTTATGGTTAAGTTGTTTGCTCTTGATTCATTTTCATTTTATTTTATCATGAAACGTTCTTGATTCTCAAGGCTTATACTAACTTTTTCATTCCTTGAAGGGATTTTATGTGGAACAGTTTAACTGGTAGTATCCCGAAGGAGATAGGAAATATCACTACACTCAAACTTCTGTACGTTTTTTTCCTATTGTTTCTTTAAATATATTTTTAAATATTTATAAGAATATTATTGATTCTTTAAATATTATTTTATATATTTATAAGAATATCTGAATGCACATCTATTTAACAATGTTGATTTTATTATTTCTTTTGCAGACTTTTGAATGGCAATCAGCTTTCTGGTATTTTACCTGATGAGATAGGTAACCTTCAGAACTTGAACAGATTACAGGTCGACCAAAACCAAATATCGGGCCCAATACCTAAATCATTTGCCAACTTAACAAGCGTAAAACATATGTAAGCATTACTATGCTCGTGCTGTATGTGCTTTTCCATTCAATTTGATCTTATCTCTAATCTCATTTTCGTGTCAATATTAGTCACATGAACAATAATTCTTTAAGTGGGCAAATCCCCTCCGAATTATCCAGACTTGCCCTACTTCTTCACCTGTATGTGAAAACTCTACGTCTATCCCATTTTTTTTTGTTGTATGTGGCAAATTGTAACCAGAATGTTCAATCTTCGTTCTTATTCTTTAATTAAACCTTGCAGTCTTGTTGACAATAATAATCTGTCTGGACCTCTTCCTCCAGAATTTGCGGTGGCGCCTGCATTGAAAATATTGTATGTACCTTTATTTTATTATTAAGGTTTTGTGTTTACCACACTGTGATAGTCAGAGGAAAAATTCTTATCATAGAAATGTACAGCTCTTTCTTACATTCATATCTTTTGGGTTCTAGTCAGGCTGACAACAATAACTTCAGCGGAAGTTCTATTCCTGCTACATACGGCAACATATTGACGCTACTGAAGCTGTAAGGATGATTTTTTCTGTTACTCTTGTTACGTTTCTGCCTTCCCTTGTGATATAAAAGCATAAAAACAAAGTAATGAATCACCCCGAGGTATATTGGCTAGTTGGTGCGCCGTGCGGATGTCACCCAGTCAACCAGGGTTGATTCTCACTTTCTACAAATTAATGCGTGGGTGAAATTCCATCTCGCTAGTCGTTTTTTCTTCACATCATATAGTAATTTAATTTCAGTCTTTGTTCCGATGGTATCTGCCAGAATCCATCATGCTAACATCATTTCCTTAATACTTACACTCATAAAAAATCTGTAAAAGCAGAAGATAATATATCTTGTGTCATCAGGAGTTTAAGGAACTGCAGCTTGCAAGGAACAATTCCTGACGTGAGTGGTATACGTCAACTTGGCTATTTGTGAGTACACTGGACTTGCTGAAGTACACCTCCACATCGCTTGTTCAATCAATGGTCGTTAGCATCGTGACTACTGATTTTTACGTTAAACGTGCTCTCAGGACAGTTAGTGTTAGATATTATTATAGTAGCAAGCAGTTTTAGCCTTTAAAATTGATGACAAAAGTTCATTCGGTTCAGGAACAAGCTGCAAATATGTGTGAACTAATTTTCACATGCTGTTTTCAGGGATCTTAGCTGGAACAAGCTGACTGGATCGATACCAACTAATAAGCTTGCTTCAAATATCACTACAATGTATGTAGCTATGATAATGTTTGTTTATTCTCATTAAATATCAGTAGAATGCATGTAGCTGTGATAATGTTTGTCTATTCTCTCTAATGAGTGGGCTAATTTTATTATATGGCAGTGATTTGTCACACAACATGCTTAATGGAACTATCCCGTTGAACTTCTCAGGGCTGCCTATTCTTCAGATATTGTAAGTCTAATTTGACAAATCTTGCTCCAAAGTCCAAACGGCCCGTGTTGAATATGAATATGGATTTTATACAGTTATGTTTATTTGAAATTTGAATGTGTAGTTTCATAAACAATTTGTGTAGTGAAGTGGGTACATCAGTTTCTCCTGGTGCACCTTTTATTCTGGTCATAACTGGTTTAGAATTTATGCATCTCAATTACAAAAGTTGTATATCTGGCTTTCTAAAAAAATTACATTCGCAGATAGGAAGAGAGAGACCTAATCTTAGTTAGGTATGTAAAGGTCTCCGTGTGGTGGAACGGCGCCGAGGGCCTCATCCCACGGCACAAGAAGAGAGAGACCTAATCTTCTTCTTCCTTGCCTACCCTCCCTAGGACTCACGGCCGCCTCTTATAAATGAGGTGCCTAACAAACCGATGCAACAACTTAACTATTTGATCTTATCTGCACAAATCCCTAATCTAGACAACAAACTAGCTGATTAGCTGCAGCTGTCGCTGGGCCATGTGTTGTGGCCTTCACGCCACAACATTACACCACTCCCAGAAGACAGCTAGTCCTCGAGCTGTCCTTCCACGTGCTGATGCTTATGCTCTGTCCTTCCACGCTGCTGT
>CM017445.1:36103174-36269843 GCA_007726485.1 Eragrostis curvula | reverse complement strand
ACATGAAGTATCTCCCATCCTGAACGGGTAGTTACAGGCTGGAGGGGCAGCTCAGTATTCGATACGCGGGGCGATCATTCTTCACAGCTATGCTGGCAAAAAGCATTGCACACAGCTTACCTCGGCTCAACTTGGCCGTTGTAACGATAACTCAAGCTAATGATGTTATTCGCAATATATGGCTTCATATGCGCTCTAAGTTCCATTCATCTGTATCTATTCATCAGTTTGTACTAGAAGCTGTAAGTCTGGATGTTGGACAGAAATTGCTCTCGATGTGACATTCCAAACGGACTTATTTGGTCTCAATTTTGAGTCGCCGTTTACTTCAACCACCTGGACGTGTCCATCCGTGTGCTCGTCTACCTGATGTTACCTGTGAGGCTGCTGTTGTTCGTCCCATTTTCCAGTGTGAAGATATTTCGTGAACGACTGATACCAGCACCGTGCTTATCTCGTCGGGGTCACCCGTTTGAGTTGGTCGTCGAAGCGCTCTAGGGATGGATGGCACAGCCATTGATTGTATGATGGCGTCGACGTCACTTATCGGCATCGCCTTGTATCGTCAACGACAAGCTGGTGGTGGTAGTCAGCGCGCGCGCTCTTGACCGGATGTAAAGCGGTGTAGCTTGGGGCTAGGATGACCATTCAAGCTAGCACATGCCATGTTGGCAGGACCAAATGTTAGAGGTGCATGATTTCAAGATGATACAAGTCCGAGAAGAATTCGCCACTTCTGCGTGTGCACACGGTGGAACGGCGTGGGTTTCCCCCGTGTTGCTTTCGCGGTTCCGTTCGAACGGGAACGGGCCGAAACTGAAGACGACGCAGGGATAGAAATGTGTGTGGTGATCGATTTATCGTTAAATATGGTTGGTTGTGCGATCCAATTGACGCAGCTAGTGTGGAATGCCGCGTGGATTGGATTGGACATTCGCATTTACGAGCAAAAGGGATGGGACGAACACAATTACCTTAATGCTGCCAAGATTAACGAGCATTTTCTGTACATCTGCGCTTGATTCGATTAGTCATATCTTTCTACTATTTTGATTAATGCATATTGACTGAGACCACAGCACAGGAGCACAGTAAATGATTAAATCTGAAGATTTTAAGCGCACACATGCTTTGCGCCCGGAATTGTGCACAGTCACAGCTATGTCATTGTACCGTCACACGCTTGTTCCCTGAAGAATCCCGGCGGGGACGCGCGTGCTGCCACTGTTTGTCAAATTCCACATCAAGCTAAACAACTACTGTATAAAATTAATCTTGTTCTGTCAGTGTCAACATCGTGGGAACAGGCAGATTCACTCTGCACCACGGTTACGTTAGTGGCTACTCGCAAGGCATGGCTTTGTTTATACATGTAGCTGCATCAACGTTTGATGGCAGTGATCAGTGGCCACGAAGATCAGCTTAACAAGGAAAGAAAGACGAAAAGTGCAGGTTCTCCCCCAGCTTTCCTGGGTTGCTCACCGTACTCGTTCCAAACTTAGTCACGCATGCTGCGACGATCGAGGCGAAAACTTTGGTTTTCCTTGGATAGTTGTCCCTCACTCCCTCAGTAAACTCATCCAAAAGAATTTGTCTTCCGCCACAGGCACTAGAGCGCATTGCGGCATTAGTTGGCCATTTTTGACTTAATCCCAGGTTGAAACCTTTTCGATAGCTTTATCTCAGTAAACTCATGCAAAAGATATTTGTCTTGCAGGTGCACTAGGCACATTAGTTGGCCATTTTTGACTAACGCAACCCAAGCATTATCGGTTCGTGAACATATAATAATCCCAGGCATGTTGCGAGTAACAGCATAAGTACCCAAAAAGCAAAGGAAAGTGAACGAATTCCAATTCCTTCAGAATCGCTTTAGGCCGAGCCGTTAATTAGTTTAATATCCGCCACTAAGCTGTGCGCTTGACTTCCGGTGGCCGGCATGCGTCTCTGCCGATCTCGCCAGTCCAGCAAAGTCTCCGCAGGTCACCGTCACCCCTCGCCAGACAACGCAAAAGTTTTTGGAGGTGGCCGATTTTTCTTTGGTGTGCATGGTGGCTGTGCTTCCAAGGCAGATCAGTGCCGACGTTAGCTGCTGGCTGGAGTTGAAGTACGCCGCTTGACTTGTTGACTTGTTGGTCCTTGCTTAGCCCTTCCCCCTTTCTTCTTTTATTACCAGCATTGTTTGTTCAGTATTGTACAGATTTTCCTTTTCCACATGAGTTTGTACTGCATTTTCTGAATTGGGCACAGCGTTGAGCCTGTTATTACAGTTTGTGGACACATGGCTAGAAACCACTGAATTGGACAGAGTGTTAAATTTGGACATTTCGGTCCCAGTAATAAGCGAGTAGGGAGTGCAGTGTGGTTTTGGAGGAATCACGCGGTTGTCTCCCAACTTCCATCTTTTTCTCTTCTTTTCTTTTTCTTGTTAGTATGAAGTTTGGTTCACTCTCAGTTTTAAATGCGACTAAACTGCACACACCGTAGTTGTCTCGTTCATTCTCTGAGGTCTTATTTTGGCCCCAGAAATCTAACGAGAATTATTCATCAGCAAGACAAAATCAAGCTAGTGCCGAGAAGGTTGCCGACGAGGAAAGCTCTTCCGCGCAATCCATTCCACCACCACCCTATATAACGCGCGTCGCGACGGCGGGGCCGCCCACTCTCCTCGCTCAGACTAGCTGTCGCAGCACGGCGCGGGTGACCCAACTCCGCAAGAACCGCAAAGCAGCCGGACTCTCTCGCTCCGCTTGCCCCGTCCTGGCCTGCGCTGAAGTAAGCGAGCGGATAGGATCGGGGGAGGAAGGCCGCGTTCTCACTCGCCCCGCCACTTCTCCGCCTCGCCCTAATGAGGTCCTGAATTGTCTCTTCCCCGCCGCCATTTTCTTGGCTTGCTGAAGATCCAGAGAAGAGTTTGTTGTTGTTGGGCTTGAGGTGAGTTCTTCCTCAAACCCCTTTCTTTGCCGTTTGATTATACTCTAGATCATGTATATTCTGCGAATTCCTCTGCTTGGTTCAGCTCTTCAGTCAGTTGTTTCTTTTCTCACTCATTGCCTCATACCCTTAGCAACTTTCCTGGGTAGAATCTTGTTTATTTCTTGTGGTGTTTGAACTCTTGACATTTGTGTTTATTATTCCCAGGATGTGAGTGAGTGTCTCCTGCATCGGAGAGTTTAGTTGGTATGTCGTGCTTGCAAAATTAGGAAAGTGTTATTATCAGTTTAGTTGAATTAATTGTCAGTGAAGCTGAGTAGCATATGGAAAATTCTATTTAGCTCGAAAAAGGGCTGTTTGGTTTGATCGCTAAGAGGCATACCTGCCCCTCTGTTATTTATTTTGAGAAGAGGACAGTTGGGCCACACAAGTTGTTAGAACTGTGGTTGGTATACAACAGCTTGTCATGTGACTAGTAGTATCATATAGCCCATCTGGTCCTTATTATCCCTTGCATTAAAATATCTTGCAAGTTTAACTATTTTTTCCCCTGATCGTACTGTCGGCATCATGGAGAATGATGGTAGTACTAATCATGACATATAACTAATACATGGATTCAAGCAGTGGTCTCTTTCCTGACATGAATTGAATTTTTGAAATTTTGCTGCTCAGGATATGACAACCTGCTTCTAATTATCTGGGAGAGATGGCCAAGTTTGATGGTGTCCTCTGTGCAGCCATCCTGGTTGTGCTGCTCGCTTGCTTGGATGTTACATTGGGGCAAGATACCGACCCTTCAGAGGGTAAATTCTGTGATTCTGTCTGTCAAACACTATTTTTGTTTTTTCACTATGGTAATGTTCTTTTATAAGAATTTTTTAACTTTGCTGCAAATGAATGTTTTGTTCCCACAATGCAGTCAATGCGCTCAGGGCTGTTAAGGGAAGCTTAGTTGATCCTATGAACAATCTTAAGAATTGGAATAGGGGAGATCCATGCAGATCAAATTGGACAGGAGTCTTCTGCCACAAAGTGAACAATGATGCATTTCTTCATGTAACAGAACTGTAAGATCAGTAGTTATCCCTTATTTATTCTTTTTATTGTGATTGATTCATAATATCTGCACTTTGATTTCTTCTTATCTGTCGATCTATTTATTCATCATATCTACACTTCCCTTCTATCTGTCACTCTTGGTTGTCATCTTTTATGTAATTAGATCTCTTTTGAAGGAAATTAGCAGTCAGTCTAGTTCACAAAAAAATTAAAACTTCAGTTCTCAGGTCTATTTTCTATGCTAAGGTTTGCTAAATATGCAGGTTACTGAGAAAAAGAACATCATATATTCTGCAAGCATTTATAAGTCCTACTGAAATAAGAGACCATATTACGTCAAAAAAAAAAAAAGAGAGCCCATCCTGTTACTGTAGGTTTCATTTTTATAGTTACAAAATTACATGAAAGCTCAGTACTGTTAGTACTCCTATTAGACTGACAGAACAAAGCTAAGAAATAGGCTGAATGGAAAAAGGAACATATCATGGATTTTGTAACATTTGTTTAAATTTTTATGTCAGCTTAGTATTGAATATAATAATATACTTTCTAAGTAAGTGACTCCTGTAAAATTCAAAGTATCCCTGATACAATTTTTTTTTTCACTTCATGCAGACAGTTGTTTAAGAGGAATCTCTCAGGAACTTTGGCACCAGAGGTCAGTCTTTTATCTCAGCTGAAAACATTGTAAGTTCCAATATTCAAACTTTCTCATTTTCTCAAGTCTTCCTGAATTTTGTTAATACTAATCTGTATTACCTTCACTTCAATATCTTTTCAATTCTTCATAGCACTTAACTATCTGGTTTTGCGTCACAATTTTGATTTATTTATGGTTAAGTTGTTTGCTCTTGATTCATTTTCATTTTATTTTATCATGAAACGTTCTTGATTCTCAAGGCTTATACTAACTTTTTCATTCCTTGAAGGGATTTTATGTGGAACAGTTTAACTGGTAGTATCCCGAAGGAGATAGGAAATATCACTACACTCAAACTTCTGTACGTTTTTTTCCTATTGTTTCTTTAAATAATATTTTTAAATATTTATAAGAATATTATTGATTCTTTAAATATTATTTTATATATTTATAAGAATATCTGAATGCACATCTATTTAACAATGTTGATTTTATTATTTCTTTTGCAGACTTTTGAATGGCAATCAGCTTTCTGGTATTTTACCTGATGAGATAGGTAACCTTCAGAACTTGAACAGATTACAGGTCGACCAAAACCAAATATCGGGCCCAATACCTAAATCATTTGCCAACTTAACAAGCGTAAAACATATGTAAGCATTACTATGCTCGTGCTGTATGTGCTTTTCCATTCAATTTGATCTTATCTCTAATCTCATTTTTCGTGTCAATATTAGTCACATGAACAATAATTCTTTAAGTGGGCAAATCCCCTCCGAATTATCCAGACTGCCCCTACTTCTTCACCTGTATGTGAAAACTCTACGTCTATCCCATTTTTTTTTGTTGTATGTGGCAAATTGTAACCAGAAATGTTCAATCTTCGTTCTTATTCTTTAATTAAACCTTGCAGTCTTGTTGACAATAATAATCTGTCTGGACCTCTTCCTCCAGAATTTGCGGTGGCGCCTGCATTGAAAATATTGTATGTACCTTTATTTTATTATTAAGGTTTTGTGTTTACCACACTGTGATAGTCAGAGGAAAAATTCTTATCATAGAAATGTACAGCTCTTTCTTACATTCATATCTTTTGGGTTCTAGTCAGGCTGACAACAATAACTTCAGCGGAAGTTCTATTCCTGCTACATACGGCAACATATTGACGCTACTGAAGCTGTAAGGATGATTTTTTCTGTTACTCTTGTTACGTTTCTGCCTTCCCTTGTGATATAAAAGCATAAAAACAAAGTAATGAATCACCCCGAGGTATATTGGCTAGTTGGTGCGCCGTGCGGATGTCACCCAGTCAACCAGGGTTGATTCTCACTTTCTACAAATTAATGCGTGGGTGAAATTCCATCTCGCTAGTCGTTTTTTCTTCACATCATATAGTAATTTAATTTCAGTCTTTGTTCCGATGGTATCTGCCAGAATCCATCATGCTAACATCATTTCCTTAATACTTACACTCATAAAAAATCTGTAAAAGCAGAAGATAATATATCTTGTGTCATCAGGAGTTTAAGGAACTGCAGCTTGCAAGGAACAATTCCTGACGTGAGTGGTATACGTCAACTTGGCTATTTGTGAGTACACTGGACTTGCTGAAGTACACCTCCACATCGCTTGTTCAATCAATGGTCGTTAGCATCGTGACTACTGATTTTTACGTTAAACGTGCTCTCAGGACAGTTAGTGTTAGATATTATTATAGTAGCAAGCAGTTTAGCCTTTAAAATTGATGACAAAAGTTCATTCGGTTCAGGAACAAGCTGCAAATATGTGTGAACTAATTTTCACATGCTGTTTTCAGGGATCTTAGCTGGAACAAGCTGACTGGATCGATACCAACTAATAAGCTTGCTTCAAATATCACTACAATGTATGTAGCTATGATAATGTTTGTTTATTCTCATTAAATATCAGTAGAATGCATGTAGCTGTGATAATGTTTGTCTATTCTCTCTAATGAGTGGGCTAATTTTATTATATGGCAGTGATTTGTCACACAACATGCTTAATGGAACTATCCCGTTGAACTTCTCAGGGCTGCCTATTCTTCAGATATTGTAAGTCTAATTTGACAAATCTTGCTCCAAAGTCCAAACGGCCCGTGTTGAATATGAATATGGATTTTATACAGTTATGTTTATTTGAAATTTGAATGTGTAGTTTCATAAACAATTTGTGTAGTGAAGTGGGTACATCAGTTTCTCCTGGTGCACCTTTTATTCTGGTCATAACTGGTTTAGAATTTATGCATCTCAATTACAAAAGTTGTATATCTGGCTTTCTAAAAAAATTACATTCGCAGATAGGAAGAGAGAGACCTAATCTTAGTTAGGTATGTAAAGGTCTCCGTGTGGTGGAACGGCGCCGAGGGCCTCATCCCACGGCACAAGAAGAGAGAGACCTAATCTTCTTCTTCCTTGCCTACCCTCCCTAGGACTCACGGCCGCCTCTTATAAATGAGGTGCCTAACAAACCGATGCAACAACTTAACTATTTGATCTTATCTGCACAAATCCCTAATCTAGACCAACAAACTAGCTGATTAGCTGCAGCTGTCGCTGGGCCATGTGTTGTGGCCTTCACGCCACAACATTACACCACTCCCAGAAGACAGCTAGTCCTCGAGCTGTCCTTCCACGCTGCTGATGCTTATGCTCTGTCCTTCCACGCTGCTGTTGCTGCTGCTTATTCCTCGTCCTGCCACGCTATTCTCATGCCACATCACAGTCATCATATAATTTATTTTGTTTTATTATTCTCAACTCATGTGAATTTCATTTGACAGGTCACTCGAAAACAATAATCTAGATGGCCCTGTTCCCTCAACAATCTGGAATGACATAATTTTTACTGGAAACAGAAGCCTTGTTCTGTAAGATCCTTTTCTGCAGAAGTTTTTATTTTTGGATACTTCTAACAATATATATGTAATAATTTATTTTATTGATGCAGGGACTTCCAAAACAATCATCTCAATATAATTCCGGCTGCATTTAATCCTCCCCCAAATGTTACTGTCATGTATGTTCTCATGCAGATATGCAATCTGTTACAGATCTTCGTATATACATAATCTGTTATCTGTTGCATATGTAGTTGTGATTATGCAAGTTTGATAGTCATTTTCATCCAGAATGCATGCAGTATGAATAGTTCAACTGGGAATTTGATGGTTAACACTATTAAAATTGTTAGGTTACTAATGGTACAACCTCATTTCCCCTGTGTGCACTAGATTTTACAGATCTATGTTACATTTTTAGGCTTATGATTGAATAGACAACAGTTTGACATCCCATACTTTTATCATGTTGCATGTGAGAAATGCAACAGTTGCAGCCTGCAAAGCAAATTTCAGAAAAGAACTCCTCTTGGTTATCCATCGAGTGAAGAGTAAAAATGATCCTCACATTGTACAATGGCTGGATCAGCTATCGATAGACCTGTTATTTTCTTTACTTTTTTGCTCTTTTACTTGTACTCTTTAACGAGCCGCTCCTAATTCTCTCTCAAAAGAAAAGGAAATCAAAAGTAAATCTGAATATTGCACTCTTCTGAAATCAAAAGAAAATACTTCTATTCCCTTGATTACTGAACTTCATGCAATGGATAGTAATCACCCTGTTTCCTTTTTGGGCAGGCTATATGGAAACCCTGTTTGCGAGAAGACCAATGGAGTTCTGATAACCAAACTTTGCCAACCTCAATCAGCAAACCAGCAAACATTGAAACAAGAACAGATCTCCAACTTAAATTGCGCACCATGCCCAACAGATAAAGATTACGAGTACAATCCATCATCCCCTATACCTTGCTTTTGTGCCGTGCCGCTTGGAGTTGGACTTCGACTGAAGAGTCCAGGAATCACAGACTTTCGTCCCTATGAAGATGCCTTTGATATCAACTTAACTTTCTTGTTGCAACTATTTCTTTACCAGCTAAATATTGAGCAATACATATGGGAAGTTGGCCCAAGGCTTAATATGCATATGAAGTTATTTCCCAGTAACACAAGCTTATTCAATATATCTGAAGTTGTACGTCTCAGACACGTACTTGCCGGTTGGGAAATTACTCTTTCGGATGTGTTTGGTCCATATGAGCTTCTCAACTTCACATTAGGTTCATATGCTGATGGTATGTTCGATATGTAGCTGTTAATTATAGTATTCAAAACTTTCAGTTGATACATATTGTTAGATCTTTTCTTTTTAATTTCTGTATGTTGTTCTGTGAAGCTATATAGTCGCACCTGCATACGAAACTGTCTTCTACAGAATACATTATGACAACTTTTATGTGGCATTTCTGTTACTTTGATTACCGACATATAGGGATTGATGATAGCCTAGATTATCTCATCACAGACTATATTGTCCACTTGCTACTAGCAAGCCATTCTTTTCTAAAGATATAAGTTTATTTTATAGTTTTCCCTCTTTCTTGTGTTTCATTGTATTTTATTTCTACTGTTCTTTTACTACCTAATACCATCTGTAGCGCTAACAAACTTTTATTTTTATTTTTTTATATTTTTGCAGAACTTCCAAGTGCAGCTTCAGTAGGGTTAAGCAAGGTTGCACTGGGCAGTATTTTGGCAGGCACAATAGCTGGCGCTATTGCGCTTTCTGTGGCAGCCACCACCCTTATACTGAGAAGGCGTTCAAGATACAAAACAGTCTCAAAGCGGTCATGTGAGTCATTATGCTTTTGCGAGAAAAAATTCTGTCATCAACAGTTTTAAGCTTAATAGGATCAACATTTCATGGCACTGCTGTAATGAATAACATGTGTGCTATACCTTTCCATCCGATTGTTTCTTTGCTTTAAGTTCAGTGCATATCCATTTCTGTGAATGAAGTTTGGGCTTTGCAAGTAAATCTTGTTAAAGGGTAAAACCTGAACTAGTATGTCATATTGCCGCATGCAGTGTCAAGATTTTCTGTCAAAGTTGATGGAGTAAGATGCTTCACATTTGAAGAAATGGCTGCAGCCACAAACAATTTTGATCTAAAAGCTCAAGTTGGCCAAGGAGGTTATGGAAAAGTTTACAAAGGTATTCTAGCTGATGGAGAGATTGTAGCGATCAAAAGGGCACATGAGGATTCTCTTCAAGGTTCTAGGGAATTCTGTACAGAAATAGAGTTGTTATCAAGATTGCATCATCGCAACTTGGTGTCATTGGCTGGCTACTGTGATGAAGAAGATGAACAGGTGCAATTCTTTTATTTGACTCATACAAACTGTATATTTCAGCATCATCCTGGTAACCACAATGATTGCTTATCTGAAATTGTTTTTCGCAGATGCTGGTTTATGAGTTCATGCCAAATGGCACTTTACGTGATCATCTTTCTGGTTAGTACATGGTGGTTGCCATCGTCAAGCGTTTAATTTTTTTTTCACATTACACATATGTTGTCCACCCAATTTTGACCTAACCCAAACTTGGCTTAATAGACTTTGATAATCATTCACAAATCACAATTCAGTCTCCTAGTTTTGTAAATACTATGGTTTGTTATGTTTTCCGCCGGAGATTTGTGCTTGGATTTGTTATCAATGTTCATAATCTACATTAAGCACCTCTTCGTATTTTATCATTTGACAATCACAGCCAAGTCGAAAAGGCCTCTCAGTTTTGGTTTGAGGTTGCAAATTGCATTGGGCGCCGCAAAGGGGATTTTATATCTTCATACTGAAGCAAATCCCCCTATATTTCACCGTGATGTCAAGGCCAGCAACATTCTGTTGGACTCCAAATTCATCGCTAAGGTGGCTGATTTTGGTCTCTCAAGGCTTGCTCCTGTGCCTGATGTCGAAGGGACGTTACCAGCTCATGTGTCCACTGTCGTTAAGGGCACTCCGGTAGGTATTTTTCACATCGGCAATAGTACTGTTATCATACTTTCTTTATGTAGCTGTATTATATATATCATTATGATTTTTGCAGGGCTATCTTGATCCGGAGTACTTCCTAACTCATAAACTGACGGACAAAAGTGACGTCTACAGCCTTGGCATTGTGTTTCTTGAAATGTTAACTGGGTTGAAGCCAATTGAGCATGGAAAAAACATCGTGAGAGAGGTACAGATCCTAGGGTGCTACTTTTCATTTACAGTCTGAAATCAGCTGGAAATCTATATAATGTGGTCTTCGTGCTTTGAATAAAAATCCAAACTTGACTGTGCATGGAGTTTCAGAAATGCAATAATACAAAGTTTTACTGAAATAGTTTGCAATTGCTGTAGGTGAACTCAGCTTGCCAATCAGGCAATGTTTCGGAAATCATCGACAGCCGGTTGGGCCTGTACCCTCCAGAATGCGTCAGGAGGTTCCTCTCCCTAGCAACCAAGTGCTGCAAGGATGAGACCGATGCCAGGCCTTCCATGTGGGAGATCGTGAGGGAACTTGAGACCATCTTGAGGATGATGCCGGAAGAGGACCTCGTCCTGCTGGAAACTTCGGATACGTACTCGACCGACGTGAGCAAATCGTTGTCAGCGTCAGCAAGCGGGACTCTCTTCATCTCGTCGCAGACCTCCGGCAGTGTTGATGCAAGCGGTGGCACGCTTTCTGGAAGGGTGACTCCTCGGTGATCTGTGCTTTCTTGGTATAGTTCTTGTGAACATACGACGATACTTTGTAACATTATGGGCTTACCACTTCCAGGTCCCGTGTTTGTACATTGTTCAGCTGGATGTGGAGTAGAGAGTAGTGTGATGGAACAGTGCTGGCATTTCCTTTTACATTCTGACATGCTAGTCGGTTTTCTGTAAACGAACACATCTGAAGAACGTTGACGTGTTCAGAGCTTGTCTGAGCAGTGGCATTAGCAGTTCTCTTTGCCAATGGTTCTCATCTCAAGGTCTTTCAAAAAGTGACACTCACTTTTCGTACACAGAAGCATTGACGAACCAACATCATAGTACTTGACAGCCTAAATTAGCAGCACATAGTGGGTTCCAGGAATATAAGTGCTCGATTGTCAAACTATTTCTTTACATTCAATCTAGGACTACTTAAGTCGATCAGAGTATTTGTTGCCGCGGCATATGGGTGGTTAGCGGATACCCATAATTTACCAAAAGAACAGGTCAACAAAAAGAAGCAAAATAGATGACCTGACAGGAGAGCGCATCGCAGCAACTAGAGGGTGCCTATTTATGCAAACGAACTACCGCCGCCCGCGGAGCTTTCTTCTTTTAGCTCCTTTTGGAGGCTCAGCAGCAGGTGAATCGTCTTGAGGCTCGTCCTTTGTATCCTCACCAGCATTGTCATCAGATCCAGCCTCTCCCACAACATCATCTTCGATAGCTTTCATTATGTAAATCTGCAACAGATGAAGAGCAAAAAAGGGTTTAAATAACAAGGTGTCCATAGAACCTCATTTATGAATATTGATTCAGTGCAGCAGCTTGGACATGCATGAACGATCAGCATCACAATTGCACCATTTTACTTTTTTTTTTTAAAAAAATGTAATAAGCTCTGCAGCATGAACATGGCAAAGCTAATTCCTTACTTGCATACTTGCTAGATATATTAGAAAGCAATTTAGCTTACTATTTCTCTTCCAGGGTGTCCAAATAAGGAGCTTTGTTTTGTTCACTCGTATGTAAGGTGGGCATTTGAGAGAGAGAGAGAGAGGACACAATGCATTTACAGGATTTAACAGTCATGACGATGATATAAACTATACGTTCCAGATTTGTGGGGACTATGGTACTATACAAAAACCAAAATATACACTGTTTAGGACATTGACATGATGTGCAGAGTGAACTTTGACTAGTACATTATGAAAATATTTTATTTCAAATAAAATGAATTATATATTGTGAAGGTGTTTTTCATGATGAGCCCAATAACATCTTATGCTGTCAAGCTATGTGATCCTTCATATATTTATGTTAAAAAAAATTTAGACCAGGAGTCCAGGAGAGATTCTAAAAAGGAAATTATATTCTGCATTCAAGAAAGTTTAGATTACCTTAAATCTGTCAGGCTCAATCAATTCAAAGACCAAAGAATCCCCATCTTCCAAGTTGTGGTGCATTGCGAAGCCCCTCCATCCACCACTCAGACCTGTTCGGTTTCCAATGTATACAGCATCAAATTCACCACCCTCTTCATCCTCCAAGACCATCCTGAACTCTTTCGAAGGCAGATGGTTTTTGCAGAAGCTGCTAGGAAGACCCTTGCATGATGTAAAAGTTATAAACTTGGTTATTAATTGATCGAGTAATTAGTCCAAAGTAGACAAATAAATTCTGTTGCACAACTCTTAAATCTTACGAGCCAAAAGCAGCTGGAAACATGTGACCGAACCATGGCCTTAACAAACGATGGGTTCTCAGGGTCTAGGCTATCTTGAAGTTTCTCTGCTCTTTTAAAAGCACGCTGTTGCTGTTCATAAGAAGCAACTCTTCCAGTGTATTCTCTTCCCTGCTCTGCACCCTTTCCAGTGCGCCTATCCAAACAAAGAAAGCAGTGGATTAGTTGATCCCAGGGGCAACACCATCTACTATTCCGTTAACAAAACACTAAAGGCATTACCTTTTGTGACGGAGAAAGGTATCTAGTTCACCAAACTGGCAGAACAAACAAAATGCATTCAGTAAATATTATCACTGCAGAACACAAAATATTTCATGACTTAAAGTTATAAATCTCCTAGCACTCCAAATTTCAGCAAGCACTAGATTTGATACTACTACATCACGGCCTCACAGATGGGCAATCATAATGAACTAATGAGAGGTTCCGTTTGAGAAACACGCTAAAACCAATCGACTTGTGAAGGTATCCTTATCATGGACCTGGTACACTTATTCCTCTGAGGACCAAAAAATCATGAGAGGATAATGTCATCCCAGCAAAATAGTGGAATAATCCATGGTGGGGCCACCTCATTCTTGGAAGAACTGATCCCTCAAACCAAATATGCCCATTAATAATGTCCCAAAGATGTATCTAATGCAGCAACACTCAGAAAAAATGGATTTGACAAACTATCTTCAGGATTTTGCAATTATTGGCTGTTTGTTAAGAAACGCAGCACTAGTATCTACTTCTAATCTCATAAAGCAGTGATCTTTCATAAATGTGCCAGGACATCCACCATAATCAAGCGCTATACCGCACCATTTCTATAGAATGACAAACAAGAACAATACTCGACAGTCACAGTACATTGAAAAGTATCAATTCCAGGAACAGAGCATATCGGATCAGAGGGCAGAAATGAAACTAGTACTACTAGCACACAGGCCAACAACGAACTAACATCCTCCTTGTAGGAAACCGTGGCCTTCGCCCTCGAGGATCGCCGCACCTCGGTGGCGTCAAACTTCTTCCTTGGCTTCGGGCTCGCGCGCACGCCGCCCTGCACGAACCATCACAATAAGTTAAACCCTGCGCCACAGCGCGTCAATTCTCCCTAAAACCCTAACACGCGCGGGCGGTCCCCGCACAGCACCGCACGTTGGTGACCGCGCGTGCGCACCTTGTTCTTGTTCTGCAGCCTCGCCGCCTGGAGCAAGCTCTTGGACATCTCCTTTATGCCCAACTCCTGCGGGAAGGAACCAGGCACGTGCGTCAGCAAAACCAACTGATCGATCGAAGAAGCCGCGCGAATCGGCGGGGTAGAACGGAAGAAGGGAGGAGCAGGAAGGGGATCCATGGATGGACGGATGAAATTCCGCCGTCCGTGGCCCGCCTCGAGAAGAGGGGAAGAGAGGAAGTGCCTGGTCACCTCGAGGTGCTTGAGGTTCTCGAGGACCCGCTTCCTGCGCTGCTCCTCGTACGCCGTTCCGGAGGCGCCGCCGCTCGCCGTTGTCGCCATGTCTCCGCCGCAGTAGAGACTTCCCCTTCCCCTCCCCCTGCTTCCTCTCTCTCTGTGGGACAGGGGAGCAAGCGAATGGGGCTTTTGGAGTGCTTTTCTAGAGAGAGAAAGCCAGGTGGCGAAGGCGAGCGAATAGAGAGACGCCGGTCTCCAGCTGGATGGGCCCACGGATTTTTGAATTTCGAATTCGAAGGAACACCACGGTCTCTGACATATGGGGCCCAGAAGCAGGCCTACTGGTACCCCTTGTCATGTGCATGTCAATTCATTCTGACTTAGGAAACGGTACTACACCGGAATGACAGGAAAGTTTCATCCGTACTATTAGGGAAAATAAATAAAATGACACGAATGGAATTGACAGGTAAGGGGGTCCGGGATATTTTTTTTCGCTGACTGGCTTGTTTTATTTTTTTCCGTGAATTGTACGCGCCAGTGAATATTCTTAAAAAAAAAATGCTCCCTCTGTCAAGGAATGTAAGGATTTGTGTTGGTCCAAGGAAAAGAAAAAAAGGGTTTCACTTGACCAAACACAAATTAGCAATATGTAAAATAAATTATTTTAAACAAAAAATATATAATACTCCCTCCGTTCAACTTTATAAGTCACTTTAGCCTTGTCAAGTTTTCTTAAATTATAAGGCGTTCTCACTTCCCGAGACACTTTTCTCTCTTCCCCACACAACTCTATCTCTATCCCTCTCTTTCTTGTTTTTTGTGCACTTACCTTTTTCACTTCTCCTTAATCTCCGTGTCCAGAGCCAAAACGCCTTATAAAGTTGAACGGAGGGAGTACATACTATGATAGTTGATGTTATGATGAATCTGGAAGCACCATTTCTATGTTACCAATTTTGATAAATTTTTTTCCTAAAAAGGCAAAAATATATGTCAATTCATTTCTATGTATCGGTTCTATTGTTTCCGTATTAGTGGTGCTCTCATTTTATCCACATACAAGAAGAGTAGTAATGTTTTGAGCTGGTTGGTTACGAGTTGCTGTGTCAGCGTGTATAATTGTTTGATTTGTCCATATCATGTTAAGCATAGTATTAACTATTGCCTAGTTATAGCAATCTTTTTTTTTAATCATAGTTATAGCAATCTTTACCTACCATAGAACAGTGAACTGCCATAGCTGCAACCTAGGAGATGTTTGGACCAGAGCCATCCGGACTAACAGTTAGTCAAATGTTTGGATGCCAACTAAAAAAACTAAACATAAACTTATTGCAACAGTAATTGTATAAGTCATGGCAAATTTGTGAGTAGAATCCATAGCTTATGCAATTAGTTTTGTAATTAGTCCATGTTTAGCTTTTCTAATTGACGTTCAAACTTCGAACTAATTGTTAGTTCAGATGCTTCAAACACCCTCTAGAAAGGTGGTGCCTTGTGACAATTAATCAACACGTGTTAGACTATCATCATGGTTGTTGGATAACTTCCCTTAGAATTTAGATCAACATTTCGAGTTCAAGCGACCTTGGTTGTTCAAAACCTTGCACATGAATGGATTGAAGCTATAGCCTCATATGATTCTGTTTGCTTCATAAAAATTATGCGTTTGTATTTGTGAGATTGTCAGAATAAAAAACTCTCGCACGTCATCCATGGTTAGGAGCAATGAGGAGTCGGGTTCACAAAACCCGAAACCGGTCGGTTTTCTACAGTATCAAATTAAAACCAACCAGTTACCAATTAAATCGCACTGGTTACCGAATTTTGCTACAGCGTCAGGTTCGGTTTTCAACGAAAATCGGACGTCCGACGAAACCGGACCGGACCAATAAGTCTGAATGTCTGCTTACAGCAAAAACCGGTTCGGTTTTCGTCGGTTTTGCAAACCTTGATGAGGAGAAAGGCATCTCAACTGCATTGTTGTCGTTTTGGTGGGTGATGCCTTGGATATTCAATAAATGTGACAATTTTAGGAGCCATGGGCTCATCAAATACCAGTTTGGCTGCTTATAAGGGCCTGTTTGGATCCACTCAGATTTTAAGAATCCAGATTTTAAAAGCTATAGGGGATCCAAACATGGCAGATTATGCACCAGATTTTAGAATTCAGATTATGAGATTTTAAGAATCCCATAATCTACTCTAACCCAGCTTTTAGGTGATTTTATTTGCCAAAAGACCCACTGTCCTTGAATGTTTTTGGATAATTACAATTTGTGCCACTGTTTATCCTAATATAGGAAGGGCATGCTGGTCATTAACTACCTCAAAAACTGGTTTTTAGATTTTAAGAATCCAGGATCCAAACACCCTCACCCAGATTTTTTTTAGAAGCCAGATTATAGAAACTACACCTAGAATCCAGATTCTGAGAAGCTGATTGGGATCCAAACACCACCTAAGTAGTTGTACTATAATGGAAAAAGTTCATTTCACTCCCCCAAACAATTCACTTTGTCTGTTTCACCCTTTAAACAAAATAATGGTTCACTTTACTCCCTCAAACAATTTCATTTGGTGCAATGTACACCCTATTGAAGTTTGTTTCTTTTGTTTCTCATTCTACAAGTAGAATTTGAAGCTCAAATTTTGCATGATGTTAGTTGCCACAATAATCTATGTTAAAATATTTTTAAATTATTCTTTTGATATCATATTTATGCATATACCGTTAATTTCTATTGAACTATGTAAATAATATCAAAATAATATGTCATATAATTTTTTAATACAGATTTTTGTGTGATTTACCATCATGCAAAATTTGAGCTTCAAATTCCACTTGTAGGCTGAGATACAAAAAAGACAAACTTCAAAAGGTGTACATTGCACCAAATAGAATTGTTTGAGGGGTAAAATGAGCCATCATTTTGTTTAGGGGGTAAAATAGACAAAGTAGATTGTTTAGGGGAGTAATATGGACTTTTTCCAATAATAATTGTGATAACAATTCACGCATAGTCAAGATTTTGGATCCAACTACAAGAAGGGAGTCATTATCGGTGCCTGATCGGTTGATCAAGAATTTGGAGGGCGGCTGGAGAAGTGTTCGTTTGGATGCAGGATCACACTACCTAGTGTAGGCAACGGATTAGCGCCCAGGCGCTCAAAATCAAACGCCCGGGATTGCTGGCTCAGGCAAGTTTGTGAGGTTATCCGCACTCATATTCCTCTATATCCTTCCTCTAAAAGGAATATTCTGTCTTAGTCATCGAGATTCTTTCCTCTATATCAACTTCCTCTGCACCCATCATTCCTCTATATCCATCCTCTATATCAACTACCCAATATTTTATTCAACCTTCTTCAATTACCATCAATGAGGCCTACTTGTAATTTTATCTAAATATATCCATGTGACATCTTGTTTCGAAGAATTTATTGAGACGAATTTAATGGTGGAATCGGAATTTGATTTGGATTTTTGGTTTGTGAGTTATAACATTTTTTAGATCGTAGAACCGGTGGGGCCTGCTACCTCTGTCACCTCTCTCTCCTCACATTCTCCCGCCAGGCGCGCGCTGCTGCTGCAAATGGGCCCGGCGCGGTATAGCGTGGATCCTCCGTTGCGCTGAGAATAGCGGGATTCGGACCTTCCTCTTGTTTACCGTAACATGTAGAGGGAACCGGTGCAGCTATTTTTTACGCTACACGTTCCTGGAGGAAGACATGGAGGGAGCCGGTGCGGATAGCCTGAGGGCGCCATCGAATATTCCAAGTAAGCAGTGTCTGACTTGTATTAGTCGTGAACAGGCTTTGGAAGCTTTGCAACCGTCAATTTTAAGCCCTCTTTGGCAAAACAGCTTTTGAATTCTGCTTCTGCTGCTGTAGCAGAATCCGCGAGAAGCTACGTTTCGCTGGATTATGGATTCTGGTCAAAAACGGATTCTGCTACAGTGTTTTTAATGTATCCATAGTGGTAGAAGCAGAATCCAGAATCCATTCCAGAATCCGTACCAAACAGACCCTTAGAGTGAGTTCCTTTCATAGTGCTTTAATGTAAATTATGAACACAAGTTCAAACCGAGGAGTGCAGGTCATGTTGCAGTCTTGTCAATTCCCAGTATGAAAAATGTTAAGTATACAACCCACATTTCCCTCCACTGTTGTCATTGTCAATATATGAAATCCAGAAGATTTGATCAAAATATGACTGGCTAAGATTAGCTGCTACGGTAGCACGGAATATTAGCTCCCTTGCTAATGTGACTGCTTAACCCACTACAGAATCAAGTGAAATCTCTTCTGAACTCGAATCCATGGTTTGCTGATAGCCAGGGTTGTGTCGTGATCAGATATACACTTGTTTGCCAATTGCTACTTGAGAAGAGCTATCAAATACGCTGCACAGATATGCCACCAAAATGAGAGAAAATCCCACTACACTTCGCTCATTGTAACTCAGAATTATGCACAGTACTATATCTCAGCATTACCAGTAACAAATAAATCGAATGTTCTAATTATACAGCCACTGAGGATACACCACTCATAGTCACCAGTCACTCATAAGGTTAATGTCACATGGGAGATCAAAATTCACCTAGTACAGTAAAGGATGTCACACAGTGCCAACACCATCATGAAGGCTTGCTCATGAAAAATTAGGTTGTGAAGGCATGAACTGATTGGGGGTTTCTGAAGAGTCAAGAGGGAGGTACGAGCCTCTGGTCATTGTTTCACTCGTTTCATGCCTCCGTTACTGAAGGGGCTAGGAGGAGCACCACCTGGATGTGGACTGTCCTCTCGGAGTGGCGAATTTAACATGGCAAGTTCTCGGAGTTGTTGCCTCTTGTAGTAGTCTTGTGATTCATCCTGCATAGAAAGTATGAAAGCAATAATATTCAGGAACACGAGGCAAAGAAGTTGATTTTGAATCTATCTGAAGAAGATAATCTGTGCTGGCTAAAACATCTGCAGTAGTCTAATGAGTTAGTCTGTTTGAGGAAAGGTGGGAGTGAAGAGCAGCTGACATAGGTTTAGGTATGATATGGCTAATTAACAGATCTAACTTGTAAAACAGTTATATAAACAATCTTCCTTTGCCATATTTGGATGCTTTGACTTGTTCCATGATCAATAGCTACTGATTGACAAACCAAAAGCAAGATAAGAACAATGAGAAACATATCCATACCACTGGCTTCAGCAACTCTTCAAGGATCTCTTGTGCTTTTGAAAGTCTTGCATCAATAACATTAGCAGGTAACTCAGCTTCAACCAAGATATGGAGTGGATCACTCAAGTGTTCATAGCCAGGTCTTCCCTTGAGTTGTTCCTCCTTCACGAAATGAAAAGAACAGCAGGTTATAGTGTTTGCTGGAATATCAGTGCCTACTTCAAAAATAAAAACCTAAAACGACATCCTGTCATTTTAAGCTACGCATGAACAGCCATATCCATATAGTTCCATGGTAATGCTTACCTTGCTAGAGTCTTTAATCGAGCCCTTTCCTCTGATGAAAACACGACAACCTGTAGAGGCTTCGATCCTCTTCAAAGAGTTCCCCCTTGGCCCAAGAAGACGGCCAATAAAGTTGAACTAAACAAAAAGAAAAGGACGCATTATAAGTAATATGCTGTGCTGTTATTGTACAAGTAACCCTTTCAGACATGAAAGATCAAAACATGCGTACATTAGGGTATGTATCTGTTGGTACTTCCAACCGCAAAATCTTCTTGACTATGTAGGAAGAGGGGCTTTGTGGGGGTCCTTGCCAACCCATAGCTCCTTGTGGAACACCTGCTCTCTGATAAATCATAAGAGTGTTAGGTTATGTAATTTAAGAAGTGACAACAGACTGTAAGAAATGGGCACCATGCTCCGTCAAAAGAAAAAGGGTGGCAAAATATATCACTTAATTGTTAAACATTTCCTCCATGCTTCCAAATACTTCCATATATCTTCAAGATTCAGTTACATGTGTTCTGCTCCATTTGCAAGTATATAATTTTTCTCTTTCTAAGAACTACAAACATCCTAGATTAAATATTTCAACTCCCATTTATGGAGATATTTTTTTGAAGAAAACATTCATGCAGATATGGAGATATGGATTCTTTAAAGAAATATAATGGAAAATATCACCCAAAAGCAGGCCCAGATATGAAATATCGATTTAAAATATAGGAGCAAGAGTGTTTCACCCTTCAATAGAAAGTATAACATTTAGCATAGACCTTTCAGTCAGTACAAAAATATGTAAGCCTGATTCTTTTATAGCATTTACAAACGTTAAAAAGGAAGGAGAAGTAGAATAATAACAGCACAAAACAGAAGAGACGGTTACAACTGTGACACTTCAAACTAAAAAAGATTGAATTATTGGTTAAAACCCTTTCTAGCATATCAAAACAGAAAAAAAAAATCATGGATGCCACTGACCACCTGTCTGAGTCTACATACAGAGTACTCTTTGAAAGTAAAATTATTGAGAAGTCACTGATAGACAAACTTGGTGAGAGCATACATTCATATTAATATGACATGGATCTTAACAAAAGTGTCATTGTTATCTTATTTCTTTGTTTACTTGCCTATATTGCACTTCAGAAAGTATCTAGCACCAAATTCATTACCTATAATGTAGAAAGGTTTTAACAGTCCACGCGGCCAGGGCAATCAAATATTCTAGGTAGCTGAAGTTAAATTACCTCTGGATGCATCCCACTCCATGGACTAAAACCGTTTCCACAAAAATTTGGCATGGGAGGCGACGTATGCATCTGATTCGGGCTTGGGACCGGCAACCTCTCAAAGTCCCCAACACCATGTTGGCGACGCATATTCGAGACCCGCATTATCTCTGGTAGCATGCGTCCACAAGCAAGCATTAGCACATAACATTGACATGAGAGCATGAAAAACATCCTGCCGCACAAGAAAAGGCAGCGTGTTTCTTAAGAAAAGATGATGTTTTTCATCCTTTTAAGCCCCGATTCACAAAAAAAACATTGCAGCTGAAATCAAAATACGTTTCATCAAGCAAAAGCGAGTCACACCAATTTGCCCATGGCAGACAGAAGGATAAATTCCAATCTAGCGCAGCAATGCTTTCTGCTCAGGAAACATAGCTAGGAGAGCATCTATAAGCAAAACCTGGATCAAACCACTAACCTTGATTCAGCAGCCTGCTGCAGATTGGAAGCACCTGCATGAACGGCCCCAGCTTCTGGTGCTCCTGCAACAACTCCGCGAGGTACTGGCTGCGCCACCGCAATCCAATCCGACCCAGACACACAGGAAAGATCAAGGCACAAATCAGACGTCGCCCAAGAACGCCCAAGGACCAATCTTTTCTTCCTCCCAAGAAACCCACCCAATCCCAGCACCGAGGCTTACCTGCCTATGTCCGGCGGCCCGGGGGGCCTCACCTGCGGCGACATGGCCCGCCCGGGGGAGAAGCAGGCGTCCGTACCGTGCAGGCCGTCCATGGCGGCAGGGGTCGGATGGGGGCCGCCGCCTGGGTGCCAATCGGGAGAGACGGACGGGAGGAGAGGGCGATTGTGTGTGTGTTTTTATCGCCGTGTATCGTTTTCTTTTCTCGGTGCGGTGGCAGTACCCTTTTTTGGGAAAATCTCGGCAAAACCCTGCGCTGCGCACGACGTGTTGCGTCGCAGCATCTCCGGCATCCTGCGTGCTTGCTCCGTAGGGTTTATAAACCCCTGCCGCCCAGGGGCAGCCGCAGGATACGCATCAACCTGCTTTGCCATATTCTGCCGTGCCGGTTCCTACGGATGCACCTACGCCTACATGAGCTAATGTTTGTCTCTTTTATTTAAGCTAGATAATAATGATCATCTAAATTTTGTGCTTGTTAGGTTGAATTTTAATAGTGAGTATAATTAAGTAGTTAATGGAGCATTATAAAGAGCAACTTATGGATTGTGATTACGGGAAGTTATTATGTATATAAATAACTAAATAAGATTGTAGATAGCTTATGTAATTTTATTTATTTCGTAACTTATAACTTTCTCATCTATGGATATTCTTTAATTTCTTTAAATAAAATAAGCACTTCTTTTTAGCACCAAATGATTGCGATGACATGTCATGGTCAGAAAGATCCAATGCATACCAAACTTGTCACACAACGGACATGCTTGGTTTACGGTCAGCACTGGCGAAGAGAAACGACACGAAACTCGAGAAAAAAGTACCCCTCCGTCTCGTCTCTTCCAGGTGACGGGAGGGGCGTCCCGACACCAGCCCCCGCCGCCACCAAATTCGGCCTGCTCCAGCCGTCGACACAAGGTTGTCCGTTCGCGTTTTTCCTTTTGTCGTTTTTTCCTGCCTTTTCCCTCGGAGCTATTTGGGGTTGGTTGCGCCATGGCTGGGCCTGCGTCTTCTCTCCAACTAGCTCCAGCCAGTGGCAGCTCCGATGTGTCATTCGTTCGCGAGCTACCACCATCCTGTGAAAGCCCGGCCCAAACAGATTGGGCCCAAAATGTAGTTGAGCATGTAGTGCGTGTGCATGGGTTTAGTCCCACATTGAGGCCTCCTTTGGAACGCAGGATTTTCACAGGAATTGTACAGGAATTTCACAGGAATCAGTTGACTGTTCACAGGAAAAACGCAGGAATAGGAAAAAATCCCGCAATCCAAAGGGGGCCTGAAAATTGAGGAGTATGACCAACTTAAATACCCAGTCTAGAGTGCAGTAGTAACTGGATTAACCCTTTTACGCGAAGCGAGAACGAAAGCGTAAGAGTTACTACTATAAAATGGGGCCCACACTACAGGCGTACGGGTCTGGAGTTGTACTCTGGGCTGGGGTATTACACATCATTTTCCCTTCCTTTGTCCGCTTTATTACCTGCACCTTGTGCAACCATGGCCGATGTTCCCCCAGCTTCCTTTGGCCTTGCTGTCGGGATCCAGCCTTCAAATGGTGGGACCTTGACGTCTTCTCGACGGATCTGTTGCCTCCCCTCTCATTTCCATGGTCTGCGTCGGGGGAGGGGGGGGCGGGGGTGCTCCTGTTGCAACTTCTACAACATGTGGCATTTCTTGGGCTCCTTTCTCCGGGCTGCTGGCGGTGAGATTCTTCCCACAGCCTTTTCCGGTTCTGGTTAGCTGTTATGCAGGAGCATGAGGCACAAGGCAAAAATCCTTGCCCAGCTTAGTGCCGGGGCAGGCAGCAGTGATACCTAGTATCACTTTCCTCGTTGGATGTGTTGCTATGGTGTCTATGCATTCTCTTTTGCAAGTTTCTCCAGGTGCAAACATAATGGTGACAGCGGCGTCTCGACATCGGGCCTTTCTCACCGGGGAAGGCATTGGTAGTTTATCTCTCCGTAATCCCTGTCTTTTTTTCGGGTTATTGCTCTATGCCTTGCCTCATTTGTTGTCACTTGGATTCAGCGAGCTCTCCGCTGAATTTCTTGCTACGTTTTCATCCCTTTCACATGGTGGACTTTGGCTTCATTCTCAACGTTCTTCCCTCCTCTGGGGTTTCCTTCCTCCATAGGGCGTTGGCTAGGCGTTGGATTTGACGGCCCTCCCTCCTTTGTGGCTTCCTTCCCTCATAGGGCGTCGGAGGGCGTCTAATTTGATGGCATCTTGAGATGTCAGCCTCGGTTTTGGCTTATTGTAGGTAGTCGTTGTCAACCACGACTATGGGATACCAATTTGCAAGTCAGCAGAGCGCGGTAAAGAGGCTGCATCTAATGAGCTCTAGTATTTCCCTTGTGTATTTCCCTTGTTGTTTGTGGATTGGATGTCTTGGTGTTCCATCAGTGTTGTCTTCAGTGATTTTTTTCCTTGGTCAGAAGCCGGGTTTGCAAGGCCAAACGGGTTTGTTCTCTTTAGGCAAACCTCCCTTCTTTGAGGCTTTCTTCCCTGAGTAGGCGTTGGATAATGTCGACAAGTGTGGCGACCATACAACTAAGGCGTGCAGTTTCACATGCCTTGGTCCAATGAAGTTTACTGTTGAAGATTGCTAATGGATGGCACAACTTGGCTAGTGAGGAGCGTGATGGTGGTGCAGACCGATGATCGGCGGCCCTTCTACGGTGGTGTTTGGATGCTTCTCCGACCCCTATGTGTTTGTGTGTGTGTGTGTGTGCGCGCGCACGCGCTTGTGTGCGTGCGTGAGTGTTTGTGTGCCAGTGTGTGCTTGTGTTTGTGTGTGAGCGTGCGCCCTATAATCAGCTCACGCTGATCACTTTCGGCTAATATAAGGTGGGGATCCCCCCACCCCCGAATTGCTTGGGAAAAAAATGGCCAGCACTCGCCACATTTGTCCTTGCCATTTGTTGTTGCTTGGTTGAGAGCCAAAATGGTGGAGGACACACCTTTTTCGCAAGACAAGACACCGCTCTAGTTAGCGGGCACAAATTTGTTACGTTCTCAAACGAATCGATTCGGCGTGGCTTTGATTTACTACTGTTTACGATGACATTTGTTCTAAGTTACGTTACTACACAAATACTTCTGAAAGAGCCAAGGGTATACCAACTTGTCACACAATCTAATAGTTGTGTGTGCAACACCATCATGATACGTGACAATTGTGTATGCAACACACCATATAGCAGAGCTGTATCGATGCATGCCATCTTGTAAATACTTGATTGTCGCATTCTATTATGTCAACGATTGCTACTGCACACTCCTTTGGCGCATTACATGCACAAGGGCTACCTCACGCACCTTTGTCACGTTGCCACATGGTGAGATATATGGCTTCAAACACACCAACGTGACCCAAGCTACTCTTTATATAGTGTAACTGTAATCAGCCTGTTCGGCAGGCTGCGGCTGCGGCTGCAGAAAAATAACTACGAACATTGTAGCTGCTGCTGAAAAAATAACTGCAAACACTGTAGCTGCTGCTGCCGCCTGCTGCAAAACCTCCAACCAAACAGTCTATAATGTCGGCTTTCGATCGTTAGTGCTCATTAGCTGGAGATATAGAGATAGCCGGTCTTGTGTAAAGTATACTTGTAACTCGTTGTAATTTTTCTCGAGGTGATTTGTCAATTAACTTACTTTTGATCTGGCGCCACGTAATAGTCGTAAAGACGTGCACACATCCGCTGCGTTATCACACGGATCGAACTGTTGTGCTTTTTTACAATGACATCCGTTTCATGTTACGTTATCAAACGAATTGAACCGACGTGGCCTTGGGTTACTAGTACGTTATTACATAAATACACTGAAGCTCCCACAATTTTAATATCCAACTCAAAGTTTGTGTGTTTCGGTGCCAATTTAACATGTCAAGTTTGCTGAACTTGATGTCTTTGTAAAACCCAAAGTTTTAAAAAAAAATCCCGGCGTCGTTTGTTGGTTGACCAACTCCCGGAGGATTCCCCACGATTTCCCTGTGGACAGGGCCGGCACAACGAGAATCGAAGCCAAGCACCGCACGCACCCCCTCGGCACGTGCGGCGGCGACCGATACGTACATCCCGACCGACAAGGCGCCACGACAAGCGGGGTAGCCGCGCCACACCGCCGCCTCCATGCAGGGTGCTCGATCGGCGGAGGATTTTGATCTAAGCGGCGACCGTACGTACACCGGAGAACCGGGGGACCAGCACATGCCACCGCGCGCGAGCGCGCACGTTCGTTCGCGCGGTGATCGTGCATGTCGTCCCCGTCTCCACGTGCTGCTCGGCATTTTTCCGCAGCTGAAGCCGTCGTCGTCAGCCGTGGCTCGCGCGTGGGGAAGTTCGGTGAGAGTGGGCGTGGGATGGGTTGGGATGGGAACTTGGGATGGCCGGGAGCCGTGGCATAGGATGCTCTGCGAGGTTCTCGTGGCGGGGCGAGTAGAGTACGGCCGGACGCGCGCGGCAGCGCATGTTGGGGGGCAGGTGCGCCCGTGCATGGCTGCATGAGTGCTGACGGTGCGATCCTGCTGATGCGGTTGGCGATGTGGGGGTTAAGGGTGTGTTTGGTGCTGCTTTTTGCACCAGCTTATGCTGCAGCTTATTACCTTTTTGTACTGTAGCTACAGTGTTTTTACTGTTCACTGACAGAATAAGCCACAATAAGCAGCATTTTTGGGGTGCTTTTTTCAGCTTTTTCACTGTATCAACAGTGATTTTACTGTAGCAGCGTGAATAAGCAGGTGAAGAAGCTGATGGAGAAGGCGCGCCAAACACACCCTAAGTAGAAGATACGGCCCTTGTTTTTTTACAGCGCTGACACGTGCCGGCGGTCGTGCAAGGCTGGAGTGACCACTTAACAATTTCACCGGTAGCCATTTGTTCGCATGTGTTAACTGTGTATTTGTCATATACTGTACTACGTGCTAGAGTCTACGATCTTATGGGAAAAAAATATGAATGAACTAGTACGACTACGAGCATGGGCCCCGCGCCGGCGCCATACGGTGGCTGCGAGGCGCACGAGACGAGCCATGTTGTCACGACGACGGGGCGGCCTTGAGGAAACTGGAAAGGGGCGTCTGGCCCGAGACAAAAGCGCCATCCCCGTCTGCTCCGCCCCTGTGTTCTCAGTTCTCGCGCACTCGCTTTCCATGCCGCATTGCCGCCGCTGTCCCCGTGCAATGCAAAGCCGCAACAATATTTTGAGGGGGCTTTGGCACGAATCCAGGCGCCTGTGTCACCCACCGGATCCCCCTAACCCTGGTCCCTGTCCTTAGAATACTCGAGCCACGGGCCCACTAGATTCCGCGACCGACACTGCCACGTTTGTCTCGCCGCAGCATCAGCAAATCTCTATGGAGTGCCATATTTTTTTTTCGTTTTTGCTCTCTCCATTGTACGGGAATACCATGGTATGGGTTCGACTCGCACGGAAATGGACTTTTATTCTGGGGTTCTGCGTCCTAGGATACATTAGGGATCCGGTCGTGTAGCACCTCGAAGAACTGGTCTCATTTACGGTCTCTACGGAAAAGGACACTGATTTTTTTTCCCTACGATCGGTTTGTTTTTCCCACGGCCGCCGTAGAGGATTTGCCATGCAACTGATGCTGATAGCGACAAGCTGTCAACTCACGAGAAGCGTTAATTTGCGTTCGTTCACCAGGATACGCCCATACGGAGACTGATGGCCGAGTACGTCGCCGTCATCGCTCGCGTACGGGTTGCAAGAAAGCGCAATTTTTATTTTATTTTATTTTAGTAGAAGCGCAAATGGGAAGGGAATCAATCATCCGGAATTCCATCCTAAACAGGCCTGGTGCCGCAATCAGTGGGCCACCCCAAAGGGGAAAATTTGAGAAACGGTCCAGCCCACCACAAGCAAGGCAGAAAAATGAAGCCCGCCGAGAGCCCAACCCCTTGCCAGAAGGAACCCGAAATGCGCGGCCCAGCATCCCTTCATCCACCGAAAGGTCCAGAAACCACACCACTCCGTCCACCGGCTCACGCCCGAAGCCTCCCTTCCCCAATCCCGGTCGGAGATCTCGACGCCGCCGTCCCCGCCTCGACTCGCGCCCCCCGGCCTCCCCCCTTCTCCGGCTCCCCCCATGGCGCGGCTGCACTGGCTGGAGGCTATGCTGCCGCTGGGCATCATCGGCGGCATGCTCTGCATCATGGGCAACGCCCAGTACTACATCCACAGGGCCGCGCACGGCAGGGTACGCTCCCATCCCCTCCCTCTCCTCCTCCTCCCGATCCAGATTCCCCCCGCGCTGACGCTCTCGGTTCTCTCCTGTTTATGTGTGGGTTGATGCAGCCGAAGCACATCGGGAACGACATGTGGGACGTCGCCATGGAGCGCCGCGACAAGAAGCTCGTGGAGCAGGGCTCCAGCAACTAGGTGCGGATCTGGCCCCTTGCCTCTGCTATTCGTGGCTGTGGTAAATTCCGTTTGGGACTGGATGCTATGGTGTAGAATTCGTGCTGCTCTGTATGATTCTGGCTCTAGGGTTGGACTCCATTTGGGGTTGGGCTGGGGTTAGTTTGCGAATTGACCATTTTCCCCGTCCCCCAGCAAGGGTGTTGGATCCTTCCAGTGGCAATAAGTGCCTGTCCCTTGGTGATTGCTGATTGCTAATTCGCTATAGGGGATTGCCGACTTTGATTTGTAGGTACTTCTAGTGTTGCGTTAATGCTGGAGAGTCGAGGTGTTCTTGAGCTGCTGTTTTGATTGAGTAAATTGGACTACAACCGCCCATTTCGGAAGAGTGGTTGTTTTATATTGATCAATCTTTATTAATTGACAGTCGCAACTATTTGATCATAGCAATAAAAATTGGCAAGCCTCAAGCTGTTTTCGTTCCAGCCATCATCATTTTTCTTAATTCAGAGAAGAGAAATCCTTCTGCATGACCCATTCCCAGTACTGTTCAAAACTATGATTTGTTCACAACAGTTGGCTGACTGTCACCAATTCAATGCTGACCTGTTGTTAGTTTGTTATTGTTTACAACCATACATTCTCCTTTACCTCTATGGTACCGTTTTGTTGTGGGAACGGTTACATATCCAGTTAACACCGTAACTGGTTACATCATATCTTGTTTGGTTTAGCTTCAGCTGTAATTGAGTTCCTGGTAATTAGAAACGTGCCTTGACAAACCTGATACTGCCCCCATCCGGGAGCAATTGACTAACTGGTGGCCACTAATCTCAGTTAGTGTTTGGTTGAACTTTGGAATCAGAAATGGCGAGGGTGGACGCCACAGTAATGGAAAAGAAATTACCAAAAATGTGATATGTATTGTTGTTCTTAGTAAGGATTCCAGTGTTCAACCAGAGATTATCGTTTATTGTTAATCGGGCTTTGTACTGTTAGACGTCTTGTAATTTCTAGTTTTACCAGTTACCTCTGTTGAAATGCTTTTTCCCTTGTTTGAAACGATTTTCCTTGTATTCTGGTTGCCTATTAATCCTGTACGACACCAACCAAAATTCGGTGTTGCCAAACAACCAGTAAGTTTACTGGGTACTTGAGTTCATATCAGCATATAATCTTAAGCCCTTTAAACATTTTGTGCCTACGTACCAGTGAATACATTCTTATTTAGTCTCATTTTTTTGTCTCTTTTTTTTACATTCTCATTCCATAAATATTTCCTACTACCAGAATGAACTGCTAACATATCGCTTGAGTTCCTTTTCCTTTCTTTTGCACTTGTAAGTTACAGCTTTATTTAGTTTCTTTTCCCTGCTACTTTGTCACTGCAGCATAAGCAGGAGCGGCTGTTTCTTTCTTTCATATTCATATATGTAAACTTTTTTTAAGCCATTTTTTCATGATACATCAGATTTGGCATGAGTAACCTTTCTTTTATATCCATCCATGTATATTTTCTTTGTAGCCATTGTTTGGATGATCCACTAGCTTGGGCATGAGTAGCACGTTCTTTCTTTCGGGATCTGTTATTCCTTTTTATGATGCACACTCCCAGCAGTTGCTTGTCAGCTCTTTCAGTTGGTTACTGAAATGATAATATATGGTTGCAGGGTATTGTGCAGCCTTGAACTTCCTTGATGTTGATGAACCTCTTGTGGAAGACCTGAACTGCAACTCTTTAGTTTCCTTGTATAATGGGATCCAAGGCTTTTGTATTTGCTTCAAATATCAAACAATTGGGAGAATAATGTGTATCTGAAATCTGTTAATGGCACAAAGCTGGTTGTAACCATTTATGATTTATCTCCTCGCCTGGAGCTGATTTATGTGGAAAAAAAAATGTGGTCTTTAGGACTTTTCACAAGCATGTTCTGAATTAGGCTAAAATGTCGCAAACTAAGGACAATCTGATCTGCTTCTGGATGAAACAATCTGATTACTGAAAAAAAAATCAGTACTTGTAACTTTAATGTCATCATCAGGTATTATGCTTTTGGTATGTTACGAGGGAAGCTGAACCTCAGTAGCTGTTGTTGCAAGACCTGAAGGATGAAAAACATTTTCTCGGGAAACAATCAGCACTGTTCAACCACAACCAAAAAAGAATAACATGTCCTCGTATGTTAATCAGTGGATGTCATGCTCAAGGGGTAGGAGTTTATTTTCCATCCTGATGCAGATGAACTAGGAATTACAGGCAATAAAATCCCGATAGCAACAAATTAGAGACAATTTGTCATTTACATGCATTACATTGCAGTTTTATGCAACTCAAAAATCAGCCGTCGCTTGTCCTTTCTGGTGACGAGCCGTCATCCTTGAAGCTCTTGTGCATTTCTTCTTCAATCGCGCCACCGATATTTGCGCTCAGCATCCGCGGCGACTCGTTTTCAGTGGTGCCGCCGGTGTTTGTGCCCGGCATCCGCGGCGAATCGATGGTGCTGCCTCTGTTCGTGCTCAGCATCCTGGCATCCTCAGTTTGCTGAGAGGGCGACAGGGGAGCGGCGTCCAGGACCTCCGGCGACGGCAAGTGCTCTTCGTCCTCTTGCACGGAGAGAGACTGCGAAGACGCGCGGAGATCGTCGTACTGCTCAGCCTCTTGCTCGCCGTCGACGTCTTCCCCGTATTCTTCCTCTTCCCCCTCGATGTCTTCCCCGTATTCCTCCTCGATGTGGTCGTCGAGGTTGACGACGTCCTGCATGTTGAGCTGGTGGTACTCGACGATCTCCCGCAGGAACCGGTTCTCGCGGGCGTACACCGTGTTCTCGTGCGCCAGCCGCGCCTTCTCCCCGAGCAGCGTCTCCAGCTGCTGCCGTATCTGGCACGACGAACAGAACGCGTGAAGCAAGGGGGTGATGACATGTTCACATTACCTTCGCCACGCCGTTGATGCAAGAGATCGAAGGAGAACGTACCAGGTCCTCGTCTGCGTCGTGGTTGCCGTCCCGGAGCAGGCGGTTCTCCTCCTCCAGCTGCGCGCACCGCTCCTTGGAGAAGGCCAGGTCCGCCTTCACCGTCTTCATCTCCCGCTGCAGCAGCTTCACCTTGGCGGCCATGGCGTTCGCTACCTGTGAGGCACAAGCAAAGGTACAAGGCGTTCTTTCATCTTTCGTCGGCCGAAGAAGGAACCGAGGACGATCAAGAACAACAGAAAAAATGGCTTCTTGTTCGTTCGTCGTCCTAACGTCGCCGAGGCTACAAACTATACAGCGGCCAGGCCACGCACATCCTAACGCGCGAAACAGGAGGGCACCTTACGTCGCGAGAAGCCTTGATCTGCGGCGACTCCGTGTCGGACATCATCGGCGACATGTCGGGGCTGGCCAGCCCGCTCAGGTTCGCGCCGCGCAGGTCCATGCTGCACGCCTTCCTCCTGATCTGCAGCCTCCGGACGGCAGGAGACACGGCCTCGGCCGGTCTGCTCTCGGCCACTGCCAGGCCCTCTTTCTGCAAGCGAACCACGGCGTCGAGGTTTCGTCAGAATTGTGAAGAACACAAATGTCTGCGTGCTGAAAATGTGAAATTGATGATGACAGGATTAAGGACTTACTTCGAGGACGTTTTTGATCTTCCCTCCGATGTCGAGCTTCCCTTCCGAGCCTCTCTGCGACATTGGGCTCTCCGAGCTTTGGACCCGGTCGTAGGACCAGCGAGACTGAGAAGACTGTCAAATTCGCACGTACAAGGAACAGGGGGGCAAAACAGAGTGAGGTACTAGGTGAGATGACCAAATTGGCAGACGAAATCTGAAATGACCTTTTCTGTTGGTTTCAGATCAAGGCCTTCCTTACCTGAGACTCTCGGGGCGTGCCGTTCTCGTCGAGCATGACTTTGGCTTTCCGAGCCACGAGTCCCCAGAACCCATGCCTGGCGTCGTCTTTCTTGGACAGCTCGAGATCGTACTTGGAGCCCTCGTCGTTGAGGTTCGTCGTGGACGTGAGCAGCTGGGTGACGGGGTCCTGCCATGGTCGAAACAGATCGTTCAGAGACAGGATCGAGTCCTGTTTTCACATCAGAATGACACGGCGACAGACACTGATGAGATCGTGATCAGAATCCAACAAAATGCCAAAGACTATTTGTAACAGGGATGCGCTAATCAAAAGGAGGAGGGGCGGGACAGCTGACCTGCACGGGATCGGTCGCCCGGGAGGACGCCGCCGCCGCCGCGGAGACGGCGTTCCGGCGCTCGCCGAACGCCGGCAGCGGGCCACCGAGCGCGGCGGACGACGACGCCAGCATGGCCTGCGCGGCCAGCGCCGACGAGCGCTCGGGGCGGCGGCTGTCGTCGGCGAACCGCGTGGCGCGCGGGGACGCGATGGCCGGCGACGGGGAGCCGCCGCCGCCCGACGACGAGGAGTGGCGGTGGTCCTCCACGAAGGTGGCCGACCGCTGGATGGTGCCCTGCTTCCTGCGGTACGCCATCGCCGGAGGAGGAGGAAGGAGGCGCGAGGCGCTTGCGCACCACCACACCAGCGTTCTTGGATGGCGCGAGGGAGGGAGGAGCGGTGGACGTGTCATGGCCGCTGTTTCGTAACCAACTCCGCCCCCCGCGTTTCCGGGCCGCCGGAGACGGGCGCGGGCGTCCCGTTGGATCATTCCCATCGCGTGGCGCGGCAATTTTGACGGTGCTTCCAAGACGCGCTAAAATAATTTTTGACGGTGCTAAGATAAATTTTGACGGTGCATGTGAATTTTGGCTTCCATTTGAACCGAGAGAGGAAATTCGCTGATCTTTGACGCACTTTTAACAGTACCCGATTACGGGAGTACCTCCCACAACACTACTCCCCCTGCCTGCGGGTCCCACTGCTTCTTCGGCGCCTGCCGCTCCCGCTTCGCCTCCGCAACGGCCTGTGAAAGCATTCCCGCAAACACCTGCCGTGCCATCCGCGGCGCGACCCCAATAACGCCACGCCACCCCTAAACCCTGAGGAAACCCCGGGGCGGCGCCGATGCCCTCCCGCCGCCCGTCACCGGGTGACCTCGGCCCAAGCGCGCTCGGCGGCACGAGGTAGGGAGCCCGCCCGCTCGCGCTTCCCCATTCAGATGCGGCGCCTCCCCCCGGCCGTGGCGCTCCTCCTCCGACGCTCGCTCGCCTCCGCCGCGCTCCTCCCCGCTCCGGTACCCCATCCTCGCCTTCCCCTAATACTTTTGTGCGTGGTCTGCTGGCGGGACACGAATTCGAGCTCAACCCTCTCGAATCGCGGCTGCCGTTTCAGTTGGCATAGGTTGGTGCTCGCTTCGAAGGCATATGGTTCCGAGCCCGTACAAAGTTGCTACCCGTGAGGCTTTGGTAGAGTGTGTTTGTAATTCGTGATCAGCATGGTTAAGGGTCCTTATGAGTTTTGGATCATTAGTACCCAGTCTCAATTCTTCGGGTCTTTTGTTAGTAGTATTCCTCCTGAGTCTTGGCCTAGTTCTAGGATAGTAGGGTTAAATGAACCCATGAACCTTCAATTAGTTTGTGTTTTTTCCTCAACCACTGTTGTAGCATTGCGTGTCTGATATTCAAATCGGCGAATTTGATCTCATTGAGCTTTTTTACATTTTATCTCCAGAGATGTTTGATGCGGACCTTGCTCCTGGAAGAACGGCCGATCGGTGCGCATTCGGTCATGACAGTGAGGCACCTCCAACAGTATGGTGTGACTGACGGTGAGGGGGATGAGGCCATTGCGGCGTTTAATCAGGAATGTTCGACCGCCACAGGGAGTAATGTCTTGGATGATTCAGGATGTACCGCATACGTTGAGAAGCTCTGCAGATCTGGCAACCTCTTGGATGCAGTCCGGGTTCTGCGGCATTTGGGTGATGAGCAGAGGCATGTTGGTCTGCACACGTTTAATATGTTGCTGCAGCAAACAGCTGAAGCAAACAACTTTGCTCTCTTTGCCAAGGTATTCAGGTACCTGCTGCTTTCAAGACTTGCTCCGGATGAGAGTTCATACATAAATGTTGCAAAGGCTCTTCAGAAGGTGGATGACTGTGAATTGATACTCAAGTTTATAGGAGAAATTTTGGAAATAACACATGATAGAGACCCTACGGTGATGAATCGTATAATTTTTGCCACAGCTAAATATGGTGACATTGATAAAAGTTTGATCGTATTTCAAGAGCTGAAGAAAGATCGGAGCAGCTTGGATGTTGTCACATTCAACACTATTCTGGATGTGCTCGGGAAAGCTGGTCGGGTGGATCAGATGCTTCATGAGTTGAAGGCAATGGAAGAGCACGGCCATTCTCCTGACATTGTCACGTACAATACAGTAATAAACTGCTTGCGGAGGCTCGGACAATTACATATGTGTAAAAGATTTGCAGCAGAAATGTTTACTAAAGGCATCACTCCTGATTTGAGAACACATACTGCACTAATTGATAGTTTGGGACGGGCTGGTCATATTGCCGATGCCCTGGAAATGTTTGAGCAGATGAAAAAATCGCATCAACCTTCAATTTATGTCTATCGTGCTCTAATCAGTAATGCAAAAAAGGCTGGACAGTATGAACTAGCACAAAAGCTCTCTGAAGAGATGAATTCAAGTGCTTCAGATTTGTTAGGCCCTGAACATTTCAAGCAAAAGTTCAAGGGAAGAAGGATCAGGAACAACAGATAAGAAGCCCATGAGTAATTTGAGGCCTCAATGTGCACATCCATGGCCCCCTATGGCCGGAGATTCTGGAATGGACTGAAAATTTTCAGAAACAGAACTGGAGAACAAGCTTCAGCTGACAAAAGCATGATGATTGGAAAGACAATTAATATTGCCAAAGTTAAGAGAACTTGTGTGCTGGGAAAAAAGAATCATAGCTGCAGTATGTTGATACATGGTCAGGGAGAGGAATACACCTACCACAATGGATCTCTTTATGGATGCAAGAAAAGTGCACCCAGGGAACTCGGCAAGCTGTATCTGTCATACCTTGTTCCATTTGCGCATACAATGAAGTCAACAGATAGTTGATCAAGGGCGGGGCATTTGGTGATCTGCTGCTGCACCACCATGTGAATCACATCTGTTCCATTAGAAAATGCTCAAATTAGTGTTGTAATGCTCTGCACCTCTGGATGTAGAATTTTGGCTTATGCCATTCCTTTTTAGTACCCTAGAATATAGTTGAATCTTGGATCTGGAAGCTTTTTAGTATATGTTTGAGAAACATTAGGCATAAATAGATACCATATTCTTTTTCCAAATTCAAACGTGAAATTGATTGCTCCCTCTTGATTCCTTTTTATGACGTTAGGACAGTTGATTTAGCTTTCATAACATCATCAAAGAAAATCTGGAGGGTAGCAATATGAATTGATTAAATCCTCTTTATCTGAGTTCTTCGATCATCTAATGCTTTGTTGGGACTAGTTGTGTTGCTTTGCGCTTCTCCATGTAAAATTGCAGTTTCTGCCATCACCCAACAGCGTTGAATTCTGGGTCAGGAGTTCCCTTGTGTACCAATTTCCTTTGTGTTCTCCATTTCTTTCACTTTGGAAATCAAAAGTATATTATACTAATGCATATCGATTAGATCTTATTTTTTTCTGAGTAATGCGATCATATTTTGCTTTTAGTTCTGGGTGGGTGTTTTATGTTTTGTCTTCTGGGAGGGATGGTGGGACATTGGCCTTATACATCATGACTGCACGGAACCAGGACCTAAGAGTATTGCGTGTTTATTACAGAAAACTAATTGCAAAAACAGAGGGGATACTCTGGATTGTGCTAGTTGCTCAAACCGTCAATATATGTCACATGTGGCATGTGATTGGTCAAGCCATGAGTTGGTATTATAACATTCACCAGCAAGCTATTTCATCTATCCAGTGAGACCAGTCAGGAATAATCCTATCTAACTTTAATGCAGTTTTGTTACTACATATTGCATCTCTCTCTTGTAACAGATTTACACATGTAGGTAAAGTAGGGTGGTATCTGAGATCTCCAAAACAAGATCTTGGTCTTTCCTCGCGGTTCAGCACATCCTGATAGGTGATAGCAGGTCTGCCATTGTTATCTTTGGGAGCTTCTCGTGAGCAGGGTCTCTTTGATAAATGTCATCTAGCATGAAATATTTGTCAGGTCTCTGCTTGACTAGGTTCCAGGTAAATCGAGTATGACCCTTGGCCTTGACATCATCTGGGTGTTTGCCAATTATGGAGACATTCTTTTGCAGGTACTCTCTTGTCCCTTTGAGGATCCTGGACCAAGTTTGGCTGTTGAAATGAGCTCTTAACAAGACAGCACCAACGGCGTATGCGAACATGAAAGATCCTTGCACCACCTGCGCCATCTCCAGGGCTAGGGACGCCATCTTTGGATGCTGCCTTGGATCATCGCTTCCAAAGACAAGCATCTTGAAGAAATACCAGTAAGCTTCTGGAGACAAGCGTCTCAGCCTAAGAGCTTGTGTTGTTCCGAACCTCTCAATGTTCTCGGATCGACTGGTGATGATCATCTTACTCCCCTCTGCCATGCTTCTATCAGAAGAGTAGTAGAGCCTCTTCCATGTCTCTTCATCCACGTCATCTAAGAGCTCAATAACGACCAAGAACCTCTCCTCTGAGGCATTATGTTTCTGATACTTAACAGCACAGTTGTCTGTCAGACTGGCCATTGATGAATCTTTAAGGTCATTCCCACTATAAACCAAGATGGAGGAGAAGTGTGCGCGCACCCTTTCGTCATGGCAAACATGCGCCACAAGAGTGCTCTTCCCGATATGCGCTGGGCCAATGATCGGAAGGACGCCAAGTGTTCCTGCGGGTTCAGGTTGCAGCAAGAAGTCCATGATCGTCTCCCTCTCCATGTGGCGGCCAAACATGCACTTGTTCAGAAACAAATGGGCACTGTAAGGCTGGCGATGCAAGAGAGGATAGCTCATCAAGCACACAACGAACTCCTTCATATCGCCGATCATGGTTTCCAGGCTGCGAACCATCTGCTGCAGTTCTCTGGGGCCTGTGCTGCCGAACAACGCAGCTGTCTTCAGATCGCCGAAGGTGAAGCGGACGCGCTTCGCCGAGTTGAACCTGGACAGGGCGAAGGTGCGGAGGTTTGCCTCCTCTCTCATCTTGTCGTCATCATCGTCGTCGTGGCCACTGTCTCCTCCCCGGCGAAGGGCTTGGCTGCTGACAGTGTCGGCGACGTAGTGTCCCCGGAACGTCTCGTCCCTCAGGACCTGGAGCTGCCGCAGCATGGCCCGATTTGCTAGGTGCCGCCGCTCAGCCTCCTCGACGATGGTGCCGCTCCTCAGCAGCAAGTGGTGCAGCCTCTGCAGGTCCTCATCAACCGTCGTCTGTTTCTCGCACTTGGAGAACAGGAATGATATGGACCTGCCCACGAGGTCCCCCAGCACAGCGTTGGAGAGCATCTCCATGGTGAGCAAAGCACTTCTGGATGATGGGATTGTGCAAGAACGTTACTGCTTCTCAGGAGAACAGGGAGTTCTCTCAGGAGCAGTGTGTTTATTGGTGCCAGTAAGTCAGCCCGGTCCCTGATGTTTCGTGCATCGTTGGTCAATGGTGAATTCGTGTGTTTTCATTCCTTTCTCGGCCTTTTGGCTAAGATCAAGTGTGAATTCGTGTGTTTTGAACGCTGAAGCCAACCAGATTCGATATGACCAAAGACCTGGTCCGGGCTTCACTGCCTGTCTGCCAAGGCCACTGCCAGTACCCTTGTAAACACGGCAGTCGGACAGTTTAAATATTAACGGTGCGTCTGACCGGCGCGCGGATGCGACGGCCGCGGTTGCTCTACCAATGGCGTCCCTGTCGTATGGTTTCGCCACCTGTAGCAATTTTTGCTCACGTGTTACGCGAGAAACTCTCCAAGGAACCGTCCCTCTCCACGATGTGATCTTGTAAACTTGTCACCTTAACTGAACTTTTTGGTCAATCCAAGTCATCTTAGGCCCATTCACAACGAAGTCCATTTGGAACGAGTAATTATTTTTTGAGTGAATTGGATTGGTGGTACAACAATTTGTGAAGTAGGTGCGATTTAGTCACACAACTTGAAAATTGCTTAATTAGGTCACACAACTTGAAAATTGCTTAATTAGGTCGCACAACTTGTTATGACAGTGCAAATGAAGTCATAATGAGAGACAAATAACAATCATGTAACCAAAAGGATGCCACATCGACATATATGACATGTGTTATGAGTTAATGGTAATAGTAACGAAGAATTTGTCTTCTGAGTAGTAACGCATTGATAAAAATGAATTCAGCAGAATTTGCAACTATAAAAAAACAATGTAATTTTTGCATATGCCACGTGAAATATGTGTTGTGCAAACATATCTTTGAATGCATATTGAAAATCTTGATTTTGTTTTGCTTAATACAAACTTATTCTATAATCTATCTTTAGTTTTTGACTTTATTTGCACCTGCGTAACAACTTGTGTGATCCAATTGAGCAATTTTCAAGTTCTGTGATTAAAACGCACCCATCTCACAAGTTGTTGTGCCACCAATGTAGTTTACTGTTAGAAAAATATCAACTTCAAGTTATGTCTGTTGTGCACTGATCAGTGACGGAAAAAGGATAGACAGATTTACTTTTTTTTTAGGGAAGCTAAGACAGATTTACTTAGCCCAAGAGCTGTCTCAAGAAATGAATTCCGGGGCTGCATGTTTATCAGGCCTAGGGGGCATGGCAATCTGCAAGCAAGGCCTTTTCTGGCCCAGTTTGAATTGGGCTAAATAATTAAGAAGATGGACCAAGCCAGGCCCTTTTTCTGTAGTTCAATTGCGTTTTTAAAGACGAAACTGTCTGCAAACTCTAATACTACTACAACAGACAGTTTTTGTGTATTCATTGACAAAAAAGTCCTTTGGACGGTCAGTTCACAAATCTACATGACAGCCCAGTCTCAGCACAAAGAGTTTTTGTGTTTCCATACGTGAACAGCCTGGAGGTCCGGACAACATCAGTTGCCCCGTTTTAATTTGGTCGACGCTGACGGTACGTACGCGGGAGAGGACGACATCCATCCACAGGAAGAGTAGCCGAGTAGGTGACTAGCTAGGTCGCTACTGACGCGCCAGACGACGACGACGGCTGTTCGATCCCGTCCTCTTCCGGCCGGGGGGATTTCGCCGGAACGGCAATGTCGTACCGGCCTCTTCTTTCCCCGTCCGGAGAGATCGAAGCGTCGTCACCGCGTCATCGATCCGGATTGCACGAACGGGGGACGTGTGACGACGTCGCGAAATCAATCGTCCTGCGGGACGACGGCGCCGACGTACGACGACTTGCCAAGACCGGCCAAAATCACTCGCCAGCTCGTCCCGTCACCCTCGGGCGCGGCGACGTACGTCTAGCTAGCTAATTCGAATGGATGGATCGAGAGGTTCGGCAGGCAGGATTGGGTGGCCGGCTAATAATCGATGAGGAGGAATCGGAGTTGGGTTCCTGCGTCGTCATCGTCGGTCTGCCGCGCGCGGCTGCGAAATCAAATTAAGCGAGTGACGACCTGCGGCAACCTCACGTACTGCCGGCTACGACATCACTACGCTACGCCGAGCCAATGAAGCACACGGCAGCTGCTGCGCTGCCCCAGCAGCACAGCAGCGTTCATACGACGAGAGCACATGCATGCACGGGATCGTTGCAAAAGCGGCGCGGGCGCGGTCGCGGCTGGTCCACGCACGCAGGCATCGATGATCTCACGTCGCTTCGGCTGAAAGTAGTGTGGGCATAGTATTGAGATGGAGGCTCGATCGATCGGCAGGCAGCTTTGGTCGCCTCGCCCAATGCGGTTCGTCGGCACGGGCGCGCCCACACGTTTCGCCGCGGGCGGCGGTCGACACGTCGGCAACCTAAGGGGAGCACCACATCCGCATGAACGAGCGAGGCCAGGCATAGATCGACGGCTTTAGGTTGTGCCTGGTCCTGGCCGCGCCGATCGATCGACCGGCACCGTTGGGCCGGTGGTGACGCCACACCAGATCCAATTAGTACCTGCTTGATATATTCCTTCCTTCCTCTCCTCCCGCAGACAGCATGCACGGAATCGAGGAGCCCATTTCGATGCTCTCGATCTCTCGTGCACCATCAACCACTACAGCAGCATGCATGCCAGCTAGGTTTTGCTCCTTTCGATGCCGTTGCCAAATCAGATTCGTCCCGTGCATGGGGACATGGGGCTAGCTAGGAGCCTAGGACTAGGATGGTTAAAGCCCGGCATGGCATCACCCACATTGATCTTTCCTTGTGCATGACTCCATGCACCAGGGTCAAAACGAATTTGGCCTCCTCAAACACATACAAGTACTCCTTCCTGATGGATCAGTATACTACACAGCTACATGAAAATTTTACGTGCAGCTGACATGTGGGGCAAGAGGTTGAGATACGGTATGAGTTAAAAATATGGTATTTTTTTAAAACAACACTCTAAATTATTGGTGGGTTTGTGAAACATACACTATATTTGGTGAGTTTGTGACAATAAAGCCATAGTTTTAGTGGGTCTGTGAAATTTACTGTTATACATTATTGATGATAATCAATTTGCGTATTGCCACTGACCATAGGTCACTAATTATGTTATTAGCATTGAACCATGAGTCGGTAATAATATTAATAACGTCATTCTAGTGGTCGGCAATTCTTTTGAGTAGCGACGAACGGTAGGTCGGTAAAAAGTGGTGGGTCGGTAAAACTTTTACCGACGCTACTTATGCCGACTGACCAGGAGGGTCGGTAAAAATCTTTACCGACTCTTAGTGGGTCGCTGAAGGGCCCTTTATCGACTCACCGTCAGTTGCTTATAGTGTATCGTGGCGTATTGAATATACTCCACAGCTACCTACATTAAAATTTTACATGAGGTACCAGGGTTTTTTTTGCGCTACCCAGCCAGCTTTGACACTGTAGACACTATTGATCCGGCCCAATACCTGACGAGGCCACAACTACAATGTGTGAACCCCTCTTCAAAATTAATTAATCTGTCATCAACAATGTTTTCTGCCTTGTTTACTTTGTACTAGATCACGTGAATGGTTGGTATTTCGATGGTTCTCAACAGTAGCTGAACCATAGGATAAAGTGTGTGCTAATTTGAAAACGATAGCTACGGTGGTTTCATAGGTCGGTCCAGGTTCCGATCCCGTTTGCGCCCAGGGGTTTTGGATCCGTACACACGTGTAGTGCTCCGAGCCGTGGGCCTGTACTGTACGCCAACGACACGGCCCATGCATCCAGGACAGCATGCAGGTCACTGTTGACCTCACTCGCGATCGCCGTCGTCTCTCTTTGCCCCGTGCGTTCCTATCGGCCGGAATCGTGACGATGCCTGCATGAGATGGGTTTTCATTTAAAGTTGCAGCGCCAGAAAAAAAAAAAAAAAGAAGGTATATGGTAGTAGGTGTGGAACGTATTCATCCTTTTTTTATTCGTTGTTGAAACATGTTTCGTGATGTCAGCCTGGATGATAGATCAGACTTCAAAGAGAGAATGCCACTGCGCCGTCGAAACATGGTCGCCGGCTATCTTGCGTCATATAGCTGCGAAATATCTAAACTATGGAGGAAGCTAAAGCCACAAATAAACTGCAGCCACACAATTTTATTATCATGAGAAGGTGTGTTCATGATGAATACAAGGAGCATGTAACATGGTACAATATTTTTCCCTTAAAAGAAAACTAATTGCACCGCCCAGTACGATGCTATCCCGAGCAATTGCTTTCTATCGATGACATATATGGTCGGTCTCATACCCAGGACCTGAATTATCAAGCTTCCCAACCATCATTTTCTGCTTTATTCTTTTTCGCCCGATGTGTCAAATTATTCCTTGACGAAAACTGCGAGGGGAGGAAATGTTCATGGTGCACTGTTTAAAAAATTAGCTGGATTTTCTTTCAAAAAAAATTATCTGGATTGGGGATATATACTTAACACGTCCATTGAGTTGCTTACATGATTTTTTATTAACTTTGAAATGACTGTTATGCAGAGTCATACTTGTGACTCAAACGTTGCTATCTATCCTTGCCGCTAGCACACGTTGTCAAAGCATCTTACAGAGTTTCCTCGGATCTTCCTGGTTGAAAATGATGGGGTTTTCCTTTGGGACACGTACTGCGCCATTTAAAAATTGACCTGGCTAAGTGAAGCACACTGTCATCTGACCTGGTTAAAAATTTAGTGACATGCTTTAATTCCCACACCGTTTCCTTTTTTATGACTGCTGTGGTCGATCATGACTCATACGTTCACATCAATCCTTTCAACTAAAACACGCTACACGCTCAAATAGACTTTTGGAAAATCGAATGCTATAGTAGTACTTATTCTGAATATTCAATGACATTTCTCCAAGTAGGGCTAGTACTCCGTATATGCTCCTCACTGATTGCTCGACTGATTGACTTAACAATCACAAGTACACTTAACAATTGATTGGTCCATCATCTCACTCATGACTCGTTAATCAGTGGCACCCGCCCCATCACGCACGCACATCAGTGACACCAGGTCCACCAACGGAATCAAAATTAATGCGAGAAACCGCAAAACCTACTCGTTTGACACAGCTACAAGGAAGCATTAACGAACCCAAGGTCGTTGCGATATGCTCTGCCGCAGTCTGGCCTGCCAGGCTAGTTATTGCCTAGGACCAAATGGAAAAAGCCATTTCTTGTGTCCATGCGGCATGAGCATGTGACATGTGATGGTCTCTACACCGCCGGAATAGGAGAGATTTTATTTTATCTGAGAATCAAAGAGGGGGATTTTGATGAACAGAAGCATGCAAGGGCAGGGTCTCTCTTTCCTCTTCCCAACAAAAAAAATGCCTTAAAAAAAAGTGAGAGATTTTGATGAAAGGGACTTTCTATGGTGCTTGAAAGGAACCAGGGGTTCCTCTCCCACTTATTATTATCAGCCGTTGATTTAGAAAAGATTGTTTACTACTCTAGTTTATTGAAAACGGGGGTACTTTTGTAATTGTACCTCTGTTAATTCATCTTCCACCTCGTGTGTCTTGGACGGCAGTTGCAAACACCATCGTTTTTCCCCGTCTGCCGTCGGTGCACCTGGCTCGCCCTGTGATCGCGTCGTATCGTCTCGCCTGGACAGCCCGCCCTCCGGTATCCCATGGGCATGCAACGCTGGTGCTTTAATGACTGAATCAACGCCAGCGACAGTTCGTCGATCTAACCTCGTCCTACATATCCAATCTGCGGCTGCGGCTGCCGCGAGGCCACCGAGGACAACTGACGGACTGAGTGGAAGTACCCTGGCTCTAGCGCACTGGTTGAAGCCGGCGGAAGGTTCGTCTCGTGTATGTCTGTGGTTCTTGGCGCACAAGGCTCAGAGCCCGGCATACTCGCAGCAGAGCTCATCGGAGGATTTACGACGCTGCACCGTCGCAGATGCCGGTATCTTCTTTCAGCCTCATCGGTGGATAGACGTAAAAGTACTGCTTTACCCTCTGTCTAATTTCAGAGAGAGAGAAAATATCGGTACCGGACCCATCAATTTTTAGTACCGGTCCACAACTTAAAATTCCTTTTGTTATGTTCCTCCCTATTTTTAACCGTTGGATCTAGTCAAATGAACGGTTACAATTAACTCCAAGCACCATAGAACTCCTCTGAAAGAAAAGAAGCATGTAAGGGAAGGGTATCATCCTCCTCCCAAGAGAAAAAAAATATATATATAGGAAAGAGTGCCGTCTCCGCTGAACATTGCCCCCAGCCTCGCTCGTGCCTTCGGCTATATAAACCACACACGCGAGACGAGAGGGAGAGCGCGCACACAAGGCACAACACACAGAAACACTCACCGCATCACCGGAGAGAGAGAGAGAGAGAGAAAGAAAGAAAGCTTGATATAGCATGCTAGCCATGGAAAGCTTCTTCCCGCCGCTAGTGGTGGCAGGGCCCCTCGCCGCGGCCGCGGCGGTGCTGTGCATTAGCGCCGTCTACGTGTGGCTGCAGAGGCCGCGGCGCGTGGCGGAGATGTTCCGGCGGCAGGGGATCGACGGCCCGCCGCCGTCGTCGTTCCTGTCGGGAAACCTACCGGAGATGCAGGCGAGGGTCGTCGCCGCGGCGGCGGGCGGCGCGGAGGCCGGCGGCCGGGACTTCGAGAAGGACGGCTTCGACGACTACTGCAAGAGGATCTTCCCCTACTTCGAGAAATGGAGGAAAGCCTACGGTGCGTGCCCGTTAAACCAACCGCCTTAATTTCACGCGTGTTTGAATTTACTGGATTTTTGGTAATTACGTTGTTTGTTCACGATCTCTTCTTAATCACCGTGGTGCCTATCATGCACACGCGCTAGATTATTTTCACCTTAAAACTGTGATTGGATTTTTTTTCTCATTTTGAGACGTTGATGGTGGACTTTTGCCATTATCGGCCATGGCTGGAACTGGAAAGGTAGAGATGTAATACGGTAGGATTGTAGAGAAGTATGATTGTAGAGAGTATATTAGTATGTCTGACCAACGTGACTTGGCAGAAAATTAAACGGTTAAATTTCTGAAACACCAAACAAATCTGCAAGAGAAACAGTGTTAATATCCCCCTCGCGCTCCCTTTGTCAAGCCTCTGGCCACTCAAGCTGAGAGTACATGCATGAACCATGAAGCATGGATCCATGGAAGTTGCACTCCACAGCAGATTGCCCTAGCAAGTTGACCAACTATTGGCAATAGTTTAAATCACATTTAAATATATTATTGCAGCAGCAGTACCAAATTCTCGCTGAGTTATGGCTTAAAAAAACAAGTGGTCGAAAATAACAGCACATATAAAAATAAGAGAAGGTTTCAGTTGTCAATGAAGTCAACATCACAAAGCAAGCAAATTAGAGAAGGGAATAAAGAAACCCACGAGAGACAGGTAGAACCCCCGGATTTCTGGTTGAGAACTGGCGCAGTCAACTAGTGCCTGTTGTGTCCCGGTTCCTGGATCATGAAGCCTAGTAGCTTGAAATTAATTTAATCGTTTAATTACTCGAAGCCGACCTGTAGTGATTTCAGGCAACACACAACCGCCTAGCTAGCTAGTACCTACACCTAGTATGTATAGGAGGCCATGTGGTCAAAGTGTGTGGCCTGGGTATATGCTCCCGGCTCGGCCGACCTGTGCATATGCATGCACGTATTAATTGCCGGGGGTGGTGTGAATTGGCATGCATGCCATAGGATTTTGGGACCGTTTGACTATGGGCTACGCATGGCTAGCATGGACGAGCGAGTTACTAGTACTAGATGCTGGTCCATTGCTCATGGGCTGGCTGCTTGGCTGGTTAGATCGATATCGGGAGCTATATATAACCCTGTCAAAAGAGGAGAAGAGAGTTGGTGTTGGTGATTAATAATCTCTCCCTTGATGATTTTAGATGTTTAGCTTCCCATCATCTGGCCGACCAAGCTTGCTCGTCAAATAATTTCCTATCAAAGTCGGTTTGAGTGAACATGACATTGGATTAGAATCATCAGTATGTAGTACTAGTATTTATTAGCAAAGCTATATAACAATATTATCTGAACTACATCAGGCGGGAACATACCAAATAAATATATTCTTCGCCAACAGAATATTGTGCTTGATTACTGATTAGACCCAACCCAACAGTACGATGCAGCCCTGCTATGGTACCCATTTGACCTCTTAAGAGGTAAAAGCTTAACTAAGATCTGAGCCGTTCAATTATGGAACAGATAAGAAAAAAATAAAATTCGGAGAAGGAAGCGGCGCCTATCCGCTTGTGCTTCCCTCCGATTCTTCCGCTCAACACCCGATTGATTCCGTACCTCACGCAAAAAAGGATCTGCCGCATGCGCCGGGATTTCCAAGGGCACCGTCGTCGCGGCGGCACCATCGCGTGATTAAATTATGCCTTAATGACTGGCGATGAGCAATAGACAACGCCAGGATTCATATGAACGTGGTAAAAGCAAGTTCATGTCACCCTTTTTCTCTGCTTAACGCAATACGGGTGAGGCTTTCATGTGTTTAACACAAAGCACGTTCATCCTAGAAAAAAATCGTAACAGATTTGGAACAAAAACGTTCCAAAAAAATAATAAAAAGATGATCTATTACCTCTGGTAATAGCTCATCAATCTAAGGTAAATGAACGGTCTGCATTTCTTTTAAGGTACCGTAAAAACTCCCTCTTATTAGCTAATGGGCAGGCAATCGTTTGACCTAATTATATTATACTGAGCTAACCAGGTAGGCTTTCCTGAACGGGCATCTTTGCCAATTGCCGTTACTAGCTGTCCAGGCACGCCGATCAGAGGCGCATCGTACCTTCTTGCCGTCGCCCGTGCTTATCCGTTGTCAAAGAGACCCGAGTCCCTTTGCTGCACGCATGGTGCTTGCTCTCAGATAGAAATATGATGTGGATGGCTGCTATGTATATGCTAGCTAGTCACAGCAATGATATGCAGGTGTATGCATATATAGGATTTCCCTCCATTTTCAGTGTAGGGCAGTACCAACCACGTTGAAGAAGAAAACTAGGATAAGTATGTATACAACTACTTCTACCTCGGTGATGTAGCTGGCTTTTGTTGTGTATTTGATTGGTTAGAGTTCAAGTACGACTAGCTGTGTGGTACTTGTGGGAAATTTGGTGCATGCATGCTAGCTGTTCTATTCTGATGCAGGAGTAGAAAATGGCCCCCTCTTAGAGATAATTCAACCTAAAATAATTGATTATAGAGAGGACGTGGACTAACATTCTTAGCAAGTTAGCTTCCTTAGATGAGCATACCATGTTGTCCCGGCTGCCAGCTTGCAAGAAAATGCATACGATGTTTATCTGAGCATAGTTAAATATGTGTTGGCCCAGTCTTGATGGCAAACCGGAGCAAAGTTTAAGCATGCGTGCACCTGAGGACTTGCTTACATGCATGCATGGGGCAATATCTAGGATTCCTGATTTCTTCTCCCTTTCTCTATATAAAAATTTCTGATCATTCTCAAACCGGAGTTGCATAATTGAGATCGACGTAGACAGGGCCATCTTATAATGTGCACTTAGGAAATGAAAGCATTACATCACTCACACTTGATAAGGTTTAGTATTTTATATATCCTTGGATGGTATCCACTAATCTAAGTAAAGGCCGGTTTGACCAATACAAACATACAGTAGTTCAGCTAGCCTTGAAGTCAGTCTTAAACTAATGATGTGTAACAAGATCAGTTTAAAAGGGATTGCACTCCTCCCCCACCTTCCTTCCCCATCAAGGCACCAAAAAGAAAGTTATGATTCATATCCCATGCATCGATCATCCCATTGACTTATGGCAAAGAAAACAAATAATAAACAGAAAAATATTACACGAACACACACCAGATGATTTCCAGCTAACCCTAGGTTGCTTAGCTACGACCGCTCCACGCTAGTACTGTACTATGCATAATCAGTTTCACATGCTGGCCGGCTCCTCTGCTGAGCCGTTCCTAACCTAGGGCTCGTAGCTAGCGTTGGTAGCAGCAGATGGAGGGATCGTGCATGCCGCAGACAGTGCACGCTGTGCTCGTACTGCACCAGCCATGCATGCACGCATAGTGTTCCTGTTGTCTCGCAACTTTAAGGACGTGGGACTGAACATTTTCTTTGGGTGTCCAATTATATCTCTCTCTCCTACGAGGACTCCACATGGAGATGCGTGGCCGGGGCGTACCCTAATGCCTACCTAGGTTGATCTCGTTGTACAGAAAGCAGATCTGTTTGGAGTCTCATGATACTAGTGCTTTTGTACGTAAGTATATAGTGGAGCACGGTGCATGCAGAACGCATACCTTTATCCTCGTCACTCCATTAGTTTGCCGTTGCCCAATACGATGAACATGCTTTCGAGAGGTTAGGCCTAGGAGGTCAAGAGCTAGTGTTATGCCAATCTGTAGTGTACTGGACCGCCCTTTCCCATTTGCAGTACATAATCGCGCACAGACAGTGACATGCATGTGTCGAATTAAAGGATCAGTGTTATACAGCCATCGTTGTTTCATCGGCCATCACTGTTTCAATGGCCAATATATAAGGGCTAACAGCTCGATATTCTGTTGCGAATAGCTGGATTTCGGTGTAACCAGCAAAAAAATATTTGGGATGGACCAAGGACTAGTAGTCAGGCTATTATTAGCTAGCAAGAACTAAATTGGCATGCTGCAAGGTCAAGACGAGTAGCTTTCGCGTGTGAGATGCGTACATGTACACATACGGGAACCGTAGTAGCAAATCAGAGCAGGCGCAAAGCGTCACGGCGACACGGACGTGGCGTGCTTGCCAAGAAGCCCCCTGCTGCCTGGGTGGCAAGCGCTCCCGGGTCGCCGTCGTCGTCCATGTGTTCGCTTCGCTGCTGCATGCTGGCCGGCCGGATGGCCCATGCCACGATCGATTGACCGGTCGATCACTTCCCCGCCAAGCAAGCAACGACCTGAATGAAAGCCGCTGCTCTACCACCTGCGTCTCGTGCATCGCTGCCACTGTGACCACAGATAACACACACTAGGCTAGCTAGAGCCAGCTGCTTCTGTAAACATGGCAAGCCTGTGCCAGCGAACGCTTGGTTACTCAAGGAGGCGAGATCTTTTTTTGGCTTCGCTTCCGCTTCGGCAAATCTTGGCAAAGCGGACGTGCTGAGACTGAGACGGCTGGTGATCAGGTGAAAGGTTTGAGAGGACCACAGCCGAAGGTTGCCGCCGGTTGCGTCAATACTCAAATCGTTGGAGCACGTCCACTGGAATCAGTTGCCGCAGGATGTGGCCGGCCTTCCCGATCGAAATCTTAGGTGGTTGATCTTCACTGATCAGTCAAAGATTCTACGCAACAGCGAAATCGTAGGAATCTTCTCCCCTTCTACGGAAGGTGTGTGAACTGCGAAGGGATCTTCTTGCCGAGATTCCACGCTGCAGTGAGCCGGTTGGACTGAATGAATCGAGGCCGACGAGGGGCTCTAGGTTTGACCGGAGTTTTGTAGCGCGGGTCAAGGGGGCTCCGGTTCTGACCGGGGATTTGACGGAGAGCCAGTGGCTTTGACCCGAGTTTAGTAAGCTCGGTCAATGGGTTACCCAGGATCCTGGAGATACGGCGTACAATCGCGTGGATCATATACGAAGATTTTGCTAACTACTGTCGTGCCTTTATTTTCTTGAAGGAATGCTAGCTACTGCCTGCATGTCAGCATGTGCAGGAGTGTGAACTGAGCTAAACTACTCTAACCTCTTGACGGCAAGAGTCGGGCCAAAAGCCCACATACGCGTTCATAAGCGCTTGGGTCATTGCTTCCGGCCCACCTTATCTGCTTAATATAACGTTTCAGCCCACGAGATAGAACGGGCCGAATCATGTGGTTTCGATAACTTTGGAGCCCAAACCAGTAGTACGAGATTATCCTTTTTCTAAGAACCGAATCATTTGAGTATTTGACCGAGCTCGCGCGCTTTTGTTTTGTTTGTGTGTGCAGGCGAGACGTACGTGTACTGGCTGCGGCGGCGTCCGGCGCTGTACGTGTCGGACCCGGAGCTGATCCGCGAGATCGGGCGGTGCGTGTCGCTGGACATGGGCAAGCCCACGTACCTGCAGAAGGGCCAGGAGCCCCTCTTCGGCCGCGGCGTGCTCAAGGCCAACGGCGAAGACTGGCACCGGCAGCGCAAGCTCATCGCGCCCGAGTTCTACATGGCCAAAATCAAGGTACAAATTTCGAACGATGATCATCCGAGCTTCCTCCTGCACTCAGTTCTCATAAAGATCGAGTTCACGAGCTTTTTTGCTTGCTGCAGGGCATGGTGGATCTTATGGTTGACGCAGCGCAGCCGCTGCTGGCGTCGTGGGAGGCCCAGGTCGCCGCGGCGCCGGGCGGCGTCGCGGAGATCGAGGTGGACGACGACCTCCGGAGCTTCTCGTTCGACGTGGTCTCCCGCGCCTGCTTCGGCGGCGACTACTCCCGGGGCCGGGAGATCTTCCTCCGCCTCCGGGCGCTGTCGGGGCTCATGGCCCGGACCAGCGTCATCTTCACCATCCCGTCGCTCCGGTACCTCCCCACGGCGAAGAACCGGCGGATCTGGAAGCTCACCAACGAGATCCGCTCCCTCATCCTGCAGCTGGCGAGCGAGCGCCGTGCGGCGTCTGCTTCGGCGACGGCAGGTGAAGAGCCGGACTTCCTGGGCTCCATCATCGAGAACAGCAAGGACCAGCCGCGCGCGGACGACTTCGTGGTGGACAACTGCAAGAACATCTACTTCGCGGGCCACGAGACGAGCGCCGTCACCGCGACCTGGTGCCTCATGCTCCTCGCCGCGCACCCGGAGTGGCAAGCCCGCGCCCGCGCCGAGGTCCTCGACATCTGCAACGGCTCCGGGAACTTCTCCACTTCCCCTCCTGACTTCGACGCCATCGCCCGGATGAAGACGCTGCACATGGTGGTGCTGGAGACGCTGCGCCTGTTCCCTCCCTCCTCCTTCGTGGTGCGCGAGACGTTCCGGGACATGACGCTGGGCCCGCGCCTCCGCGCGCCCAAGGGCACCTACATCTTCGTCCCCGTCTCCACCATGCACCACGACGCGGCGGCGTGGGGCCCCTCCGCGCGCCGGTTCGACCCGGGCAGGTTCCGCGACGGCGTCAGCGCGGCGTGCAAGCACCCGCAGCAGGCGGCGTCGTACATGCCGTTCGGGCTCGGCGCGCGCGTCTGCCTCGGCCGCAACCTCGCCCTCGTCGAGGTCAAGGCGCTCGTCGCCGTCGTGCTGGCGCGGTTCGAGCTCGCGCTGTCGCCGGGGTACCGCCACGCGCCCGCGTTCCGGTTCATCATCGAGCCCGAGTTCGGGCTCCGCCTCCTCGTCCGCCGCGTCGGTCATCGTCAGGACGGCGTCGCCACGGATGATACGGCTACGCGCGCGTAGAGGTGCTCGTCTCGTCGAGCTGCTAGGTGTTTGGAGTTGCGTTTTTTGTGAAGACGTATACTAGCTAACACGTGAAAAAGGAGATTACAGACTTCAAGACTCTGATATAGTACGTGTGTGGATGGATGACAATAAAACCAAAGCACTGGTCAGTGCTGTATGAATTAACACGTGAGTTCCAGTGTACATATCCATTTGGTTCAGTTGCTTAATTGCTTAATTAACACGTCTGTAACTTAAGAGTTTCATTAAAAAAAGAGACAGAAATATTAACATGACTTGGACTGACCATAAATTCACTAAAACTCTTTGTCACTGACCCAGACTCTCATTGCCTCGACTCTGCTCCTTTACAAGACCACTCAGTCAATGAAACACCAAATCGAAGCAAGGTGAACAGTTTACAAGGTCACATCGTGGAAAGGGACGGTTCCTTGGAGAGTTTCTCTCACGTAGGACGTGAGCAAAAATTGCTATAGGTGGCGAAAACATGGTGTTGAACCTTGCTCTAATGTCATAGGCCTCTGGTTGAGTGGTCGAACGTACGACGGTGACGCCGATGACTGGTGTCCTCTATTTTCAACCTTGCAACACTAATAAAACACCGCTGGTTAGCCGGTTTAAATCACGAAAGCGTAGCGGAGATTGCGACGAACTCGTCTTAGACCACCTCATGCATCTGTGCTATACACACGAAATGAACCGGAAGTCTGCGATGCAACAGCTTTGCAGGTGCGCGCGCACTGTGCCATTGTAATTCAGGGTACAAATACAAGTTCAGTAGTCGCAGAAATTGAAGAAAGTTTGTACGTTCGAACCGTTCTATACGTGGTTTAATTATGTTCGCATTGTTGTGTCGGTTGCATTATGCTGAAACTGAACAGTTAGTGCACGGTGCCATTAATCTGTTCGTTTTCATTTTGCGTCAACAGTCTTCCCCTATGCCGGCAGCGATTGGTTCAGCATGTTGGGGGCAGGTGGTCGTCTATGGAATACATATACTAGCAGCTAGCACGAAAGCACTCGCTGAGGCGCCAGAGATCACCAACACCGCGCGCGCGAGAAGAGGGAGGGCTGGGCAGCCAAACCAGCCATGTCGGAATCCGGCGACGCGCCTCCGCAGAGCAACTGCGCGCACCACAGCCTCCAACGCCGGCGGCGCCGCCGCATCCTCCTCTGCCTCGCTTTCGCCGTCCTGGCCCTGCTCCTCCTCGCCGCGGCGGCCGCCATCGTCGTGCTGGTGGTGTTCCGGCCGCGCGACCCCGTCACGGAGCTCCTGTCCGTGAACGCCACGGGCGCCGTCCCGGGCGTCGTCGCGCTCCCCACCGTCACGTTCCAGCTCAACCTCACGTTCCTCCTGGTCGTGCGCGTGCGCAACCCGAACCCGGTCGCGTTCCGCCACGGCCCCGCCGGCACACAGCTCCTCTACCGCGGCGCGGCCGTCGGCGACGGCGAGGTGCCCGCGGGCGTCGTGCCGAGCCGCGGCGCGGCCGTCGTGCGGCTCAACATGACGGTGCAGGCCGACCGGCTCGTGGCGGCCGCCGGGATCGGGGGGCTCATCGCCGACGTGCTCGGCGGCGAGATGGAGTTCGAGGCGCGGACCAGCGTGCCGGGCACCGTCGTCATCCTCGGGTTCGTGAAGCGGAGGGTCGAGGCCAGGTCGGTGTGCCGCGTCGTCATCGGCGTCGCCGACGTCAAAGTTCGGCGGCAGGAGTGCCACAACGAGGCCAAGCTGTGAGGGTTGTTGGTCTCAACAATCGTGCGTGTGGTATGCGGCGCACGTACTGTGTGTGTACCTGCAGTTGTACATGTGTGTAATAATGTATTGTGGGATTTTCGAGGGAGCAGTTTAACTGTTTAAGTGTTCCCGTGTGCTCCATTTCCTTGGACTTATACAGACTTAATTTATATTTAGAGTTCTTAACTAGTACACTATCAACCCGTGCGCTTGAGCATGCTAGTAACTTTTTTCCCCGAATATTCCGATGTTTTGCTTAGTAGAATTACTATGATTATTCTAAAATCATTTTTTCTTCGTATTGTACAGCTGCAATTGTGAAATCCCAGTCTAGAATGAGGCCCATACAAGCTACGTGAAATTTTTCATACTACTCCCTCCGTTTCTAATTATATGACGTCATTGACTTTTTTGTTGAACTTTGATCAACAATATATATGAAAATATAGTTTCTTAACGTGAATTCTATATTGTTTGATCTATCATCAAAAGCACTTTAAGATTAACTTATACATTTAGCTATTTACACGAATATTTATGAAAAAGACAAATGGTCAAAGTAACGAAAAAAAATCAATGATGTCATATATTTTCCCGTGCGGCGCATGTTTGAATGTGAATCCTGCATCTGCCATTGGATCGAACCCCCGCTGTTTTGTTACCCTTTTCATGTGGTGCCATCTCCGCTACACAAGTCAACCACAAACGCAAAAGATGCCTAATTACTAACTATACGTCTTTGAAGATAGGGAAGCAATCAACCAACCTAATGATATTGGGTTAGCAATCAAACAATTGAAAGACAGCAGTAAACACCAATTCTATAAAAAGCAGAGTTTTTACTAGGAAATTTGAGTTATTTTCTTGTCTAAAACTAAATGATCACAATTTTGGCAAACACTGACATGCTACAATCTATGTCCCTTGGTTTATTACCATGACCAAGAAAGAAAGTATTGCCACAGTGACACAACAAATTGAAAATACCTTGTCTCGTGTACAAAAAAAAATGTTCCACTGCCCAATCTAGCAGTTCCCATTTTTGCATCTCGACTGTTTCGTTTTCGTCTCCCTAAATTTTCCTTTCTTTTTACAGCAACGAAACCATGCGTTTCATTCAAATTTGAAACCGAAACCAACCCCTTCCAAAAGTGTATTGCTCCACACTCCATCTGCTTCCAGCTCCGTAGTCTATTAGCCGTTAGCTGATATACGGCTTGTTTGACAGCTCTAGTTTAGCTACTGTTGTCCGATGTTTACTGTAGCCCCCCCCCCCCCCCCCCCCCAGCCGGAGAGGGAAGCAACTGCAGTTGGCTGAATATAGCAGCCAAACAGGGTGATATCCTATATGCACACATGGACCAAAACCAACAAGGGAGCGGACCCAGGGTCAATTGGCTGTCAGTTGCCAAAGGCAGACGCTCAGGGAGGCAGTGCGCAGAGATTTCCCCGGCGTGGCAATGTCACCCTGAGTAATCTCCCTTGTGCTTCTGAGTATGTACTAGATAGCACATACATGTTCAACAAGCATTACTAGTTAGAGTTAGAAGGGTTACCAGTCTAGCTCAACAATGGAAAACTTGGGCCGGCGCAGCCCTAAAGGAGCGATGAAAATCGACGAACTTGTGGAGATGATCTCCTTCACATCTCTTGTCGTGCGGGCCATGCCTGATCGGGAGCCACATGCAAGCTCTGACGCCCTACCGGAATGCTTTAAGATGTGTGATTTTTGTTCCCGGAAAGCATAGAAGCAGTTCTCTTGATAAGTATCTCTAATCACTGACGAAGCTTAGTGTACGCTAAAGGGGCCTTCCCCCCCCCCCCCCCCCCCCCCTCCCCCAACCCAAGCCCTAATTTTTTTCCCTCAAAATGTTTTATGGAATTGTAATCAATTAGTTATTTTTACTAATCAATCAATCACGTGTGCTAATAGATCACAAAAAATAATAATTTTGGTTGGCCGCCTATTGACATTTGTCTCGCATGGAATGTTGAACACAATATGTGATCTTTTTTGTCAGGTGAACATAATATGTGATTCTTTATAGCTCATATAACAATAGATAAAAACTCTTTATATTTTACTGTGACACGAAAAGGAAACTATTGGAAGACTATAGTAATCACGATTTCTATAAAAAGCTGAGTTTTTACTAGGAAAATTGAGTTATTTTTTATTCTCTAAAACTAAATGCTCACAATTTTGACAAAATACCGGCATGCTACAATGTAAACTACTCTCGTGGTCATGCCAATACTGGCAGAGCGACACCATTTTCTTGGTCATGTTTTGACGTTTTCCAGGTTGTTCATATGTTTCACAAATTGAAAATACCCTAGCTGCTGCACCAAAAAAAAATTGTTCCACCACCCAATATAGCAGTTCCCACCTCTACATCTCGACAATTTCGCTTTCGCCTCCGCAAATTTCCTTGCTTTTTGCAGCGACGAAACCATGCTTTTCATTCAAATTTCAAACCGAAACCAATCCCTTCCAAACGTGCACCGCTCCACAGTCCACACCCAGCTCTGCTTCCAAATCGAGCCTCCAGCTCACCGCGAAAATAAAATGAAATAAAATTGCATCGCAGACGACGCTACCAATGTGGCCTAGTACTGCCGTTCAACCCACCGACTACCCGGCCAGACATTAAACCGGACCCACGCGTCAGTGACCAACTAAAGCGGAGGCCGGGGTCTGTTGTTTCGGACACCACCCGAAAATTCAAACCAGCAGTAGCAAACGATTGGATCCCGCCCGCGCCTTCCACGTTTCACCGCCACCGCGTCCCCACACGTCAGTACTTCGCCGGGGCGCCTCATCTTTAACACCTGTCCAATTCCGTCACCCCTTTCAGTTTCCTGTGTTTCTCTCTCTGCCCCCCCTCCCCCTCCCCAAATCTCCCAGCCGAGCTCCGAGCTCCCAAACCCTAAGCCTCACATGGGAGCCAGCTCCACCGCGTCCGCTGCGCTCCTCGCCGCGGAGGCTTGACGCGGACGGTCTGCTCTGTCTGTACCTTCGGTTGGGAGCGTCGGCGGCGGCGGGGGAGTAGCGGCGGGAGGCGGGGATGGAGCCGAGGCGGATCTCGGCGAGTCCGCGCCCGTGCAGCGGGCGCCGGGTGGTGGCGAGGAAGAGGCCGAGGCAGGAGTCGGTGGTGAGCAGCGTGCGAAAGCTGCAGCGCCGGGAGATCAGCTCGCGCCGTGACCGCGCCTTCGCCATGAGCGCCGCGCAGGAGCGCTTCCGCAACATACAGCTGCAGGTTCGCCCCGTTCCGCGATTACCCTCTTTCACGATCTTTATCTCGTTATCGTCGGCGTGCGCCTGCGGTAGGGCTAGCAGCGTTGCCCCCCGTGCTGGTTGTTAGGAATTGCTTCTTCGAGAAGTCAGGGCCTTCTGTGCTTAGCTTTGGCTTGGCGGCTGGATGCTTTTCTTTGGTGCTAAGTTTTTGATGAATTGTTTAGGGAGCAGGGGGTACGAGATCTGCTTAGGTTTTGAGGAATTGTTGTTCTTGACTGTGAGTAGGGTTGTCTGAGTAGTGACCTGTATGCCGGTTTAGTGGTAACGTATATATGATCTGTGTGGAACGGCTGATATGGCAATGCTGGATGGCCAGATTCTCCATGAGGTCAGCCTTTGGATCCTGGTGCGCATGACACCTTGGTAGCTTGCTAGATTGTGGCCCCTTGCTGCTTTTCATGTCGCTTCCCCTGTCGGTTTGTGGTTTGTTTTGTAACGATGTGGGAGAACGGCGATCATGCAATGCGTTACTCGTTGTAAAAGGCGATACATTAAACATTTTCTAATTAAAACAAAGATGCAGACCTCCAGCATACTCTAGAGAAACGTTAGCGGAGAAATTAAGTGTTGAGTTGTGCAGCTGTGGGTTCGTCCAATCCCTTTGTGCATTTGCACTGGTCTAACTGTACTCTTGCCAAATTATGTTTAGTTGTATTGTAGGTATCTTCTTTTTGTCTTGGGTTGAATTGGTGTTTGCTTGATGGCAAGCATAATTATTTCTTCTGCCGATTTTTGAAATTGTTGTAACTCTATTATCCTATATAGGTTATAGCTAGTATCATAGGAAGCATAATAAATTTCTTAGTTTTGTCATTTGTACACCAAAGGCCACTTTGCAGCCTCAAGTCTGCCTATTACTTTACTAGAACTACTGACGTTTGCAATATTTTGTTTTTCTCTCACTGTTTGTGCAGCAATGATTTTAGCTATGTTCTGTTTTGGTAGCCACTTTCTGTCACTTTATGTTTCTGATAAAGCATCTTTGTTGTCACTTTTAGGAAGAGTTTGACACTCATGATCCAAAGGAGAACAGTTCGCTGCTTCCTTATTTGAGGAAAAGGTCAAAAATTATTGAGATAGTTGCAGCGCGTGATATAGTCTTTGCTCTGTCACAGTCTGGAGTCTGTGCCGCTTTTAGTAGAGGTATGCTTGTCTTCTTGCTGTCCATTTTGTCTGATTTGGCCAACTTGCGCTGAGATCCATTTCTTATGTTTTCAGAGACAAACAAGAGAATATGCTTTCTGAATGGAAGTCCTGATGAAGTTATCCGCAGCTTATTTTACAACAAAAACAATGAATCACTCATTACTGTGTCAGTATATGGTTCTGAAAATTTCAGTGCTTTGCGATGCAGAACAACTAGAATAGAGTAAGCTTTTGATTCCATGCATTCGATAAATATTCGAAACCCTTGCACATTCATGAAATGGTGCAATAAATTTTTTACCCAGACACCTTAAGACTTTACTCAACTATTTCAAGGTACATTCGACGAGGACAACCGGATGCTGGTTTCCCCCTCTTTGAGACAGAATCCTTGAAATGGCCTGGATTTGTTGAGTTCGATGATGTCAATGGAAAGGTTTTGACTTACTCTGCTCAAGACAGGTACACTTACTTCTAATGGCTGGAAAATACACATTTTGTTGAACTGCTCTGATTCCTTCTCGTTTTTGGCAAACAGCACTTACAAGGTGTTTGATTTGAAAAACTACACACTGCTCTATTCAGTGTCTGATAAGAATGTTCAAGAAATAAAGATAAGGTAATCCAATACTTTCTTCTTGTATTCCCTTTTCCTCATTTCCTGTCAATTACCTTATAGATACTCGTGGTGATCCTTTCCACTATAATGTTAAATAAATTGGTTAGATGGCATTTGAATGCCTCTTTTTGTAAACTTGAACATGCTTTAAAAGGACTGTATCACTCAGTCTTGCATGGAGTATATACGCATGTATCTAATGCATTGCTGAGGGCATCGGTAGATGTCACATTTATTTTTTCCGTGTACTTTCAGCTTAAAAGTACTTAGTTGATTTTCAGTTGGCAGTATATGATTTGCCTTTTCTAGTCTGATTTTTTGTTGACTTGTGACAGTCCTGGGATAATGCTATTGATTTATACAAGAACAAGTAGCTCTGTTCCTCTGAAGATTCTTTCTATCGAGGACGGTACAGTCTTAAAGTCCTTCAGTCACCTTCTCCATAGGAATAAGAAAGTGGATTTCATTGAGCAGTTCAATGAAAAGCTTCTGGTCAAGCAGGAAGGAGAGAACCTTCAAATTCTTGATGTATGCATTCTACCTTCTCACAAATACCTAATGCAATCACACATAAATATTTGTTTTTCTTTGCTATTAGGCTTTTAACTCATGCGCCTAATGTAGGTAAGGAACTTCCAGTTAACAGAAGTGAGCAGGACAGAGTTTATGACTCCATCTGCCTTCATTTTTCTCTATGAATTGCAACTATTCTTGACTTTCCGGAATCGATCAGTGGCAGTTTGGAACTTTCGAGGTGAACTTGTCACATCATTCGAAGATCACCAATTGTGGCACCCTGACTGCAACACAAACAACATATACATAACAAGTGATCAAGACCTGATTATTTCTTACTGCAAGGCTGATTCCAGTGATTCATCGTCAGAAGAAACTGGTACACATCCTTATATGAATAAACCCCTCAATTATTCCTGTTAGTCCTTGTTGCAATTGAAGTCGCTATGCTTCCTTTGATTTTTTTCCCCCTGGAAGCATTCTTTCATCACCAGATCATGTTTCACATGCTTGTCAGATTGAACCACAACCACTTCATGTAAACAAGCCGTTACATGAGCTCATACACTTTGATGAACAAACATATGGCTTGCACCTTTTTTAATAAGCTGTGTTTTGTTGAGTATGATACATTGTTCAACCTTTTTTTGATTTCTTGTTGTGAAATTCACCTTACCTTTTGTTTTCACTTGAAGTGTAATCTGCATAAGTGTAAACACATGCATCCTATTCAATTTTCACACTTAAAAGTATAGTGCCAAGTATTTGACTATAGGTAATTTTGAAAGATTGCTTTCAGCTGCCCTTTAATTGCTGAGCAAATACAATACTTATGCTAATTGAAGCACTGAAATTTGTTTTCAGCTGCCCTTTAATTGTTTTCATTTTGAGGAAATTTGTTTTAAGCTAATTGAAGCACTGGCCTGATCTTTATTTCTTGCTATGCAGCTGGCTCTATAAACATAAGCAGCATACTGACTGGGAAATGCTTGGCCAAAATCAAGTCTGGGAATTCATGCAAGGAAAAGAAAGGATGGAAGTTTCAGAATACAGTCCCAGAGGCGCTCGAGGACATCACAGCTCTGTACTATGATGAAGACCGTGATGAGATCTACACTGGCAACCGACATGGCCTTGTTCATGTCTGGTCGAATTGATAGCTGAAACCACAGCTTCCCCCCACAACAGGGTGGGGTCTTCGACCTGTATGTGTATTAACAGGTGCCTTGTGGCACGGGCCATCAAGAGGCCCCCTTAGGTACCTATGAGATATGCTTCCTTCTGAGGCAATTCGTATTTATTCCTGCCTGCCAATAGCTCTCCCGCCATTCTCAACATCCAGATTTGTTGTAGAATTAATATTCGTTATGTGGTTTACCATAGCCTGTAGCCTTCGGGAATGTTATTTATGCCTCTCGACTCAGTCTCAGAGTGAGCTCTTCAAGTGTAACGGATGTATCTTCCTGGTAATGAAATTTCTCCTGTCCGACTCATCGGGTTTTATGTTGAAATGCTCTTGCTGTTCTTGCCAAGGTTTGTCCTGGTGTACTGAAAACGGTTAGGCTTTTTGCTCATTGTAATGGATGCTGTGGCTTTCAGAGCAAGTTTGTTCAGATTTTATTCACCCAAAATGATACAAATTCGAGCTGTTATGGGCAAAGGTCCAAGTAGCTGATGTTTCTGAAGAACCAAAATGACATCTTTGAACTTGCACCGCCCACGCTGGCTGTCGTTGATAATGCGCGCTGGCAGCCGCCGTCGGATAAGTGCGGTCAGTTTGTCTCTGCAAACTTGTACCGCCCGCTGGCTCAGCTGGAAGCCTAGAACAGGCAGATGGTTGAATTGGTTTTCACCAGCACCGCGGCGGACAGGTGCTCAGCTGGGATCGAGAGCATGTGCAGTCTACCCGGCTCTTATTCGAATTTTTGAATCATGAATTCGTGTCTCGTGCGATGCAAAATGTGTCCCTGCCGGTTATAATTTTTCCACTATATCTTTTAACAAACGTATAAACATAGCAAAGAAAATGATGAATCTTAACACTTGTTTATCTCCATGAGTATTGACGCTTATCTCATCCTTCTATGCATATTTCTGCAGATGATGAGAGTCCATCCCTAAGCCTCTCTCTGTAAAAATCCTTCTCGCTTTCTCGGACCGGAAATTTCCATATCACTGGAAACAAAGATCGACGGTTGATGGCATCGCATATCTTGCACGGGAGTTGTTTAAGCAAGCGAATTCTCTTCAAACACACAGCATGCTGAATAACGAGCCTTATGTACTGCATCACCTTCTTCTCCACTGCAAAGCCTTGGATCTGTAGTAGGCTCAAGCTTTGATGCTGGAAATTAGATGCTTCCCATTGCACGCTGGTCTTCTCGGCACTGTATTCGCATTCGGTCTTGCCGCATATATGTCGACATATCTACATAGAGCAAAGCAAGTAAACGAAATTAGGACATACTTTTCGGTGAAGCTTTTTAATGATCCATCACAGAAATATAAGACACATGCGTTGCAAATAAATGTAAACTAAATTCACTTTTACAAACGAGTTGCAAGAACAGTATATATATAAGTACTAATAGATGCAGGGTTTATACCGTAACATAAAGGTTTTTCAGGAAGGGTGCTGCTTCAAGGATAAAAAGAGTCCAATTTAGATCACAGTCCTGAAAAATGCTGTATAGCTGGACGTCCCTCAGGTTACGGAATATAGAAATTAGCTGTTTCGGATCCTCCGGTTTGACCCAAATCTGTGATAAGAAAGGCAAAATGTAGTGAGGGGCATGCTTTCAAATGGATGACATGATATCTACACAATAAATAAATAAGAATATAAATTTATGCAGGTACTCCGTAAATAATCAAACCTACTACTCACCATTTGATCACGGAAATTTAGATAGAGGCTGGAAAGGTTCTTTGCATTAGACAACCACTCGCTTAATACGATGGCCTCTTGGCCCTCAAGACAATTCGAGCCAAACGCTATGTGGTGAAGTCGCGGAACGTGGCCGAAAGTCACCGGAGGGTTGTCACCGTACCAGGTATCGCAGCATACTTGCTCAAGTTTTGGGAACCGGATTAGGTCGATTCTATCGTAGGTGCAATAATCGAGTCTCAAGACCAAGAGCTCCGAATGCTCGATTACCAATGTAGAGGTGTCGCCAAAATCACAATACTTCAAGGCAAGGAACCGCAATTTCTTGCAAGTTTTGAGAAGAGTGGGAATGTCATCGTCGGGGGCACCGAAGCTGAGGTCTTCCAGGGTGAGGCGGGTGAGGCATCCAAAAGCTTTGGGGCAAGCATCAAAGAAGGACAAGAAACGTTGCCCAAACAAGAGTTTATCCTCGGCGCTGAAATCAGTAGCAGCAACATCGACCGGTATTATAAACTCTAGCAACTCCGTCTTGACGCTATCAATAGCATCTCCAACAAGATCACCGATACGGCGCAGGTACGGGTCTTTCAGGTAGAATCCGAGACTCATGCTTCTGATAGTCCGCTCCTGTATGTTGGGGAGCAACAGCCACTTTGTTGCATCTGTGTATGCAGCCATTATCTGATCAGTCTGCTTGAAGATAGATAACAAGTCCGAGGCGTCGATTCTAATGTCGGAAAGCAAATGAGGGAGGTGCCTCCATCGTCGCGAGAGGGCGCTAACTGTTGCAACGGTGCGCAAGTCGAGCCACTGGAGAATTCCTAGCAAAACATCATCAGGGAGTGCACTTAATCTGTCCTCACCCGCCTTCCTTTGCTGAGCATAAGGATAAAAAGACGATTGAGTAAACAGAGAGAGAGAGAGAGAGAGAGAGAGAGAGAGAGATGAATTATCATGAAAGTAAGTATCCACAAAGCTAGTGTCATTTTAGTTTTGACCTAAGTTAAACCTTTCAAACTTTAACTATTAATTACAAAAAACACAAAAATGATGTTTCTAGATTCATCGTAAATTGGACCTTCATAATATGTACTCCATTTTTTTATAGAGGGAGTAACTATTTTATTTTGAAGTAATACATATTTATATGAATTATTGGTCAAAATTCAGAAAAAATTACTTGGGATAAAACTAAAAGGGGCTATTGCATTTTTACCCCTGCTTTGCCTTCCAATTGTGATTTTACCCCTGAAATTTAGGGTTTGCGATTTTACCCCTGAAATTTCAAAACGAAGACAAAATTTGCCCCTATCAGGGGTAAAATCGCAATAAAAATATTGCGATTTTACCTCTGGTAGGGGCAAAGTCATGCTTCATATTGAAAAAGCATGGGTAAAATCGCAAAGTTAAAAAAAGAGAGGTAAAATCGCAATTGAGAGGCAAACCAGGGGTAAAAACACAATAATAAAAAAAAACTGCAAAACCTATTGTACGTTTGAAATTAATTAAGAAGGAAGGAAAAATAAAATTGAAAAATCTAACACACGGCCGGTCGTGCTTGTCCTCCGTCCAACGTGCAACCGGCGTGGCCCATGTGGCCGCCGGAGGCAGAGGAGGGCATACGGTTAGCCTTTTCGGGGTTGTGTGGTTCCTCTCTCCGACGACCATCTCGAGGGGTGGGGTGGGGGTGGGGGTGACGACGACCGGGTGGGATACATGACGGCGCTCTGCGGTGGCAAAACTTGAAATAATTTGCAAATGCTTACCGAAATTGGTGGTAGTGCGCGCGAAGAAGCCTCCTCCGTCTCCATGAGGCAGGACGACTGGATGAGACGAGACCATATACCACAACACGCCAATGCACAAAGATGTTATCTGTATATATAAGACTAGCTAGCTAATCTATATCTGTACTGATTAGTGATCGGAATCCGGTTCTGATCTGAACTAACGAGAAGATCGAGGAGCGTCGGCAGGCAACCGCCGGGTAGGTTGCGTTTTACTATCACGATCCAAATATAGGGCTCGTTCGGTTGGGCTGGCAACGGCCAGGGTCACGGCCCAATCCCCGTGTATTAGGGTTTAGGGTTTAAGGATTGGAATCCAGCCCAATAATTTTGACCAAAAATTTCTCTCCGGCGCGGATTGAAATCCAGCCCAATAAAAGATGGCCGTCCGGTTGAGCCCAGCCGGGCTAGCGCCTCGGCCCATCTCGGACAATTCCCCTCGCCTCGGCCTAGGAACGAAGCCCGGCGGAAATTAACATTGCTCTGCATATGCGGCTCTGTTATGCTCATTGGTGGTGCTGCTAGCTAGAACTTCTATTGTTCTCTACCAACATTGATGGCTTATTCCACTCAAAAAAATAAAATAAAATGATGGCTTATCTGTCATCTTCTTGCCAATTTGTATTGCAGATCATGTTCGTGGATAGAACATTCCTAGTTAACTGTTTGAAAGCTGATGGCAACAACATTCAGAGCATATGACCTTTCATTCAACATTCCAAGTTATGCTTATGCATAAGCCAACGCTGGGACGTCCCGAGTGGCCAGAGCCGGAGGGCTCCGGGAGCTTCGCTCCTGTCGGCCCGGGATCGAATCCCAGCTGCGGCACGGGCGCTGCAGTGAACAGTATCAGAGATGGTACTGTTCATTGCAGTGTAAAAAAATCCCCTCGCCCTCCCCGGATCAAAGCACATGGTAAAGACTCGCGCCGGAGCTCACAACGGCCAGCTGAGTCCCTGTGTAAGGTCGGGGAGGGAGTTCGGGGGTTTTCTCGGCCTGCGTGAGAAGGCTCTTCTCCTTAAGCAAATGCCGTCGGGGGCGGTCTTACCCCCGGCAGGTCGAGTTTTTATGCTTATGCATAAACATGACATGCATAAGAGCATTTGCTTCAAAACATTTTAGATCGATTTTGTCCAAGGTCCTATTGTTGTATGCATGGTGTTCTTCAGATTTTGCCATTATGCATGGAGTTATTCAAACTTGCCTAATGAGATGGCCATTGCTTGCTTTTACAGGCTTTCCCCAACGATTAAGCTTTGATTGCTTAGCTTTAAGCTCTTTCCATTATGAAACCCCAGAATTATCATTCTTGTCATCTTGTGATTTGAAGACTGAACTTGTAATTCTAGAAATCTGGCTTCAGTTTTCACACTAGTTAATATGACTCCAGTGATCACTTGGTTTTTCAGTTGCAGCATCTTAAGAGCAAATACAACTGTTGTGGCAGGACTTTGAGAGTGGGTGGGAGTCTTGTAATCTGAGAATTATGGTTCTGCCCATCTTGTACTGATGTAAACGAACAAAAGTCCAGCTAATTTGTATGCTAGCCGAATGTAAGAGAACCAGTATTTCTTCGCCCGTCAAGTCCCCAAACAGAGGCTGTATGCTATGTACTACTACAAGTTCAGAAGATGCATGCAACCTTAATTCAGCAGCCAGTTCATGGGTAACTGATGCTGCTACTGTTGGTAAATTTGCAAGTAACTGATGTCACAGGGAAGACTATGAGAATACGTACATTCAAACAGTACTATCGAAACGAAATTAGATGCAGGAATTTTTACATTCAGAGAACTGAACAGCAAAATTGTTAGTCCTACAACTGGATAACTGGGAACGTTCAGCTTCTGTTGTACGCATTTGATTGATTACCATTCCAAAAAAGATTTCAGATTACACGCAAAACAGAACCACTAAAACAACTGTACCAGATTCCTGCTGATTTTGAATTTTTCTAGTTGGTGATGGACTGGTGGTGATCTGTATACACTGTTTTTCACATTGAACAACACAAGTTAAAACATTCCCAATAGATGGTGAAAGGAAACCAGTAACATGTTCCTTGGTCAACATCTGGGATCACTGTAATGCAATTAGCCAGTAACCTTCCATCAAGAAGCAATCAAACAAATAGCAATCTATTGCACTGTCCACATATTCATCCAGCAGGTACCAGCGGCCGCCACACTATACTTTCCTAGACATGGAGGCTTTCATCCTTGCGCCATGGACCTTGCCATGTGGTCGCCTGCGTCCTCGTACCTCTGTATCGTCTGGCGCTCTTTCCAAGCCTTCAGCTTGCAGCTTGCGAACTGCAGCACACAATATGAATCATATAACAGATGATTACGATGTACAAATCTAGAGAGAATAAGTTTAGAAGGATGCAACACCCAGCATGGCAACAGTGACTTACTGTTCGAGTTTGGAACGAGTGGCATTGGTCCCTCATCGGCCGCAATCTCATCAGTTAGAACGAACTCCGAATGTGCATCAAAGAGTGTCAGGGGTAGTTCCCAGGCGACTACCTGACAGGAATCTGTCACATACAGTTGCTTCATGATCCTTTGTGCAGGTACCTCCACCTGGAATAGCTTCTTTCCTGCGGAGAAATAGACAACATCGCGATTCGTGGGATCGATCAACTGCACTTCAATGTGCTCTTTCTTCCTCATTGCGCTTCTGCCCCCTTTGCCGCTCCAGATCGCCTCCAGGGGAACGTTGTAGTCAACTTGCCATCCTGCAGCTTCAGCGTCGGTGCGGTACGTCCAGCCTCGGACCGCCGGCTTCTCCTTGCTTCCCCCAATCTCCACATAGCGAATGCTCCCTTCAGATACTCCCACGTACTGGCGCCTGGCGACTGGAGCGCGGACGACGGGCTGGTTGTCGCGGCCGAGCGGGAAGGGAAGGTGGTGCAGCAGTGGGTGCTCTGCGAAGGCGTCGCAGGAGAAGATGCAGCCGTGGTCGGCGTCGACACACCAGAGGTTCCCGTCCTCGGAGAAGATGTCCTGCGCGCCCCAAGCCAGGTGATCGGGGGAGGCGGCGCCGCCGACGAGCTGCTTGATCTGCCACTCGCCAGAGTTGGTGGAGTAGTAGAGCATGTTCTCGGGGATGATGCCGGCCGCGGCGTGCAGCTGCGCCACCACGTACTGCCCGGCGTGGCGCGGGTCGGAGAGGAGGCCGATGGTCCGGTCCGGGGCGAGGTCGACGCCGAGGCGCGCGACCGGAACGGCGGGGAGGCGGGTGGCCGTGCGGGCGCGCCCGTCGCAGAGGAAGTAGCCGGCCGTGGCGTCCACGCCGTCCTCGCTAGCCGCGGTGGCGTGGAAGAGGAGGCGGCCCGAGGAGTGGGTGGCGAGGATGCGGGGGAGGCGGCCCGGTACCTTGCGGGCGACGCGGCCGGGGAGGAGGAGGTAGGAAGGCGCCGGCGGCTCGCGGATGTCGACGAAGACGTCGGTGCCGGCGGCGATCTTCTCGGCCCGCTCGTCCTTGCTGCCGACGACCACTGGGACGGCGGCGAGGGCGACCCACTTCCGCTTCCGCGCGCGCGTGTCCTCCCCGACCACCTCCTCGTCGTCCGGCTTCACCGGACGCGCGCGCGACGACTCCGCCGCTTCGGACATGGTGCCGTTGACCTCCTCCGGAGCACGCGGCGAATTAAGCAGCAGCGAGCAGAGCGCTCGGCCGGGGATGGAGAGGAGATGGTGAGCACTGGTTTGGTTTAGGGGGTGGTTTTAGATCTGCGCGTGAGGGGAAGGGCAGGAGGGGTTTTGTAGGTTGCGTGATGTGGCTTCTTGTGCAAGTTGTTGAGACTTGAGCAGCAGCGTGCTCGACGGACGGGGACGGCGGCGCTATGGCGGTGCGCGCGTGCTCTGCTTCCTAGTGAGAGAAGACGGGGGACGTCCAGTAGACGGACGGAGCGGGCCGTTACCTGGGACCCACAGAATCGCAAGCCGTTGATGCGGCTTCCAGTTGCGTTTTGGGATTGCCCACGCACGTCTGGTATTTCACCTCAACGCACACTGTTCATAGAGATTGCAGTTAAGGTATTGTGCAAGTAATGGTACGTCTACCGTCATACAAATTTTGGTTTTGTAATCCGAAGGCTGCTGCCATTGATTTGGTTTTATGCTGTTGTACTTTAGACAATGTACATCCTCCTAACTTAATGAATGACAACACTCTCTTGCATCTTTTCATATTTTTTATTATACACAAATTGAGATGTAACAAGCTTAAATAATAGTGGGTATTACTTATTCATTTCGTAGCTGCAATCCATTACAATTCATTGTTCGATTGTTCTCTTTTCGTTCTCCATGCACAAGTTTTAGTTTCCTCTCAAATTTTACAATGGTAGACATCTTGTAATAATTTTGATGCATCTCTTATAGTAGCGCCATAACTCATGGTAGCACTAGAAGTTTTATCGGGTCGCACGTACCAATTAGGCATGGCATCAGCAGGTTGACCCATTTCTCCACGGTAGATGGTTGAGATATCGTGCACTGCCGGTGGTTATTATTTTCCTCCCATGCATGTTTGCTCTGTGTTTTACCAGAAAATTGGCCGGCACAAATAAGAGACGGCTAGGCATGTTTGTAACATCATAGTCGTTTTCATCGGAAAAATAATTTGGTGCTTTTTGAAGCAAAATTGTTCTATATTCGACCATGCGTGTGGCTGTATTTCGAATCTGCTTCATCTACGACTGCATGTGCATCAGAGTCAAGTACTTCTCGCTGCATCGCGTGATGAGGCCAGTCTCATGATTGGGTGGACGTATGGCAGAGAGCATACTTGGTCGAGCGAAGACTCAAACCTTGCCACCGCTGAGCTGAACGGCCCCAGCTAGCATCATGGCTCTTGAATCAACACGAGTTGCGCATGCATAGGCTCCTTTTAATGGGCTGTCAACCTTGCTGGCACACATACGTCTGTTACTCGTCGTGGACTCGTGGACATGCCGCGATCTTTCCTTGGGCCTAAAGTTCTATAAGCAGGTCACTTAAAGTCACTCTTGATCTCCATCCAAACTACTATTGCTGGGTGGATTTGGGGTCTGGCGATTCTACAACCATTTGGTGAATAATTGCAATTTGTTTCGAACGATCCAGCTTAAAATTGGCTTTATAAAATAAAGTATTTTTTGTGAAACAATTGAAAATTATCGTCCTTGTTGTTGTTGATCAAGGGCTTCTCCTAGTCAAAATAAGCCTTCTGTAGTGAAAGGGGTCTTGGCTTAGTGGTTAAGGCATCCGAGTAGCACCTTTGAGGTCCTGGGTTCGACTCCCGGTGGGAGCGAATTTTCTAGGATTTAACGGCATTTGTGCTTTCAGCGGTAGGCGACGTGGCCGTCGACAGCGAGGCGCCAGTGGTGACTTCGGGAATCTGGAGAATTTGCCGGCTCAGTCTTCGAAGATGCTCATAGGGGTAGGGTTTACGTATGTGCGTTCATAGGGGTGAGTGTGCGTGCGTTGTGAGTGTACTATGTAATTTCAAAAAAAAAAAAAAAAAGCCTTCTGTAACGATGAACCAACAAGCTGCGCAGTTGCAGGGGCACTGCCGTGTCAAAATTAGGCAACGGGCAGCGCAAGCTCCCCGGAGAACCGGCCAAAAATTAGAAGCTCACACGGCCACCGCCACGTGTTTGTCACTTTGACCACTTCCGACCCATTTCTGCTCACTGCATGGTCTCCCACCCAAGGGAAGACTTTTGTTTCCTCCTGTTTTCGCAAGTGGAGCTGAGCTAGCGTCAAGCAACGCTCGTCGTCGTTCAGTGTTGTGCCCGGCCGGTGATGCGCCGCGATGGCCCCGGCGGTGATGCCTGCGGCGGCGACGGGCACCGTGCCCGGGACGGCGCGGGGGAACATCTCGAGCTCCTCCGCGGTGGTGTGCTACTCGCCGATGATGGTGACGGCGTACGGCATCTGGCAGGGCGGCAACCCGCTGGAGTTCTCGCTCCCGCTCTTCATCCTCCAGACGGCCATCATCGTCGGCACCACCCGCATCCTCGTCCTCCTCCTCAAGCCCCTCCGCCAGCCCCGCGTCATCGCTGAGATCCTCGTGCGTCCTATGCCTAGTAGATCTCTGCACCGTGCATGCATGGACATTCTTGATCTCTGACACGGGGAATGCATTGGCAGGCTGGTGTGATCCTTGGGCCGTCGGTGATGGGTCAGGTGGAGGTGTGGGCGACGACGGTGTTCCCGGTGCGGAGCCTGCTGACGCTGGAGACGGTGGCGCACCTGGGCCTGCTCTACTTCCTGTTCCTGGTGGGCCTGGAGATGGACGTGAACGTGATCAAGCGGTCGGGGAAGAAGGCCCTGATCATCGCGGTGGCCGGGATGGCGCTGCCGTTCTGCATCGGCACGGCCACGTCCTTCATCTTCCGTCACCAGGTGTCCAAGAACGTGCACCAGGCGTCCTTCCTGCTGTTCCTGGGCGTGGCTCTCTCCGTGACGGCGTTCCCTGTGCTGGCCCGCATCCTGGCCGAGATCAAGCTGCTCAACTCCGACCTGGGCCGCATCGCCATGTCCGCCGCCATCGTGAACGACATGTGCGCGTGGATCCTGCTGGCGCTGGCCATCGCCATCTCCGAGGTGAACAGCTCCGCCTTCTCCTCCCTGTGGGTGCTCCTCTCCGGCCTGGCCTTCGTGCTCTTCTGCTTCTACGTGGTCCGCCCGGCCATGTGGTGGCTGGTCCGCCGCGTGCCCGAGGGCGAGGCCATCGCCGACGTGTACGTCACGCTCATCCTGGCGGGCGTCATGATCGCGGGAGTCTGCACCGACGCCATCGGCATCCACTCCGTGTTCGGCGCCTTCGTGTACGGGTTGGTCATACCCAGCGGCCCGCTCGGGGTGCTGCTGATCGAGAAGCTGGAGGACTTCGTGACGGGCCTGCTCCTCCCGCTCTTCTTCGCCATCAGCGGCCTCCGCACCAACCTGACACGGGTGCACGACCCGCTCACCGTGGGCCTCCTGGTGCTGGTGTTCGTGATGGCCAGCTTCGCCAAGATCATGGGCACCATCCTCATCGCGGTGTCCTACACCATGACGTTCCGCGACGGCGTGGCGCTGGGGTTCCTGATGAACACCCGGGGCCTCGTGGAGATGATCGTGCTCAACATCGGACGCGACAAGGAGGTCCTCGACGACGAGTCGTTCGCCGTGATGGTGCTGGTGTCGGTGGCGATGACGGCGCTGGTGACGCCCGTGGTGACCACGGTGTACCGGCCCGCGCGGCGGCTGGTGGGTTACAAGCGGCGCAACCTGCAGCGGTCGAAGCACGACGCGGAGCTGCGGATGCTGGCGTGCGTGCACACCACGCGGAACGTGCCGTCCATCATCTCGCTGCTGGAGCTGTCCAACCCGACGAAGCGGTCGCCCATCTTCATCTACGCGCTGCACCTGGTGGAGCTGACGGGTCGGGCGTCCAACATGCTGGCCGCGTCCAACACGAGCAACACGTCCAGCGAGCACATCTTCAACGCGTTCGAGAACTACGAGGAGAACGTGGGCGGCGTCTCCGTGCAGTCGCTGACCGCCGTGTCGCCGTACCAGACGATGCACGAGGACGTGTCCGTGCTCGCCGAGGACAAGCACGTGTCCCTCATCGTGCTGCCGTTTCACAAGCAGCAGACGGTGGACGGCGGCATGGAGCCCATCAACGCGTCGCTCAGGGGGTTCAACGAGAGCATCCTGGCCGCCGCGCCGTGCTCCGTCGGCATCCTCGTGGACCGCGGGCTCAGCGCCGCCGCGGCGCGCATGGCCAGCGTGCACCACGTCGCGCTGCTCTTCTTCGGCGGGCCCGACGACCGCGAGGGGCTGGCGTACGCGTGGCGGATGGTGGAGCACCCGGGCGTCTGCCTCACCATCGTCCGCTACGTCCCGCCGGACTACGCGCCGCCGGCGGCGATGCCGCCGCCGCAGCCGGCGGCGCACCGGGGTCCGGCGTCCAACGCGCAGTCCCGCGCCATCACCATCGTCCCGGACGCGGCCAAGAGCGAGCGGCAGATGGACGAGGAGTACCTGAACGAGTTCCGGGCGCGCAACGTGGGGAACGACGCCGTGCTGTACATGGAGCAGGTGGTGGCCAACAGCGAGGAGACGCTGGCGGCGATCCGGAACCTGGACAGCGCGCACGAGCTGTACATCGTCGGGAGGCACCCCGGCGAGGCCGGGTCGCCGCTCACGGCGGCGCTCACCGAGTGGATGGAGTCGCCGGAGCTGGGGCCCATCGGCGACCTGCTCGTCTCCTCCGAGTTCTCCAAGATGGTGTCCGTGCTCGTCATGCAGCAGTACGTCATCAACACGCCGCAGCCGGCGGCGGGGCCGGCCGTGCCGGTGAGCGACGACCCCGTGCGGCAGTACGTCACCAACGCCAACCAGCGGACGTCGGCCAACCAGATGGGCCGCGGCGGCGGCTGGGGCGCCAGCTCAGCAGACTTCTGACCTGGATCTCTCTCTGGCCGCTAGCTGCAAAGCACACGTTGATCGGTTAATGGATGTAGGGAAAGCCATAGTAGTACGTTTTTAGGGATCCTTTTCTTTTCCTTGCGACGCGTGTTTAGGTACTCTGGTTTATGACTGTGGTATGTAAAATTAATTCTAGCTGATTGCTTCTTTCTGATTTGTAGACCTTGTGTAATTATTTGTAAGCCCTTTTGGGAGTACTCCCTCCATTAGGATGAGAGGTGATTTCAAAAGATCTCGAGAAGGATGCATATGCTTGCGTTTCCAGCATTTTGCGCAACGCTTGAAACTAAGCAAGCAGACTACAGAGCTACATATCAGTGGCGTACGGTTGTTTATATTCAGCGTATGGTTTATGGACAGCATTTGAAGCATTGATAATTGTTTCTTGCCACAATGCTTCAGTGTAGTTCAGGTGCTTCGGTATATAGCTACAAGCACAAATCTTGTCTGCACCATATTCGGATCCAAGCAAATGAACTCTCTTTTTTTTTTCACAAAAGAAATGGATTCAGCTCTCATTGACAGATTAGTAACCAAAGCAAACCACAATCAGGATCCTTTATTGAAATGGAGCGAGGCAATGCAACATAGTACAGAGGATCACAGCACACCTGAGCAAATCGAATTACAACAACCTTTTTCAAACAAGAGGAAATATGTTTCAGAAACAAACTGAGGATAAAACATCAAATGGGCACACCGAAATCTAGTACTTGTGTAGCTGAAGATGATGCTGGAAGCAAATAGAACTGGCCGTTATGGAGTGCCTTCTTCTGGGCCGTGGCTGCTGGTTGGCTTCTTCGGCGGCGGGCGAGTCAGGATTCCGGCATGAGTGAGTAGAGCCCAGATGTGGGTCAGAAATTCCCCACCTTTTGCAAGACGTTCCATGTGCTCCTTGACGTTGTCCGACGGCACGATGTAGAGGATGGTCTCTGTCCAGAACTCGGCCATTAACTTCCAGCGTTCATAACTGTCTTGCATCCCTGCTAGCATTCCGCCAAGGTCAAGTCCTTTGGTGAAGATGGTACTTATTTCATCTCCGGGGCGGGCGATTGCCTTCTGCAGTAAATCTTTGTTGCGCTTCCCGCGTCCCAAAACATTTCTGGCTTCGTACAACACCCGGCGGAAGACAGAACTGGTATCTGCGAAATTCCCTGGGAGTAATCCAGGGACATGAAACATCAGATATGCGCAGTAGCATGATATTTTGGTTGCGACTTCACGGTACCGAAAGCTTGAAATTGGCTTCGCTCCCTCTTCTGTGGGTACTTCAAATACCTCTGGTTCATCATATAATATGATGCTGCAGCACTCAGTTGCAATGTGCCAAATAAGCATGTTCACTGTTTGAGACTCATTCTGTACCGTCCATGAAAATCGATCAAAAACATGATTGCGCCTCAAAGACGCCTGCCCATTCGTTAGACGGCCATCCTCATTTGACTTGAGAGCAGAAATTACCTCAAGCTTCAAAATATCAGGCAACTTCACAACTTGCAAACGTATGCTTGCAAGTAAATACTCACAAAATCTCAAATGGTGAATTATGAGCTGGATTTTATATGTATAGAATTGTCTGGGAAAAAGGAAGCGGGAGCTTTCTATTACCGAATACTGGCCTATCTTGTTCTGCCAGTAACACGTGAATAAAGGACACCTCCTAAGAAACCCAAATGCCATCTTGCGGAGACGAAAAGGGATGAGTTTAGGGGATTTTTTGTTGATGTGATTGCAGGCAAATGATACATTGGCCCAGTCTGATCCCAGGTATAGAATGGATTGAAAAGTTTCCACTACAAGGAAAGTTCCAAGAACGATCACTGTAATATAGGTATCAGCTGTACCACGAGGGCAAATATCATTATTATCTTCAGGATGACCATAGAAAAGAAGAAAGTTTCATGGTCAAAGATTAAAGCATACTTTGTGAAAAATGAATCATAGAGAAATCCTAACTCCATCTCAATTACCCTGAATGCTCGCATGTATCCATCATGTTTGTTCTGTGATAGATGATTGCTCTCTGATAGCAACCCTTCAAGGACAAATTGGCCTTCCTCTGTGAGCCTGATATCAGCATAATCATTTTTGTAAGCATAATCAATCCCAAAGAAGCGACACCTTAGAAAATGTGACAAGGAAATAAGGAATACGAAAGGCAGGCATCTTTAATCATCGAACTGAGGCCGTGTGAGGTGAACACATAATCACTGCACTTTTCCAAGACCATCTCGACAGTGATGACATGTTTATCCGGTACCACTCTGTAAACGAGGCCTCCACCACTCTGACGACGTGTTTGGTTCACGATTTTGTAACGCATTGGCATTGCGGGCGCGTTCTCAAACCGTTACATGTGTTTGGTGGGGAACAACCCGTAATCCGTTTACAGGGAATCGGATACAGCCGTATAGAAACCCGACTCCCTCCATCCCCCACCTGTATCAGATCGATACAACCCTCGTTCTCCTCTCGCGCTCGTCCCCTCGAACACACCCGCTGCTGCCGCCGCCGCCGGTCCGACGGATCTGCTCCCCGGCGACGAGCACACCATCCCTCATCGATTCGCTGGTAGGTTTCGCCCTCTTCTCTCATCTGCGTCGTTTTTCTCGGCCCCTTCTCCCACATCACTTGTAACCCTAGGCCTGTTCCTTGAGTACAGGGCGAGTGATCTGCTGCACGGAAAGAGGAGGAGGGGACGCGGTTCAAGATCTGGAGCAGAAGGGCGTTGCACGGAGCGGGATCACGACCACCAGCGCATTCGGCTTCGACTCCCCTTCTTGCAGGTCTGATTTGCATGCCTCGATCCACTTGTGCAGACCATTCATTCGCTTCTTGTATTGCATTGGTGCTTGATCTGTTAGTTCTAATTAATATATGATTCGATCCTTTGATCTCATGATGGATACTACCAGTGCTGAGTGCTTATTGTTCGATTGGTGTGCTTGTTAGAGTTTTGTTGGATTCTTTGTGTGACATATGCTACACGAGGTGGATAGAATCTCCTGTTTCAATACTGTTGTGTTGTGCTGAAATAATTTGTACAAAGATTTTCTTGATGCCTATTTATATATTCTAATTTTTGTTGCACAATATTGTTGTAGATAATTATGGCTCGCCGTCCCTTAGCTACAAGAACTAGGAGAAGAAATATGACACTTAGGAATATCTTAACCTCTGTACTTCTCATGTATTACTACGTATGGCTTCTCATGGCATTAGCATATAGAAGGAAATGCTTAAAGATTGAAAGAAGATTGAGAATTAAGGAACGCAGAGCTGAGAATTTGAATGACCTCATAGGCAGCGACACGAAATGCATTAGTGAGCTTCGTATGGATAGAAGGACATTCTATATTCTGTGTGAGATGGTTCGAGATGTTGGTGGACTGAAGGCCACACGAAATATGACCTTAGAGGAGATTGTCGCTCAGTTCTTGTATTATATATTTGATATGTGAGATAACTAGTTTGGAATCTTTTTTCACTCCCTGTTCTGTTTGTGGCAGAGGAAGCACAAAAGAAACAGAGAGAGAGACAGGGTGGCACAGGATAGAACAATATGTGATTTTAGTTTCAGGTTAGTATTACTGAAAAGATTACCTGCATATCAATTTTGAACTGAACTCTTGACATTGATCCAATCTGTGCTTCCACAAGTGCTAATTACTTATGATAAAATTATCTTGATTCTATCATTTTAGTCAAATAGAGCTGTTGTATTGTTGTTTTTCCTCTGTTAGTCAGGAGGAGGAAACATAATATCATTAGGGAGTATTGGTAACTATGAACTAGACAGATTGTTAATTTTTTATTCAAGTTGTTAGTCTTTTGATCAACCTCTAGCTCATGAGCCCTAGTACTTGTAATTTTTATGCTGGCTTGTTTTGGGCCGCAGGAGAATCACCGAGCTGAGTGAGTGGACATGGATGCTCTAGACAGGCCACTAAGCTGAGGTTGAGGCTCTCTACTACCAAGAATTCTATTTTCTAGGGAAGGATAATGCAAGAAAGAGAGTTGTGCTGCCAGTTTTTTTTTTTTTTGTTATTGAATTGAGCGCTGGAATGTTACCCAGATTCACTGTTACCCAAATTTTCTGGATATGCACTTGTTATTTTCCCAATTAAATATTGGATATTGATATTTAATTGAGCTCAGAAAAAGATTATATGGTGGTTCATTCTGAAGTGTTTTGAAAAAAATATTGTATTGTGTATCATTCTTGAATTTATCTTGTAAAAATACCGTAGAAATTAAACTGCCTTGACTGTATTGGAGACACGAGTTGCTGTTGGTGCTTCGTAATGCCATTACATTACTTTTCTTCTCAACCAAACACTGTATTGGAATCAAATACTGTTACAAAGCTCAACCAAGCAAAGTCCGTATTGGCATACAGGGATTACGACTCCCCCCGCACCTCATTACGATTGCGATACCGTTACCGGTGCTGAAACAAACAGCTCCTGAATTTCTTTGGAGTCACTCCACCACACCAGGTATTTGCATCCATTCATGCTAACAGGATCGAACTCTTGGGAACCAGGTCTTGAGTTGGCAATGGCATGGTTCTTCATGTAGTCGGCTACCACTTTGCTTGGAACAGCGTTAGTGACCATAAAGCCAGCAAGGATTCCGAACATATTGGCAAAAAAGACTAAGAATACCATGAAGCTAAGAAAACAAGCCACAGGCTGCGGTGGCAGCACTGTGGGGTCAAAGTAGTATGTCAATGTGTCGCTAGTAGAAAGCAGGCGAAATATTATGGTCAAGTAGATGTACCACTGAATGAGATCAAAGAGATGCCTCTTCCACCGCTTATTTGTCGTCGAGGTCGTAGGCTATGATGGAGTTGGCACCTCCCGCATACAAGAAAAGGGAGGCTGCCCACACAGGATATAGTCCACACTTTACTGGAGTGGACTGCATCAGGCCAAGGGTATAGGTGATAAGAGGAGGAAGAAAGGTGTAAGCCAGCCACAGCCCCCCTTGGATGAAGAAATTGTTGGTTCGTCTACGGAAGGAGCCGAATAAGAGCTGGAAAAACAGAAGCAGCACAGCTGCGAAGGTGAAAACCTCAATCTGGAGTACCGTCCGGCGAGGGTGGTTCAGAGAACCTTTACGGTGCACCATACCACTTCGATGGAAGAAGTAGTATGGATCAAATCAAGCCGTTGATTACTCAGGTTAGTTTTGTAATTACTTGAAACAAATTAGGCAGTTGTCCTGCAGAAAAAATGAGGATGGCGATTGGATCGTTATCCCGTGACTCGCGGACAACGACCGAACGCAGTAGGCCAAAGCCCAAACCTAGCCACCGAGGTGCACTTATTCATCCAACGCAGATGCAAGCCGGACCAGTCACGCAGCAACTGCGCCGGCACATCAGCTGTAAACGCGTCCCAGTGAGTGCATGCATTTGTGCAGGGAAATCGAGTTCATGATGCCTCCAGTTTCAAATGCTGTGCAGATTTTGAATTGTCAGAGAAGAAGCAATCTGCAGCTGAGCAGAATACAGACTAGCTATAGAGTGAGAAGTCTCAAATGAACATAGTCAATCCTTTGTAGAATTAAAACAGATGGTGCTATGAACTTTTCATTAAGGTAGATAATCATTAGATAGGTTTACATCCCAGCAGGCCAGCAGCCTATCCCGTGAGCCTTGTTTATGACAGGAACAGATCGAAATGCGAAGCGTTGAGAATATAGTAGTGATGCATCATGGCGCCTCCTATAGTCCCATCGCACCATCGATCGATTTGAGGACTCGCCATCGGGAACAGACCAGCCGCCGACCGTTTCGTGGCTGCGCCGCCGTGAGCCGCCACCGCCGACCGATTCATGGGCCTGCCACTGCTACCTCGCTGCAGAACAATTCGTGGCCCCGTCGCGGCAGCCACCATGCTGCCGACGGAGTCGCGGCCGGGAGCGGCACAAGGAAGTCGATGAGTAAAAGAAGGAATACAAATCAAATGATGATCGGAAATAAATTTAATAATCGTCATATTGGATCTGCTAAATTAATGAATTGTCTCTTTTTTCCAACATTACCCTTATGCTCATTATACTACTTTAAAATACTACCATACTACTAGGTGGACTTTAAAGTAGTATGACGTGGATCTGAACGATTGGATTGAGAAAAACGAATGGCCCACAATGATTTGGGTGCACCGTAAATGTTCTCGTGGTTCAGCCAGGGGGACAGAGCTTTCAGTGCCGTGGTAATGTTGATTGGCTGGTCTCTTTGCTCCACGGAGTTCATGACTGCAGCGGCCTTGCTCTTGTCAAGTTGGTTGGAAATTTAATTGGAGCTTATTGGAAGGTTGTATGGTCTGTTGGGAACGAAGATGTTTGTAGGCACATTGTGTTGTATCTGTGCTGCTGGGTGTTGCTTCTTCAAACCCAAAGCAAGGGAAAAGAAGCTGAGACAGTACAAGAGAATATTGATTTGCATTGAGGTGGAAGCAACTAATTCACTTTTGTGTCGAACAAATCTGCCCTGTTAACTCACTTTAGTATTTGTGCTTGATCCTTCGTGAATTACAGATAAAATGCCATGAGCAGAGTCCATGACAAGGTATATGCCATCATGAAAATGGTATGGAGTCGTCACTAGGGATGAGTCTGTACGACAGATGAGAGAGACAAACAGATAGATGTGTAAACCTAGATTGATCGTTCCTTCCTTGATCTGCACAAAAAAAATATATTATAGAGTAATGTCTAGATACCTAAGTCCTCCTTTGGAACACGTAATTTTTCCAAATCCTTCGGAACGTGATTTGAAGTTTCTATTAACATGCAAAAGTTCTATAAAATTCTCATGTTCCATAGTAGGCCTAAGGCTAACTACATGTAACAAACCTCTCAACAATCCTATTTAATCATTGCAACTTATTTCATTGCTAATAGAAGCAGCTAATAATACCGATTATATATTTTAAAAAAACATTACAGACTCAAACTCACATATACGTAAGTACTTATCCCTATCAATGCATACACATACATCATAACCTTATGAACGTCTTGGAGAGATTGGGCCAACATATCCTCGATATGAATGTCACCACAGATGCATTCGTTGTTTACCGGCATTTTGTCTATCCCTGAAAAGATCTTGGATATCTAGCTTGTTAGTAAGTTGCTAGCTAGGTCCATTGGTTCACGACCATGACAATATTTTGCTCGATAAAAAACGACCATGACAATAAAATGTTGAAGCCTTTCGAAAGGTGCGGGTTCTTTGCTTTCTCTTTAGGTTCAGCATATTAGTGCATACTTTAAAGTTGGTTCATCTCAGCACATGGCAAGGTGCTTTGTGTCATCAGAGCCCAAATGATCCCTGGACTGTTGAAAATACTATCAGTTTGGGTTGAATCAATGATTATGTCCCAAGGTGATCTTGTACATCGCGAGAGTCCAGAACTTTCACCATCTTCGGTGTCGATGCGTTGGGTTGTAACAACATGCTAAGTCCTTAATAAAGCTCTCTACTTTGCAAAAAAAAAAGTACAGTGATATGTATCAGTCCTTTCTCATACATCATTTGTGAGATCTCGAGAACATTGCTTCCTTCATTAGCGAAAGATCTATAAGGTACGTGTCCAAAAAAGAAAAATCTATAATAAAGGCAGGCTTGCCGCTTAATTGGGCCTATGTGACCCATAGCAGGCAACTCATAACGTACGTGGGCTGTCATGACGCTTGAACAACGAAGCTTTTGTTCAGCCTTCAGGTATGACAGCCCATGTTGTTTTACGGACGAACCCAACGTTGAGAACCGAAGCACCATCCTGCTAATCACCATTTTTCTCTTCTACAACACATTTATTTTCAGCCGAAACAGCATGCTCACACCACTGTGCAACATTACCTATCTATCTATTATATATATAATTGACAAAAAAAGAGCCTCCACATTCACTCTTAAGGCCTAGAAGCTTCCCCTCTCAAATAAGGAATATATTAAAAAAATTATGTGGCGATGAGCAGGCTAGGCGGACAATGAGCTTGACGAAGAGCAAGCTAAATAACTATATATTGAGATGGAAATTAGCCTAGTGACATAATGAGTAGGCAAACCAAAAACAAGCTATGGCGGTGATCAACTAATGGCATGACAAACAAGAGAGGGTGGGTGAGAGGGCGCCTGGCGGTGGTAGATCATAGCCGAGAGTAATGGTACGTTGAGTGGGCGAACGTAAAAATAAGTTAGAAGCAAGCAAGGAGAATCTTGGACAAGAGGATGACGAGCAAGCAATTTGAACAACAAAATGGGCCAGCCTAGCAGTAAGAAGGCGAAGGGGACCAATGGAGGTGGCACGTGAAGGTAGTAGTAGCCCTTACACAAGGAGATGACAAGTAGGCGGGACAGATAAAAAAAAAAGACGAGTCAAGCAGCGCGAGGAACAACTAAGCCGGACAACGAGCCAATGTGACAACCAGCCAAATCGCGAGCAGGTGAGGGACAGGGGCGGAGCTACGTGAGCTCATTGGTGTCAGCTGACACCGATGACTTCCGGCAAAACCAGTAGAAAATCAGAGTTAATCACAATTTACAAAGGAGCTGACCCCGTTGGCCAAGTGCACTGACACCGGCGACCTCGCGCTCTGGCTTCGCCCCTGGTAAGGGATGCGACCATGGAAGAGAGCGTATAAAAGTTTATTACAAAATATTTTATACAAGTTTATAAATTGTATACTATTATCAGTATGAAAACAATCAACTACTACCAGCGCAAATAAGCGAACCACCATACTAGGCCCTGTTCCGCGTGCTGGTAGCAGCCAGCGCTGGCTGGAATCTTCCGCACCGGGTACTGTAACAACAGCCAGTGCTACAGTAACCCGTCAGGGGTTCCTGCCCAGCCAACTGGGTTTCCAGCCCAGCCGAACGCGCAGCTAGTTTTACATATGAAGAACAAGCATGAATCGGGCATGATAGGGGTGCGCTTGTGTGGCATCTATAGAAGAGAGCATGCTACAATTCCAAATGAGTGTTTTCCACAAAACTCTTTTCGAAATTAAACCCCACGCTAGCAAATGGCAATGGAGGGGGGAAAAGAAGAAAGAAACTCTACGTATAGAGCTCGTAACACCGGCCCGTTGTTGCACCATGTCGACACCAGGAAACAGTGTCTGAAGACACAGTGCGCTAGCTAGGGAGCACGCACAAAGAAAAGCATGGAGAGGAACACGCTGCATGCATGGCGGGGGGGCGAGCACCATTCGCACGCCGCAAGCGCCAAGCAGACGCGACTCAAACCTCCGCGCGCTTGCGCTTTCTATCCGCTAGCTTATCCGGCGGCGCGCGGGGGGCTTCGATCCACAGGCTTTCTTGGATCACTAACCCTCGAGATCCCCTAGTAACTAGTACTAGTAGATCAGTGGCTCCTAGCTACCACAGCACAGGCCCTTTCCATTTTAAAAACGCCCACATGGCCTGCCCCGCCGCATGGTGCCCGTCTGCCGCGCATGGTATGGTCTCCTCGCATCGTGACGCCGATGCCGCGCACCAAGCCTGGTGTCTGTCTCCTCGACTGATCACTGCTAGCTGCTCATCATTCTCTTTTCTTGAACGAGATCTGCTCATCATGAGGTGTGGTCGTTCGGATCGGAGGTTGGAGCAGACCGACCCAACCCAACGGCCTCCTTCATGAGGCGAACAGCAGCTGGGACAAGTGCCGGCCGCCGCGCTGACTCTCCGGAGATCCCGCGGCCACGAAGAAAAAACGTCGTGCAAGCAGCCGTGTGGCGCCACGAGTCACAGCCACATCCACGCATCTCCCCGTCTCCATGTAATGCATGCATGCATCGTCATTAACGAGCGAGGACGACGGATGATCATCAGGGGGACAGGGCAAATGCGCGGCGGGCATGGGATGTTCGATCGCCCGTTAGCAGTTGTGTTAATTCCGGCGTGGTCCATGGAGACAGCCGACGCTGCTGGGGACAAGGCTGGGCTCCTGGGGGAGGCATGCCGCCTCGTTTTCAGCTCGGTGGTTGAAAAAGCAATGCGCAATGCGAGCTCTTGCGTCTTGGAGAGAAGTGGAGAACTGGACCTGTCGTTGTGAACAGACATCATGATGGCGGTTGCTTAGTTCTAGTCATGCAACTAAGTATTAGAGTGAACGCACTAACTAGATAAACCCAAATGCTTAAGCCGATGGGAGAAGGCATGCAATTCACTTATACACTTCAACACCCCCACTCACGTGCAGCTAGAGATAAAGGCGCAAACGTGGAAATAAAGGGATACAGACACAAATAATGCCTTTACCAGGATTTGAACTCGAGACCTCCTGACCCTGATACCATATTAGAGTGAACGCACTAATCAGATAAACCCAAAAGCTTAAGCCGATGGGAGAAGGTAGGCAATTCACTTATACACTTCAACACTAAGCACCGTCACAAAGAACTTTCACGAAACATCGGCGATTCCGTTCCTTTCTACTCCATATTTCTTTATTTAGTTGTTCAGATTCAGAACATCAAAGCGGTTTTCTGTGGACAATATGCAGTGCTAGTACTGAATTACCTCTGAATGTGTACTGTACATCTGATGACTGTCATTGCAAATCTTAACTGCTCGTGCTCGTCAGTTTCTGTTTGGGTTACACCAGTTTCTGTGGGTGCCACAACTGAAAGGGGCCGGGTGCTCGGTGCAGGGCGCGTGGGATGAGTCATCCGGAAAGGCAAATCTCCTCAGAAAGCTGGGATCATCCATGTTTCTGAAGGGGTTAGTTGATAAAGGTGGAGCTGCTTCCACACTGGCCCTGAGCTTTTCCAGGTGATGGGTCTACAGGTCTGGACAATGGCGAGCAGTGGGGCTTTGTCGTAACGTTTCTTTCGGATAATCTTTTGTTCAGGTAGTAGTTTAGTCCTTTGATGATAACATAAGATGAGAGATGCACATGGGCATCCTTTCATATCCATTTTCCTGTTAATAATGTCAGAAAGGAGGAGGAAGAGATTAGTAGAGAAACGCCCACTTCGAGAAATCATATGAACAAATCTTGCTCGCCGAGATCTCTGCAAGGGAAATGGATCTGAAGAAATCCTTTGCTCGTACTATTCCGAGCTTTTCTGATGGCAGATCGCTTAACATCTGCAACATTTGCCACATCAGAGAAAGGTAAAGGGAAAGCTGAACCACGAAAGCATTTTTATGTACCAAGAAAAAACAGCCTGAGCTCACTTTCAGATACCTGAATCTAACTACTACTTCAATCGACTTTAGACTTCAGTCATCATGCTAAGTGAACTGCACTATCGAGCTGAGACAGTGAAGAAGCGTCACGAGTTCAGTGTAGCCACACACACCTACCAGGCCAGCAGTGCAAGCTGGCATCATGCATGTACTCATTGACAATCTGTTTATCCACTGTGCCAGCATCTTCTGCTGTCTGAAGATAACACGGCGGTTGTGCAGACAGATAATGTTGCTGCCAATTCGAGCCCCAATCAGCACTGCTTTGACCGATGTCAAATCAGTCGCATGACAGTTTTCTTGGATTCTTCGATCCGGCCATCTCCTACCACTGCCTTGCAGCTGTTAATGCACAGTAGCTTAGCAGGTCGATCCATTCGAATAACATGGGCAGAATCATTTCTGATTTCTCCATGGGCAGCGCAGCAGCGTCCTCTCCCAGGGCGCGTTCGGTGCAAATTAGAGGGTGCCATTTTAGAGGGGACAATGATACCTTCTAAAATTTAGAACCTCTAAAATTTAGAGGTTGCGTTCGTTGGAACCCTCTAAATTTTAGAGGCATTTGCTTCACAATTGCACACCTCTTTGCATACATGTATACATTGAAGCACAATTACACATTACCAATGAAAAGACACCATCAAACCGACAATCACATACACATTGACACATATTATCGAAAAACAACAGAACAGTACATCCATCACAACCGACCATCACCATTGTTCGCAAACAACCACAAACGGCCAGCAATAACAGTTGACAGAGAGCATAACATTTCGAAACCATAAATAACCAGACAACATGACTTGGAGATCGGGATTCCACATGGAGCATATTACCTATCAATTGTAGTAGAGAGCATGTGCAATCGCATCACGGAATGCATTCATGTCAACAATGTCATCATCTTCTTCTTCATCATCAGCAGCTGCTTCGTCCGTGTCATTGACCCCAAAGTCGCCCGCCTCGCCCAAGTCCTCATCATCATCTGAATCTTCATAGCCATGGTCGATGAGGAAATTGTGAAGTCCGAAGCAAGCCACAATAATTTTGCTTTGTGTTTTAATCGGATAAGTTGGCACGTCCCTCAAAATCCTCCACCTATTCTTCGCAATTCCAAATGCCCTTTCTACATGATTCCTAAGTGAAGAATGAGCATAGTTGAAAGTTTCTTTGATACCTCTTGGCCTGCGACTGCGCCTATATTCTTCGAGGTGATACTTTGTTCCCTTGTATGGTGCCAAATAGCCCGGTTTGTTTGGGTACCCGGAGTCCACTAAGTAGTACTTACCTGCATCACAAAAAATAATATGACGACATAAGCAATTCATGACTATAACTTGTATACAGCAGATTAATTATGATTGCGCAACATTCAAGGAAAAGCTTATAGGTTTGCATACCCGAGGGTGGATGATGAAATCTGTGAGCATATCTACCGTCGACAGCATCATTGAACACTCTCATGTCATGAACTGAACCAGGCCATCCAGCAAGCACAAAGGTGTATCTCAAGTCAAAGTCCACCACAGCCATGACATTTTGTGAAGTCCAACCCTTCCGGTTAATGTACTGCACAACCTTATCTGTTGGAACTGTCACATGTACATGTGTACCATCAATTGCCCCAATGCAATTGTTGAGCAAGCCCTTGAACCTATCCTCTTGCAGCGTTGGGTAAATGGTTGTGTATGCAGTGTCCAATGGTTGAATTATGTCTCGTGACAGCTTCACAACACTGTTTAAGACCTTGTAAAATATACGGTGCACAGTATCTAGAGATCTCCCAAAAATAGTCTCTACTTTCCGATATGGTTGCGGACTTGCAACTATCCATAGAAACATACCTAATCCTTCAATGCTAGAACATTTGTTGGTTGACTGAAGCCCATACGACTCAACTAACATGGTATGCAATTCATCAAACATATGTGGAGTCATTCTGAAGTTGGTGCGACAAAAATATTCTGATGAAATATTTCTCATGACAAAGTCGAGGCCACTATCAGTACCCCTGGGTCGTGGTGTCTTATTATAGTGTTGTTGGTCATATTGCATACCATATAGGAGTAGAGGCAGCCGGCCATTGAATTCTTCTTCATCATCGTCCAACATGTGTATCCACTGCTGCTGCCTTTGCTTCCATGCCATGAGGGTGGAGACCTGACCCTGGCAAAAAATAATATTGGATCAGCACACATGACATAGATAAATGAAACCATACAAATCATAGGTGAAGGCTTCAATGCAAGGTACAGAAAGTTGACAACACAGAAAGCAAACATACAACTCAGAAAGCAAACTACAAATGTCCAATGCAAACATACAATCCGCATTAAAAGTTCACAACTCAGAAAGCAACAATCCGCATGAAAAGTTCACAACTCACAAAGCAACAATCCGCACTCAAACACTTATTACAACTCTAGGCATTGTTCCAACTCTAAGACAAGGTAACATTGCGACAAGCAACATGACACATACAACTTAGGAACTAGTCAAACTTATTGAGCTTAATGTAACCACGGATGAAATTTAGGCGGGCCTCAGGTGTTGTGCAGCCCAACCACATAGTGCGTGGCCCGTCCTCATAATACATATACGACAGCGCCAGGTATTCAAGGCTGCCCGTGTCCCATCCGTCGGCAATGGCAATTTCACGCATCCTGTTCAATGTCGCCAATTGGTCGGCCTCCTTCTGTGAATGTCTTTGTTCTCTTTCCCTCTCAAGCTCAGCCCTCATTTCAATTTTTTTCCTTTCCATTTCCATGTGCACTTGAGCTTGTTCCCTCATGAAAGCCATTTGTTCTTGATTCTGTTCCCTAAAGAATTCCAACTTTGCTTGCTGCTGCTTGTCCTGCGTATCAGTCATTTTGGTGACAGCCTGAACCATTGGGCTCCTGGTACTCCTCTTCGATGGGCTCGCTCCTGTAGTATTTGTACTGCTTCCCCTCTTCTGGCTCCCTGAGGTTGGTGGGCTGCAACCATATGGCGAACCTTGAGGCGAACGAACCGCAAAGCCTGCAGGAGGAACATAATCTTCGTCCTCTTGTTCATCTGCTTCTGCTTGTTCTTCTTCTTCTGCGTCATCTGCTTCTCCGTCGTCTCCTGATTCGTCTCCAGCATAATATGCACTTGCGCCATCCACTACAACACCCGCGAAAACCTGTTTCAACTTCTCATAGTATGGTGGTCCACGATACATCAAGTTTCTGAACTCAGCAAGATTTTTACCCTACAATTCGCAATGTAAATATGAGAATCGCAACCAATTAGAGCACCAGTATCAGTCCAATTGGCTATGTTACTATGAGTACCTGCAGGGTAGTCCGCCACCATTTCTTGGTTGCCTTCGGCCAACCATTGGGCAGTGCACCCCGACCAGTCTGATTGTGCAGTTTTTGACAGATCCACAGCATCACTTTCAATTGGCCCAGCCTATTTCGAAACTGTTGCGTACGCTGCTTGATATGGGTCCTCTCATAAAATTTAACTTTCAGGTAAGCATATCCACGGGGCTTCATAGCGCCCTTCACGAACAGACCAAGGTCCTTTGCCTCAAGGACAATATCCAGCAAAATATTTGTTTTGTCATCGTCCCAATGACTCCTAGGGCATTCCTAAAGTGTGGCATGTATGAATGAATTAACCGAACACACGCTAATCTACTGAAGTTGAAGGCGCCTAAAAGATAGTGCAAGGGATAGTATGGATTCATACCCGATCGGTCCACCATGGGAGAACGAAGTCGTCATCTTCTGCACTGTCGAAGTCGTCGGGCTGCTCTTCGTACTCCGGGACGCCTCGGAGCAGACCAACACCGCGACCACGGGCACGACCACCACGGCCGCGGGCAGGAGGACCACCCCGACCGGCAACACGCCCACGGACAGAACCGCCAGCAGGGCCACCACCACGACGAGCAGCAACAGCACGAGCACCACGACTTCCACGGCGCCGGGCAGCATGAAGGCCGCCATCAACACCGCCTCCTTCACCACCTACACCGCCTCCATAGCCCAATCCAAGTGGCCCAACCTGTGGTCCAATGGCAGGAGCACTAGGACCACCAAAGGCATGACCTCCAGGACCGCCGTACCCACTACTGGAGCCGCCGCCCATTGCATACGGGCCGCACAAATCTTGAATGCCGTCGAAGCCGCCGGGGGCAGGGAAGACATCAGAGTTGAGGTCGAGGCGGCCAAGATCGAGGCGGCAACCTCCGATGTTGCCGGGATGCAGCGGGTTGCCGTCGTCGCCAAGGACCGACTGCGTGTGGGAGAACGGATCCGGGTTAGGGAACAAGTCCCGGGTCCCGTCACCTCCCACGTCGGATGCACCGAATCCATCCATGTTGGACGAGGAGCTGCTCTTCACGTCCTCGGGCGCCGCCGAGACGGGAACGGCGGAGCTCAAGATCCGGCTTCGGCGGCGGTGACCGTTTCTCGACGGACGCGACCGGCGCCGCTTCGCACCAGCCAGCTGGAGCCGCAGCAGCCAAGGAGGTCGGCGAGGGGCGCGACGCTGATTGGTTGACGCCAGGACGTGGTCGGCGGCGGCGGCGGCGGCTTGCTGCGGACGCGAGGGGAAGGCGACGGGAGGCGGACGCGAGCGGTGGGCGAGAGGAGGCGACGCGAGCGGATAAGGTTTCGCGTCCGACGCGAGTTGTGAATAATAGGCATCCAGTGCAGAGCAAGCCTCGGGGCCTCTAAACTTTAGAGGGCCGTTCGGTGATTTAGATGCCACCGGGCCTCTAAAAGGCCTCTAAAAGGCCGCACCGAACGCGCCCCCAGTCTAATCGTGGGTGAAGGGACCCAACAACACGCCATTCGATGCATGGCTCGTCAGAACGAACAGAAGATGGAATGGGCCTGTGAAAGGAGATGGGGGCGTTCGTTTCCTCCCCTCTAAAATTTAGATCCGTCACATCAAAAAGAATCTTGCCATTTAGAAGTATTAAATAAAATTTAATAAAAAAATCTTTTTGACAGATGAATGCTCATTTCAAGACGAATGTAATAAGCCTAATTAATCTATGTTTGCTACAGTGATGCTACAGTAACCATCATCTAATCGCGGCTTAATTACCCTCATTAGATTCGTCTCGCGAATTAGACCAAGGGTTCTGCAGTTAGTTTTGTAATTAAAATTTATTTAATATTTTTAAATAACAAAATTTTCTTTGATGTGACCCCTCTAAAATTTAGACCTCATAAAACGAACACGAAATGTATTGCTGCTGCTATTCACAAAGATCGAATTAACTGTTGCAGAGGTTGAGATCTGGAACTAACATGGTGATGGCCCCATACGAATAGCAAAAATTATGTAGGGATCATTTTATTCTGGTGTTGAATTCATGCCTAGTTCCTAGGATCCAGTCGACGGACCTTAAACAAGAATGAAATTAATTAATTGCACGAAATGTGAGCAAACTAATCGGTGAAATCAGCTGTTTCTGTCGAAAAATGGTGAAATCAGTTGAATAGTTTCACATAAGATAAATGAAAGTTTATATAAACTACAGACACACGTATATATAATCTTCATCCACATTATCTAATTTGCACCTATAAAAGATGTAGTACTCCTCTGCCAACACAAAACCGAAAGGCCACCGATCAACTTCTTACCATCCCTTAAAAAAAAAAAACTTCTTACCATCTTCATCGAATGAAGATAAGCTAATGGGTGTAACCAACAGACTTAGACCAGGCAAATATCTCAACCACCTTAGAAGCCAGGTGAGGAGAACGCTCTAGAACTTCGATGGTAGATGATTAATCTGTTGAGTCCTGATTTGGACGTGATCTATTGACCGAGGATACGCTCAAAAATCTATTGACCGAGGACGGGGAGCCATTATTTGGCTGAGCAATTGACAAGGAAGATACTACCAACATTTCAAGTCCCTGACCAATTCCTCAAGTCCATCTTGTTGTACTGGACATTTCCAAATTCAAACACCTAGCTAATTGACATCTAGCAGGTTAGCTCTGTCCATTTTTGGGCTTCTAAACCAATGATAAGGATATCTAATGATTGGTTATGAACAGAATTGATTCTCCAAAAGTTGTATTATGGAGTCTAATCTAAAGAAGTCAATTTTCATCAAGAAGATCTCCTGCAACACATGTAATCAGTTAATGAATCAGTGCAACCATGCAAATTAAGGACTGGCCATATATGATTAATCAACATTGTATACATTATTTTCCTACAAAAGGACGCGATTTATGCCCTATAATCTAGCAGGAAATTGTTTGCATTTGATTAAAAAAAGTCTATGAAATTAATTGGATCTCACTTCCTTTTCTCCAAAAAAGAAAAGATTGCAGAACATGCAGTACACCAACTAGCTACGACCTGCTACCAGACGAAGGATCTACGTCGGATGCAACCGAAAAATGCTCCAAGCACGTCATCAACCAGATCATCAATCATTAGTTATTCGCTAAACGATGGCATCAATATATAGAACTTTGTTTAGAAGAAAAGGTCAAGTTCATGCTCTGCACTAATGTAATGGTTGTCCTATATAATCACCTGTTATCTTGGCTTCTGATATCTTTATCTTTTTTGATTGTGCAGTGCTTGCAATGTGATCTATCTGGATCGGCCATACATGTCGCTTTGTTTGCCTAATTAGCTTTGTAATCACGCTTAGTACTACGAGACAAACTTATCTGTTTTATTTCCCCTCACTAGTACCTGAATCTTCTGAATTCTTCAACGTGTTCATACATTTTCGAAGCTCGTGTGGATGGTAGTGAGCTAGTACATCGTGATGATGTAGTGCATTTTCGTATTTGTGGATCTGGTTTATTGCTTATGGAGGTACACATCGGTTAGTTGTGATCACGAATCAGCGCATTTAATAGAAGAAATTATTTTGACAAGTTTATGCTCCACATTGGAGCCCGTCAAGAAATTATAGTCTCAACTCTCTCTCTCTCTCTCTCTCTCTCTCTCTCTCTCTCTCTCTCTCTCTCTCTCTCTCTCTCTCTCTCTCTCTCTCTCTCTCTCTCTCTCTCTCTATCTCTCTCTCTCTCTCTCTCTCTCTCTCTCTCTCTCTCTCTCTCTCTCTCTCTTTTGTAAAGCACGGGGTATACTACTCATTTTGTGTCATGCATTTTTTTGAACAGTGATAACACATGCAATTTAGCAGAAAAAAATTGCTACATATTGTATAGTACCACTGGCATACATCATCTCTTGCATCATAACGCCAGAGAAATATCCACGTTGAGCCCGCACGCACTCTTGCTTCATAACCATTCGATATTGTTTTCCATGCAAAACAATCTTATACCAGCTAATCACATCTGGTAGTAATTTTATAAGCCATAAGCTTACCGTTCTTGGTTTCTGGTTCGAGATAGAGATCTTCGCTGGGTCGTTTCGCGGTCGCCACTAATAAATCGTTGTTATTGTGATCTCCAGCCGCCCTCGCCGCGTGATGACGAGAGAGGACGGCGCAGAGCCAAGCGGGGTGCATCTCAGCCGCCCCGCAACGCGCGCTCGCCTCATCCTGGCCGCCCATGCCTGTCCGTCCTGCCACGCGTCGAATCTCACGATCACTAGCCCTCTGGTCCAATCTGTATTCAGGAAATGATTTTGACTAGTAGCTTAGCAACATCTAAGAACAATAGGCTAAACAGCACAAGGAGTTTTTTTTATCTAACAACTCAAATGGCGCAAAGACCGGGCTGATAGTGACATCAAATGTGAGAAATCAAAGTGTTGATGTTTCGTAACGTCCTACAAATTTCGCAAGATGCAAAGTCGAGACATACAGCGTGTTTGTCTCGCTGCTTTGCAGCAGCTACAGTGTTCGCAGTTATTTTTTCAGCAGCAGCTACAGAGTTTTCAGCAGCAGCTACAGTGTTCGCAGTTATTTTTCTGCAGCCGCAGCCGCAGCTGCAGCGAGACGAACAGGCTGATAGTTTTTGTTGGAAATACCTCTTCATCTATCTCAAAAGCCAGTTTCTCCAAGAAAATAGGGGTATAGTGACATTTTACGGCTTGAGAAAGCCACCTGAAACATGACTATAGTGCTACATACCTACTTGTTGAAGCTTCATTGTAAAATTAACCAAAAAAGTCAACAACGGAATTTTTATCTTGGTGGTCGATCTAGATCTTGAAATGACAGTGATCAAAATAATATACTACCGTGTTTATGACGGCACACACACAATTATTTGTGATGATTTAATTTATCATAGTTTAGATCATACTATACAAAGTATTTAACACATAGCAGTCCGAATTTTAGTAAACATTTTTTCTTTTTAAGAAAAGTCATACAAACTCAAGCGCATAACATGTACTCCTATGTCATTGGTGATTCAAAAAAAAAAACATGTAGTATGTCATTGGTCCAGAATTTTCAAACTACTCTTGCTTTACTAAAAAAGGTGGCACAGCATTATTAAGGGGGATATAGTTGTTAATCTCATCCCCTGCCCCCAACACACGTGAGGGCCATCTGCCACATAACCCTTCCAACCCAACCTAATTATCCAGGGGCATTCCTGTCCACGAGGCGTGTATAAATATACTGCTCATCACGTCCACAATTTCTCAAACCGTGACACAATCATAAGCTCAAACTGCTCTCTTCTCCCTCAGCTTCGCAACTACCTCTTGCTCTCTCTTCTTCTTCCTCTACCTACAATTCTTGATCGATCCACCGCTCTGCACATAAATGGCGGCGAAGGTGCACCCCAACGTGGCCGTGCCGTCGCTGGGGCAGCCGGCGGCGGCGCCGGCCGACGATGAGCCGGTGACGCTGACGGTGTGGCGCAAGTCGCTGCTGTTCAACTGCCGCGGGTTCACGGTGTTCGACGCCCGCGGCAACCTCGTGTACCGCGTCGACAGCTACGCGTCCGACTCCCGCGCCGAGGTGGTGCTCATGGACGCCGCCGGCCGCCCCGTGCTCACAGTCCGCCGCCGGAGGCTCATCGGCCTGGGCGCCGACCAGTGGCTGGTGCACCCCGGCGAGGAGACGCGCGCGCCGCCGCTCTACGCCGTCAAGCGGAGGGCGTCGGCGCAGTACATGCGCGCCGGGAACGGCGGCGGCGCCAAGTCCATGGCGCACGTCGTGCCGTGCTCCGGCGCCGGCGCGGCGACGACGACGAAATCCGGCAGCGCCGGCGCCGGCGGATACGAGGTGGAGGGGTCGTACCTGCGGCGGTGCTGCACGGTGTACGACGAGCGGCGGCGGGCGGTGGCGGAGGTGCGGCCGAAGGAGGCGGTGGGGTCGGACGTGTTCCGGCTGGTGGTGCAGCCGGGGATGGAGGTGTCGCTGGCCATGGCCGTCGTGCTGGCGCTCGACCAGATGTTCGCCAAGCCGTCCCTGCTCAGGAGCTGGTCCTCCTAGCTAGTCCCCCTAGCTAGTCATCCTCACCGTGGCCGGCCGTTCAACTGGCTTTGGAGCTGTTTCCCTTTCTGCCCCCATTGTTTGGGGCCAAGCAAGAGCAAAAGAATTGCTCAAATCTGCCTTTTTTTTTTTGGTTCAACTTTGATATCAAAATCGAATTGGGGTTATCAATTGTGCATGGGAATCCCTCATGGCGTGTGTGGTTTTATTTTTTTTTCCCCTGACAGTAAACCATGCACCTTGTAAAAAGGGATCGAAGTGTAAATATACCTGAAAAAAGAATAAAAAAGGCTACAGTATTCCAATCTCTGTCTCAAAATCTATTTTTTCCTGCATTTTCTCATGCGAATATGAATTGCACACCAGACAGAAATCACATGGCCGGCGTTCCTCTGACGGTGGAAATTCAGTCCACTCGAAAAGGAAGCAGGAGACATACCTGAGCATCACATTTTGTTTGTCCTCCACTTCCCCTGTCGAGTCCCTATCACTCATACACGAAATGTACAAGTTTGCCTTACCAAGGCTGCAAGATTTTCTGTTTAGGGACATGCATCGACGGATGCATATGTCTGTTCTACCTGGGATAGAAATGAAATCCTACTCAGCTGCATGCAAAAAAGCAAGCGAATACAAAATGGTTGGTGACGTGCTCCTTTCCAGATGTGCGAGTCCCTGGTCGGTCCAGCACTCACTCTTGTCATGTCCAACTAAGCTAGCTGCCGGATGTAGTGACGCGCGTTGAATTCCGGCTGCCGAAAGTTGCGCGGCCAACTCGGCCGCATCCGTCGCAGCTCGCCGACCGTCAAGAGGATGGTTGCGTCTTGTTCAGTACTTCGGCTCACACACAAACACTGCCCTTGCTTGGGCCCTGGGAGCGGCCGGTGGTGGAGGACATTGACGGCGCCGGCGCACATCGGATTCGAGAGAGTTTCAGAACTTGTTTGGAATGCAGGAATTTTCATTGCGAAAGTCCGATTCCCACATCAGCTGTGAAAGAAAGATCCCACCACTACGCTCCAATCGGCCTTTTATTCCGTCTTCCGTGATCGACCAATGTTTCCATCAACCACGCCACGAACTTGAGACTGACTCGTGCAGTCGTGCGGAGTGTTCAGTCCCAGGTGTATGACCTTTGTATGAATACTGCAGCAGTCGAGCTCGAGCAAGGTTATTTTTGTGCTGTCCACAGTAACGTACGACTGAACAAATCTACTATCTCTATTGTTTGACGAGTGCTGTGTTCAAACATGTATCGGTATTGCTGCAGAGATCATAATTATGGCTAAACGATTTGCTTGGAAATCTATGTGAATGACTCTAATAAACACTTTCATTAGCATTCCGTTGTGTTGAATGTGTTCTTGAGAGAAATTGTGTTTAATGTTTTGGAAAATAGGAGTACAGGAGCAACAAAAGCCTCGATGCTCATGTCCATCGTATTTCTGCAGCTCTGCCTCTGCAGTCTCGTTTCACAACGGCGCCTAATTTGGGAACAGAGGATCGAATTTACGATTTCATTCTGGGCTGATTATAAATGGTCCTCCACCTCTGCACGCCGCGTAGTCGGCTCGGCCTCATGAGCAGGCGGGCGTGCCTGTCTGTAGGCCGCGCTACGCAAGCACGCGCGGCCCACGACGGCCCACAACGCCTCCGCCCCTGGACGCCTTTGCGTCCCTCCTGTCGCCGCCGCGTCTTCATCTTCCTCCGACACCGAGACTTCGTGGAGTTCCTGACAAACAAGCTAATTGTTCCGGCGAGGAAACGAATTGTTCCGGCGAAGAAACGAATTGTTCCGGTGAGGAAAACATATTGGAAGGTCATGGCGATGAAGGGCGGCGAGGAAACTCCGCGGCTTGGCGGCGAAAGCTCGACGAGGCGGCGCCGCCGAAGGCAAAGTGACACGGCACCGCGGCGCGCAGGGCACGCAGGAAAGGAGAGCAGGCCGAGGCACGCGCGGGGGCGCAGCGGCTGGGCGGCAGGGGAAGGCGGCAGCGGCGGCGGCGGCTGTGAGCGTGAGAAAGAAGAAACGTTGGCCGTTCATTTTGTTCCGCGCACGCATCTCAAAGCGCGCTATAAGTCGCTTCCACGCAGGGCGCGCTAATTATAGGAATTCCGTCAGCAGACACCATATCAGCCCAAAGATCAATTTGGGTTCGGCCCACTCCCCAGCCTAGGCCTAGCCCATCTCGGTCCATCCTTGTTCCATTTCATTCCAGTCCAGCCCAAAGAATTTCTTTTGACGAAGTGCGTTGCTGACAAGCTAATGCAGAAGGACCTGCAGTCCAAGTTGCTGTTTGGCGGGCACTTGACCTCTCGCCGGATTTGTTCGACCCCGCCACTTCTGTGGGAGCGAGCACTATTGACTTGGTTGGTCAACCTTCAGCTAGCTTCCGTATCTCACCACTGGTGGCCGTGACAAATTAATTAGGCTTGGCTTGGGTCCCAGATCCAGTCCTGAGTGGCGACGGTATTACCCAGAAAAAAGAGCCGTCGTACTCGGACCCGATCCATGGAGTCTCCAGTCCTCGGCGCACTGCCATCTTATTGTGTTTTCCCCTCTATAAGAGCAACTCCAGCAAGGGACCCTAAATCAGGGCCCCTACATATCATATAGAGGCTGGCCCTTATATTTAAGCCTTTAAATTTTGCTTACAACTCCAGCAGCACATCATACATCCAAGCCCCTACATCTGTGGGTCCCAATCGTCAGTGTCTCATCCTTTATCCTCTTCTTCCTCTCTGCTCCAAGTGACGACGATGCGAGTGGCATCCATGGCGGGCGGGCTCGCCGGTGCGGCCCCAACGCGACTCCACAGAGCACGGCGCGGCGCGCGAGGAGACAGACGGCGCCGGGCTGGAGGCAGGAGCGGCGTTGGACGCGCACGCTTGATGCTCCTGGGCGGGCCGCGACGGGAGGGAGGGTGCGCGCCGCGCGGGTAGACGTTGAGCCCGGCAACTCGGTGAGGTCCCCGGCGAGGACGCGACAGGCGTCGACTCGACGGCTCAAGGCACGACGACGCAGACTCGCGTGGCCTCGACGAGCTCCGCGGCACCTCGGCGCAGCCTCGCCAGATCCACCTCGGCCGGAACCCGGGCTGCGGGAGGTCGATGCCGGTGATGGTCACCACCGGCGGGCTGCCGTCCCGGGCGGTAAGCAGCCGCAGCAGGCCTGGCCACTGGAACCCGAAGCTCACGCCGTAGTCCACGACGTGCAGCCGGCGTCGCCCGGCCGCCGCGCGGCAGATGGTCGTGTTGGCGAAGGTGAAGGCCACCTTCTTGAAGCAGCACGTCGCCGCGTATACCCGGTACGCCTCCAGGAACTTGGCATCCGGCGCCGTGGCTGCCGGCCGCCAACGTTGTTTCGGCCATGGCGGCACCGCCGCCGCGCCGGCGCCGGCCAGCCGCTTCTCTAGCGCCGCCGCGAAGCAGTGCGCCAGGCGCTGCGTGGCGTCGCGCGAGCAGCGAGGGCAGCTAGGGAGGTCGGGCGTGGGCGGGCGGGTCGGGCGCAGGCGTCGACGGCGAGATCGGGAGGAGGAAGAAGAGAGAAAAAAAGAAAAAGAAGAGGAAAAAAAAGGAAAATAAAAAAGAAAAGGGTGGGGCCCACGGATGAGGGGGGAGGTGGGAGGACCCTGGGAATGAGGGCTTGGAGGTGGAATTTGAGGGGGCATGTAAAATAAGGGCTTAAGTAGGGTCTCTGCTGGAGTTAATTTTTTTGACTCAAGACCCTAAAAATAGAGTAGGGTCCCAAGTAGGGCCTTTGCTGGAGTTGCTCTAACAGACCAGGGAAGCGAAGCAACGCAGAGACCAAACACGAACGGACAGAAAGCGCAACGCTGCGGTCTCATATTCAAAAGCAAACTTGTTTCCCGCATCGCCAAGAATCGAGGGAAGAGAAAATTTGAGTTTCGGGCCCGAGGAGCAGTTCGTGTGGCCGGCTTCGGTTCTCGCCGGGATCGTCATGTCCGCAGCTGTAAGTGATCATCTCACCGCGCTATTCCTGTTCTCCTTTGATCTGTTTCGAAATTCTAGCGTACGTTCACTTCTTCTGAAGATTTCTGTATTTGTCGCAAGCTTTTGAACTGTCAGTTTTTTTTTTCTTCTAGAGTTTTTGTTACGTGCCTGAGATTACACTGGAGCAAGAATAGTCTTTTAAAATCCTACTACAAAAGAAGACTTTCCTGAGTCGACCTAACTGAATTTTAACATCCTTAGCTACTCGGGAAAATATATTTGCCACCTTTAATCTTCCAATCTGAGGCTAGGTTTCTGGCGTAGTTAAAATGAAAAAAAAAATCAAAAACAGAGAACGCAATCGGAGCAGTGTTTTTTTTTAACTACCATTGTTGATGGATAACTTTTTTCAGTTTGCTTGAAAGTTTTCTATCTTAATATATCTATAAGAAAAAAATGATGTCATTCCATTCCACTGACTGATTTCCGGTTCTTTATTACAGGTATATGATATAACTCGCGAGGTTAGCTCTCGGTGGTTCAAAGGTTACGATGGGCTAAACGAAATGCACAAAGTTGAGTGGAACAACAGGTATCGTAGGCCTAACATCGTAGGCCTAACATTTGACCTTCTCTTTACGAGACAAAATATTGTTGCCAGCTAGTCTATCTTTAATTATTAATAATGCTAAGTAGAACACAAAACATGCATGCAACAATTTCAGGGGATTCTCTACATTCCATGCGTTGGTTGCTGCAGCCGTCTCCTTTTATCTGCTGGTGATTTCTGATATCTTCAGCGAGGGTGCCCATAACACCATCATAATAACTCACAGAAAATCGTGGCTATCTGATGCCATGTTCGGGGTAAGTTTGCTCCTAGATTACTTGTAGACATAGGAAATGCATGTTCATCAGGAAATTAATGTCCCAAATTACGTGATGCTAAATTTGAATGTTTCATGCTCAATCGATCCCAGGTGTCTCTTGGTTACTTCTTGACAGACCTTGTGATGATCCTGTGGTATTTCCCAGCTCTAGGTGGAAAGGAATATGTAAGTACTAGCTCGTTTATCAATGAGAGACAGAGACCTATGTATTCTCATGGCTTTTACCGTCCCGTAAGAATTTATTCCGGTGCCGTATTGTTCAGCTCTTGCATCACGGGCTCTCCATGTATGCGATCTCTCTTGCCTTATTGAGTGGCAAGGGGCACTTCTACATCCTCATGGTTCTCTTCACCGAAGCAACAACTCCGTTCGTAAACCTCAGATGGTAATTCTCTTCAGTTCAGACATTATTAGCCTTCTAACTGACAGTGATGCTTGTTGATGCCTGAGCCATCATAGATTTATTCCTCCGAGTATGATTTCCCCCCCTGCCCCCCCTGCAGGTACCTGGATCTTGCTGGTCGTAAGGGTTCCAAGCTCTACTTGTACAATGGACTGGCGCTGTTTGTCGGATGGCTGGTACATATAACCTTCATATTTTGAATATCTTGCTTCACATTGCAAAACTCTGTATATAACGCAGAATTCATTCCGTTCATCCGTTGCAGTTTGCTCGGATCATACTGTTTGTGTACTTCTTTGCACACATGTACCTTCACTTTGATCAGGTAACCATCGTCCAAGCTCGAGCGAAACACATATTACTCAAGATTTTGAAACGAAAAAAACAAGCTGGTCAACTTAGAATTTGATTGTATTTTATGTTCCAGCTGAGGACTGTGTTCCCGATTGGGTTCTACAGCATACTGACGGTGCCGCCGGTGTTTTCCCTGATGAACCTGCTCTGGTTCTGGAAGATATGCAAGGGGATGGTCAAAACACTCTGCAAACCGAAGCAGAGTGCAAGTGTGAAAACGGATTAGGCATGACCAAGAGGAACATCGTGTTGCTGCAACTGCTAATTTTCCTGACGCTAAATGGCGTTCCTTTGTTTTTTTATCTCTTTCCACTGTAGTCACAGAAGATTGAGAACTGATAGAGGCACGGCAGTAGGGTCATAGGGACTAGATAAAACTATGTTCCCAGAAGATGTTCAGCTCGTGCTCAAAACAAAAAAAATGGAACAAATATATATGTGTGGGCCTCCGTGGCTAGCCACAGGACTGTATTTTACATGGGCCGCTCGTGAGTTTGTTTCTATGGACATCATTTTCACGTGGGCCTGTCATTTTCATGCTTCGGACAAGCGAAACATTTTCCAGCCCGTCTTGCCCTCTTGCCCTTGCAATTGGAGCTTTTGTGACTTCATCAGTAAGTTTGAAGGCACTAAAATTCTAGACCGGCGAATACAAAATTGACAGAGTGATGGAGGAAGTAGCAGTCTAATGGAACGAACAAAAACAGTCACATCCAGGCAAGCATCGCTTCTTAGTTCATAGTCATGCGTCCACCTCGATCGATGCCCATGCAGGGAGCAAGGCGACGCAGGTGATGCCCACCAGGTCGTCCCCTGATGCAAGCGGTCGCTCTCCGCAGGACACAGGAAGGACTAAAAATATGCTTTCGCAAAGAAAGGACGAAAAATATGCAGTAGTTTATTACAACCAACCATCAGCCATCCCAATTCGACGCGGTTCTCCGCTCACGCATGCAGCGCCCGCCCAGGCTGCCTGATCCTAGCTAGCAGCACGCTTCCTGCTTGTTGCTTAGCGGCTTAGCCCCTTCTGATGCTGCTGGTAAGCTCTCTCTCTGTCGGCGTTCCATGTGTCCTCCTGCAGGAGAAGGGGGGCGGCGTCCACCCGTGCGTGCGTCTCCTCTGGATTGCGATGTTTTTGTCATTTTGGTTTAACGGTTGGCGCCTGTCACTGCAATGTAATTTCCATACATATATGTATATTTAACCCATGCATACAGGCACTGTCGACAGATTCACGCGGAGTACTACGTTGATCTGGCATGCATGGCCACCAGCTGCATTATCATATCAACCTTGGATAGCTTTGCCTGGGTTGGTTTTGGTTCTACTCACCTGCTGCTTGCCAGGTTAGTCTGTCTTACCAAAAACTCTACTGCACATGACCATGTAATCATGTACAACACATATGCAAAAACAAGAATAGGCGTCAACTTCAGCTTGTCATTGATGATTGTATCGAACCCCTGTCATCAAATCCGATCCACCATCTCGGCTCTCGCTATCAAAATTATGTATAACATGATACACGCATGGCCTTGTCAGCACTGCAGCCTAGTACCGGGTCAAAGCAGCCGCAAGCTATAGCAGATTGCTTGCTTAGCACATAGATAAACCATGAGTTTGACATTTGGAGGCCAGGATGAGCGCGACGGCTACTGCTTCATATATGTCGCTGCCAACCGAACGGGCCATTTGATGAAAGCTTAAGCTTGATCAGCGTAACAGATAGAGGATACGCGTCACTGATTTGCTGCTTGTGCTCTAGTCATCACCGACCCTTGAACTTGCCTCCCAAGTCGAGGTTTTACTGCACTTTTAACTTGCGGCTAAGGATGATCTATGGAAAAAGGTTGCTTCTTCTTTGCTGCTAGCATAGTTGATATCAAAAAGAAAAAATCTTCAGAATTCTTCCATGGGTGGTTTTAATTAGCATCATTTTTCAGTCACAGATAATGATATATACTCGGAGGCTGTATCTACCACTTTAGTTGGTTCTGGAAGAGTCCGGAATTAGATCATCTATGCAGCACCACATTGTAAAATAGTAGAAAACCATGGTTTTGATTCGTCAACATGCATTGTTACTTTGGTTTGATCGTAATGTATGCTAATTGTCCCTTGACATTAACCATGAGATTGGCTCATGAAAATGAAATGGCACATGAAGTTAACTATGAGCATTTTCGGTTACAAGCACTCTACCGTTAAAATGTTTTAAATTGAGTTGTCTCCTTGTAGGTTTCTAGGGGTTCTAGTAGTTCCGTGGTGCGGTTTCGGTTCTCTCTGTGTGTAGAACATAGAAATGTGAACATCGCTAGCATGAAAATGTAGTTTTATAGTACCCCTCTAGGAAATTTCAACAACGAAAGATAAACTTCTATCTGAATTTTCTGGAACATTCAGGACTCTACACACCTGAGGGCGCCAGCTGTTTAAATCTGTGGTAAGATTAGTATGAAACCAGCTATGAAAGCACTGCTCCCCCCGGATAAACACTTAACCAGGCAGCTGTATAAGTGCCGGCCAAGCCTGCATATATACCAATCCGAATACAGCTTACAGCATCGTCAGGCTTATGTTTCTCAGATTCCTGCCATGCATGCAACTTCTTCTGAAACTACACTAGCTTCCAAATTTGACCTGGTAATACAGCATATTACATATATGTTTTGTTATTTATTAACTACTGACATTCGATCCATACATATAAGCAGTTGCCTTCTCTTTGGTTCCCTTCTCTTCAACTATGCAAAAGCAAAACCCTAGTCTTGATTGCTGATCAATCACCTTATGAGTACTGGAAGAGGCTCATCAGACATGCAAGATTATCTGGGCTTCGTGCAGTTTCACGATCAGTACCTCTGCGGCGGCAGCGCTGGCGGTGCCCACCTGCCACTGCAACACCAGTTCTTGCATAATCACCAGCAAGGTTTGCTTCATGTCAGTGAACGTTGTTGCACCGCAAGGACCCCGTGCCGGAGTTCGCCGCCGAGGCGGTGCGGCCGAGGCAAGCGAGCATGGCTTGGCTGCCGCGTGCAAGGAGGCGTCCGAGGGAGGCGACGACGCGGCCGGGGAGCGGAGTCGCGCGTCGGCGGCGGCGAGGGTCGACGAGGAGGAGGCCCGCGGCGTGCGGATGCTGGCGCTGCTGATGGAGTGCGCGGTGGCCGTGTCGGTGGGCAACCTGGGCGACGCCAACGCGATGCTCCTGGAGCTGTCGCAGATGGCGTCCCCGTACGCGCCGTCGTGCGGCGAGCGGCTCGTGGCCTACTTCGCCGCGGCCATGGCGGCGCGGGTGACGAGCTCGTGGGTCGGCGTCTGCGGCGCGCCGCCGCCTCCGCCGTGGGAGCGCGTCCACGCCGCGTTCCGGGCCTTCTACAACGTCGCGCCGCTCGCGCGGTTCGCGTACCTGGCGTGCAACCAGGCCGTGCTCGAGGCCTTCCACGGCAAGCGGCTGGCCCACATTGTCGACCTCGACGTCGTGGCCGGCGGCGCGCTGCAGTGGCTCTCCCTCCTCCCGGCCCTGGCGGCCCGGCCCGGCGGCCCGCCGGTGCTCCGCGTCACGGGATTCGGCGCGTCGGCGTCGCTGCTCCGCGACACCGGGAACCAGCTCGCCGCGCTGGCGAGCAAGCTGGGCGTGCCGTTCGAGTTCTACTCCGTCGCGAGGCGGCCCGGGGACGCCGTGAACGCGGCGTTGGACGTGCCCGGCAAGCGGCCGGGGGAGGCCGTGGCCGTGCACTGGCTGCGCCACGCGATGTACGACGCGGCCGGCGACGACGACGGCGCCGTGACGCGGCTGGTGCGGTGGCTGGAGCCCAAGGTGGTGACGCTGGTGGAGCCGGAGCTGGAGCGTGGCGGCGCCGGAGGACACTTCCTCGACCGGTTCGTCTCCGCGCTGCACCGCTACTCGGCGCTGTTCGACGCCATGGGCGCGTCGCGGCCGGCCGACGACGACGCGAGCAGGCACCTGGTGGAGCGCTGCGTGCTCGGCCGGGAGATCGCCAACGTGCTCGCCGTCGGCGGGCCGTCGCGGAGCGGCCGGGAGAAGGTCGGCTGCTGGCAGACGGAGCTCGCCCGGCACGGGTTCATGCGCGCCGGCGGCGGCGGCGGGCGCGCGCAGATGGTGGCCGCGGCGTGCCCGGCGGGGCTGGGGTACACGGTGGCGGACGACCACGACGGCACGCTGCGGCTCGGGTGGAAGGGCACGCCGCTCTACGCGGTCTCCACGTGGACGTGGTGCCCGTCGCCCCACGCACAACGTTGACCACATCAGCTAATCGTGTTGTTTTGTGTGTCAGTATTACCTGTGTGATATGGTGCTAAGACCTGGTCCCTGGGAAATGGGCCCACAAAGACAGTTACACATATGTAAAGGACAGTCACTAATGGGCCGATTTATCAGTGACCAGTTCTGGTTAGCGGGGTTGCTCTTGCTTACGTTGTATATGGAGTGTGTTCGGTTTCTCAAAAAAAAAAAGAAAAAAAAAAAAAGAAAAGGAGTGTGTTCGTTTCTCTAATCTGAATTTCACTTTAAATCAATCCGGAATACTTGATTGCCAGTTAGAATGCTGCAAATGAAGTTTGCAGCTCCCACGCATCAGGATGAACTGGTGCAGACGTGGAGTGGTGCCTGCACCTGGCCTGGGTTTCTTCAGCCTGCGTTGAAGCGGCTGTTCGGCGCATGCGGGTCTAAATTTTAGAGGGGTCAAAATTCTAGATAAGCTATATTAAATAAAGTTTAATTACAAAACTAACTGCAGAACCCTGGTCTAATTCGCGAGACGAATCTAACGAGGGTAATTAAACCACGATTAGACGATGGTTACTGTAGTATTACTGTAGCATGACTATAGCAAACCATAGATTAATTAGGCTCATTAGATTCGTCTCGTAAAGATGTACCCATCTGTAAAAAGGTTTTGTCATTAAACTTTATTTAGTACTAGATTCTCTTTGTTTAGAGCCCTCTAAAATTTAACGCTAAAGATGTACCCAGGTAGACAGGCATCAGAGAAACGACATAAATAGGCCAAAAGACTCAGCGAGTTTATATTTAGGTTGCATGGATGCTGTGTGCACCGATGGCAACAAAGAACTCATGCGATTAGCAATTCCAATAGAGCCGCAATAAGCTACATTCAGAAGGGAATAAAAAATTATGCGTCCCAAGAATTAAGCTGATGAATTTACACGCTACCACCTAAAAGACTCGCATAACTACAACTCATCATAACCAAATTGCGATGTTGCTATGCAACTCAGCACCATTCACCAATCCTCACTGTCTGCAACCTGTCTGCAAAAACTTCGCAGCAGATGCAAGCTCAAATTCACATCTCAGCACGACCTGCACAATCTGGATTTGCACACCGAAGGATATGTTTCTTTGCGTACAGATGCAAACTCTTGCTGTGTTCTGCAGAAGATGGGTTGCCCGTCATCCCATGCGGCCTGGAGCTTCTGAATCTTACAGCTCAAATCATGGGTTTACATTGCAATCAATCATAAATGGCTCATCCCTTGGCAGGTACTTCCTCCAGTATTTCCTGTACCGTCGGATGCCAAGTTCTAACCAGGGTTTCATGTTACCGTTGTAGTGCAAAATGGCAGCTTTCTTTATCGCACCATGAGTGAGTCCATAATCATAACCAAGACCAAATTTGGCCCACTGGTCTTCAATAGGAAGGATCAGATCCTGAAAAGCAAGCAGGCCTGCAGGTAGTGCTGCAGCTCTCCAGGAAGCTTCTGACCCATGTTGCAGCTGTTAAAGAATACAAAAGCATGCCTTTTATCAGATCAAGTTTACAAACTCCTGGTTGACAAACTAAAATTGCAAGGATTGACTGGGTAACTTCTAGCAATCACATCATGCTACTTGCTTACTACCTACTTGCAGACAAGAAACCAAGGATAAAAGTTAAAACATATTAGAATAGGGCAACAACTAAATGATCATGACACTAACCTTTTGTAGCATCTGGTGATGAATCCTACTCACACCATGCTCCCTCCATTTGTCGAGATCAATAATACTCACTCCAGATATCCAGATGCACGAACTAGAATTGTATGGGACGTTAGGCAAGTATGCTCTGAGTTGACCAAATCTAACTCGACAAAACTGTGGAGCACCAATCACTTTCCCTTTTAAATCAAGGTTCCACAGAAGCGACAAGTCTCTCTGGACAATAGTATCATCTTCCAAGACGATGACCCTTTTCAGATTGCTAAACAATTCAGGAAGCAAGAAAAGAGAGTGCCCAAACACTGAAATATATTCAGTTTTCATTTGTGTGTTCAACATTGAAGCATTTCTATGGGTGGTGATCCGGAACTCTTCTGATGGTGATAATTGTTCAACTTCCCCATTACCCAATTTCTTACGTTGGAAATCTTCAAAATCAAGGACACTGATGGTAGCTCCCTTGTAAGAATTTCTGATGAACCAGTTCTTAAACGCGTAGAAGTTCTGTGCATCAGTCACAAGATGGAAAACCATATTTGCTGATTCCTGAAACACTACAAAAATAACTCGTAAGTGATATGATGCAGATTTTTAGAAAAAATGCATCCTTCAGCACTGTATACAAAAGCATACCTCAGAATTCATCACTGTTGAGTTGATAGTCATGGATGATGCAAGAAGGTTGGTGGAGAAAATAACATAGTGCCAGAATGCTGGATTTTCAAGCTTTTCAGCGTCTGAATGCTCTCTGTCAGCTGAGGAATTGAAGTAGTCAACTGTCAATCTCATTGAAAGGCAGTGGAGACTCTTGGGTAATGTCTGAACTCCAAGCCCGTAAAGATAAGCACTCTGTTTTGCATGGAAAAGAGTTTCATCTTCAGTCATATCCAGCAATTGCCTCAGCTTTTTCTCAACATTAGCGCATTCTGTGGCACATGATTTTGCTGCAGCAATCGTCTGATCCATCTTAGCCATACTGACTCCATGACTTCAAAAATATGAAAGAAGAATCATCAAAACAACATGTTGGATGAATACTAAGATTTGTTCTTTTGAATGTCAGGTTGGATAAAGGTTCTTAGATGAAACATTGTTGCCACCACACCCTTTTGCTTTGAGCCATCAACTGATCACTCCACTCACTCCTTTCCAACCCACAACTTATTGCTACCATTAGCGCAAACTATTTTTCCACATATCCTCCCACTTCTAGGCTCTAGCCTACTTATTCAACCAAACCACATATTGCCGGTAGTTAGGTCCACAAAGATGCAAAACGTATACAACATCAAATAATGATAACTAAAACCAAAATCTATTAGATTATTCAAGCATTCTTGGGGTCCTTCTATCTAATAAAGAGTACTGGACCGCTTTGGCAAATAAATGTCCTCCATCTGCCTGCCAACATGCACATACTGTTTCCCCCTAACTCCTATAGATTCAGATACTAAAGGTTTTAAACCACTTCTGACTTGGGTAATGCACAATCAACTGCGAATATGATGTCAAGAGCATGAGTTCCAACACTCCATGCAGGTTGGTTACAAATGTACTTAGTATGTTATAATGAAGTGAAAACTGAAGAAGATAGTGGCATAATAAAAACTTACTGCCCAGGAAGATCAGCATCAGATATGACATCACTAAGCATATGCTCATGTTCTTGGATATTTTGTTTCATTTCACGTGAAAGTTTTTCCATCCCTTCAATTTTCAGAATGCTTGGATAGTAAGCTCTTGCAACAAAGAGCTGATCTTTGATTCTCTTTACTGTAGAATCTATCATAACTTCTTTATGCTCCACAGACCAACGACAATAGCTTCCAAATTCAAGCTGACATGATTTACCACTCTCATCACCAGGTAAACCTTGTTCAAAGTTGTCCTTGTCCTTCAGAACAATGTACGTAATCTGCAAAAGTAAAGCTAGAAACATTAGGCAACATGATTCTATCCTAGCAAAACATATCTTCATTTTCCACAGGTATACTATTGGTAGAATCTAAATCTGTCTGTCCTGCAAGAATGGATGGCCGATGACTTCAGAAGTCAAAACCGATTAAATAATGTGACTCTTACATTGAGCAATGAAGAGTTTTCCAAAGTTGTAGCTTGTGGGATAGGAGGGGCTGCATATCAAGTAAGAATTAGATAAACATCTGCAATTTTGTGAATAAAACTTTTAAATTAAGAAGTGGCTGGCAGAACGAACCGAAATTTACCTGGACTGATTGAGGAGTTTCCATTTTCAAGCTTCAGTTGACTGCCGATAGTAGTGTTGGGTTGACTGGTATTTGTACCAGTCACCTCCTGTTAAAAGAATAGTCAACTTTGAATAAACTTGACAAGATAGTAACAGCAAACCAAGTTTTAACATACAGATAAATTTACAAGAAACCAATGCACACTTGATTCAGAAGTTTTTCCAAAAAATAAGTATGATGCTTACTTCGATAATTATTCTTTTGCAAATGATAGCTAAATGAAAGAGTTTCCCCAAAGAATCTTCAGAAGTTTTCACACAACTTAGAACTTAAATCCTTGTTTTTCTCGATAAGGTCATCATTGTATGACAAAGCTGATGTGCATAGAGTCACGCCCATAGATACCAAAATAAGACAAATGACTTCTCAATACCAAATAATCAAACAGGGACAGACAGATAGCAGCCAAAATTAATCTGGGTCAAACAATAAAGCAAGAACTAACGATAGTACAAGCACAAATTCAGGACAGAGAGAGCAATCATATATCAGGATAATGGTTTTTACAAAAAATAGTACCACAACAATTCCTCATAACATGATTAGCTCTATATTGTGCATTATCATAGTCTTTGTACTGGCTATATCAGATTATCACCAAACAATGGTATAGACTATAGAACCCAAGATGAAGGCTTTAACAGCTCCCACAATTATCATGTCACAAAGAAGAAAATATTACTAACACAGTATCATCCATGAACTTGTGGTTCAATGTGTGCACATGAAAAATGTGAGTCAAATATTACTACCAGCAGTCTAAGACTCCAGAGTCCTTTGACCTTGCACAGTGTGCATAATAATAATTTAGTCACAGTGAGAGGAGGGGGAGGGGGGGGGGGGGGGGGGGGGGGTGGGCACTAAACAAGAAGTAAAGACCAATGCACCCTTGGCACAGAAAAATCATGCACTCTGAATACACTTCCACTTCAACATTGCCATGAGGCCAGAGCTGAAACATCATTTTGCAGTATGATAGCAACTCACAACAATGCTCAGCTTGAATAAAAATTCATGCACTACAAAACCAAATACAACTGCAAGTGAGACTACAAACCTTCGAAATAACTGGCACATGCTCCTCCATTGAATTGTTGACCTGGATTATGTCATTTTCCTGGGAAAAAACAACCGTCGGACATACAAACCATCATTACATCTGAATATTCTTTTTCCCCAACAAAGATCCATCACTGACCGTATCTAACAAAGATACGGACATACCTAACCACAGTCCCACGTGATTGGAAGACGACACATGTGGAAATGGAACAAACGATAACCCAGAAATGGTAATGATGAGTTGAGGACACCTACCTCAGACGGAATCGGCTCCCAACTACCACCCTCGATGTCGTCATAAACCTATGCAGCAGCAGCAATGTCGAATTAGACTGAAACAAACGACAATCATGACCAACATGAATTCAATTGTCACTCACCGACACCGCGCTCTCGTCGACCAAATACACTGCAAAGACGAAAGAAATCAACGGAATTCCAGTCAAAAAACGCGCAACTAGTTGGGGTACTCCAAGATCATGCCCGAACCAGCGAAGCGGGCGGGAGGCCCGGATCTAGGGAACGAGCGACATTGCGAGGAATCACGGAAAAGGTAGGGTTTTGGGGCGTGAACGGGGTACTGACTCGAGGGGAAGCGCGCGTGGAGGCCGAGCAGCACGGCGAGCGGCACGACGACGGAGAAGAAGAGGAGCGCCACCGCGGCGCACGTCGCCGCCAAGTACCGCCACCGCTTCTTCGGCGCCAGTGACGCGGCGGCGGCGGCGGCCGGGGACGGGCCCTTCATCTCGCCCACCAAGCAGCGCCGCCCTGAACAGAGGTCTTGGACGGACGGACGGCCCCCGTGCTTCTAGGCGGTGGACTAGACGAGAGCGAGGGCGCGGCGTAAGTGGCTTCTAATTCTAGAAGGCCGCGGCAGAGACGGCGTGGCGGCGGCGGCGAGGCCGTCCGTACATTTGCTTGTGCGCGTTTCCTGGCCTCGGTGTTCGTGACACTGTGCGGCTCCGTCGCTTGCTCCGGATTTTGCATATTTTCCTATTCTGTTTTATTGATTTTTTCTTTTTCACTGGTGTGGGCCTGCGGGCTGCGGGCGTCCTGAATGGGCGGCCCGTGGTTCGGTAGACGTGCATGATGGATGGTGATACGTCTTTTATCATGCAACACGTATTTGCCACCAAAATCAATGCGAACTAGCTTAAGATCCCGCGCGTTGCCGCGGGCATGGTTTATATTGCATCATGACTTATGTTGGATAAGACATCTTATGCAAATAATCACAAATTAAAAAGAAACAGATCAAATGTAGAGCGATCGATGTCAACTGGCCAACACAGCGGACTATGTCCAATGTGTGGATGTGTTAGAGATTGAAATTATAAAACAAAGCTTTATAATCTGCTCCAAAGAGGTACCAATTGAATTGAATGCTGAAATTGGATTGAATGTTTATGGACTGAGGTACCTTAAAAAATATGACTTGTTAGTTTGTACATCGCAGATACCTCAAAGCACAACAACAGAAAATCGAGCTCTATTCGTTAGGCACTGTATTAGTGTTTATTCAGCATACCATATGTTTATTCAGTTATTCTACAGTTATAGCCTTTCGTTTATGATAGAGGCCATCCATTGGCGATTGAGTATTAATACAGAATGGCTTTCAATTATGCCAAGTTGGAGGTATCCAGGTCATGGCAATATTTGAAGCCTAAAGCTTGAATCTGAGTGTTAAATTGTCTTTACCATACTTAAAAAACCGAGTTGGTGGTGAATGGCGGTGGTGGTCGTCCGCCCCTCCTCAAACTTGAGCGCCGACAGGTGGGCCCCCTCGCGCTCCGTCCATCACTTCTCTCTGAAACCTGGGCGCTTCTCCCTGCGGCCGGCACCGTGCAGACGCTAGCTTCAGGCCCGCTCCCATCCGCGCGCTGCGCCGCTCTCCCTTCTACTCGCCTCATTCCTCTCCCATTTTCGAGTTCCAAGCCGCTATGCCCCCGTGCTCGAGTAGTGGGCGAGAGCAGGATCTCACCGATGGCAGTCGTAAACAGGCACGCCATGTGCAGGATTTTGGATTAGGAGAGAAAAAAAAAAGAAGATAATGGGGGCGGAAGCGCGCGGATTGAGCTTCCAGCTGCCGTAATCGAGGTTTCGCTGTCTGGATCGACTGACCGAGCTACCTTGACCAGAGATGCTGCGTGCTTGTGCACAATTAGCGGATCGAGCCCCTTGCCTGCCATTTGTCTTGGCAAGAGGAAAGTCGATGATAGAGCATGGAATGGGATCAGGTTGGTGGTGGTGGGAATGCGAAACGATGGCTGCTGTGCAGTCCCAGAGCGGGATTCGATCGATCTTGGCCGAGAAGAAGGTGAATTGATCCTCTGCCTTTCAATTAACATAGGGCCCTATCTATTTCAATTGACTATGGAAAACCAAGGATTGGAATCCCGTGTCGCTAGCTTGCAGCAGTAGAGGGAAGAAAAAAGATGCTGCGTGCTGCTATTCTCTGCTTGGCATTTGCTTTATCAGGTTATTGCAAACGGGTTAGGCTCTGAATACAGCCATGTGACATGTGACATCTCTTGCCACTGCCAGGTTATTGGAAACCGAGTAGGTTCTGGACGTCTTGTGAATTGAATTGACTATCCCTTTACAAGTTATTTTCAATTCTACTGTATTGATGAACAAAATTAATCGAATAAGTAAAATAAATTTCTGATGCTAGGCATTGACAAGAGAGAGCTTCTCTTATCTCAATTGACAAGAGAGCATCTTGTCTCAATTGACAATGTTTTAGGCATTTAGTGAATGTTACTATTGCAGTATGATTCAAATTTTGTTATGTAAAAAGAGAGCACATAGAAGTGAGTAGTATCTTTTTTTTTTTTTTAAGTTTGCTCTCAAGGTCCGTAGCAACGCACGGGTAAATCGACTAGTTTGAACCAATGAATCACGCTCGCCTGAGCTGTGCCGTGACTGCAAGAGGCGAGACAGGGGTGGACTTCAAGAAAAATCCGGCGAGGCTTAAGCTGAGGTGATGACTGATGAGCGAGAGCAAAGCAACATCTGAAACGGCCTGCCAGCAGATGGAGATGATCTTGGGCCCGGAAACCCGTTGTCGCACCGTGGCGTGGAAGAGCTGAAGCAAAGGGAGGCTAAGGAGGATGAGGCGGAAGAGTCATGAGGTGACGGGATCAGCGGCGGAGCTCGCTACTGGATTTGGGGAATGCTGCGAGAAGAAGGGCGATGAGATTCACGGCAGCTATCCTTCCTCATTTTCTTTCCCCTTCATCATCTGATGCACATTCGACGGAGTGAGGCACGGCGGAGGAGTGGGCTTCTCAGGGTGCAGCGGCGCCGCGGTTGCAGGTGGAGCCAGGACCGACCTCCAACCACAGTGCACCAGCGCGGGGACGTGGCCGAGGCTGCGCAGCCGCCGAGGTCGATGAGAAGCCGACGACGCGACCGGTGAGGGCGCTCTGCGTATCCTCCGCGCTGACGCGGCGTCGCCCGCCTAACTCCACCTCGAGGGCCGCGCCGAGCTCGCCGTTGAAAACGGCCGATGCGAGATCGCCGGTCTGGAGCTCGGTGGCCAATGGTTTGCCGGCGCCCTGCAGCTCAAGCACGGCATCATCCAGAATCCGAGAAAGGACAGAGAGTTGCGCGATGGATCGGGAGAAGGGAAGAGGAGGAATGCAAGGAAGGATCGAGAAACCGTGCTGGGGGGAGCGGCAGAGAGGAGGAAAAATCGGGAAGGAGGTGGACTGTGGGAATCGACGGCTTGATGGAGGCCGAAGTTGTCATCCGACGGTAAAGGGCGAATGAACAGTACTACAGTAGAATTGAGCGGGCCCACATACAAAATCATAGAGAAAGGTACTCGTAGATTTGAATCCTAGAGGGTTACAGAGAGGCGAGAGCAGATCCTGAATTTTCCGTTTTGATCGTTAGCAAGTGTTCATGGTGGATTATTGTTTGAGAGCGCCAGCATGCTTTCTTCATGTTGTCCGTGGTATTCAGCTTAAGGCAAGGTGGAGAAGCCCAGTGAACAAATCAGAGGTAAAACAAAAAGGCTGGATTCTCGATTAAAAAAAATTGGCAAAGCTTACTATTCATATTGTGTGGTTTGGCGTTTGCAAGCTCCCCCGTGTGCTCAGTCTCTTGTTACCCAAAATTGTATCAGAAATTATGAGTACTTAGTAAAGCTCTCTCTTAATTGCTGCAAAAAAAAAAAGATAAAAAAGCCCCATTATGGCTACAGAGAAAACCATGTGCTTGCTTGTTAACAGTGAATATTGCACTTCGCTTGCCTAGAACTTCTAGGACATGACACACTGAGGGTGTGTTTGGTTTGACTTTTTAGGTGTTTATGGCTTTCTAAAAAAACTAAAAGACAACCAAAGGGATCAGCTTTCTCATATGTGTTTTCAGAAAAGTTGCTTTTGTGTAGTTCATTTTTCACAGCAGGTAAGGAGGTGCTTTTAGCGGCTGTGGATGGACAAGTTCATGATATTTACCCATTGCCACTGATTATGTTGTACCGGTTTGCTTTCTTTTCTTTCTTCCTCCCTCTCCCCGGCGGCCCCTCCCACTAGGCCAGCCGCCCTTCCCCTCCCTGGCGCCCCTCCCCGGCGACCCTACCCGCGGCGGCTCTCCCCGGCATCCCTCTCCTCGTCTCCCCTCCCCGGCGGACCTCTCCCCGACGCCCCTCCACTACAAGCGAGCAGTGCCTGCTCTAGCTGCGGGAGAGGAATCCGGCGACTCGCCTCCGAGCAGTTGCCAGGGCGGCCCGCCTCCGACAAGCACACACGGCGGCTGTCCTTCAACCAGCAGCCATGAAGCCCTCTCCCACGGCGACCCTATCAAGAATGTTTGGGAGTGCTAGTGATCATATGGCTTTAGAAGCCGAGGATAGTGCCGAACAAACCGCTTTCAGCCCAAAGTTCACTCCAATGGCTCAATATTCGCCCTACCTAGCTACACTTCTTGCATGAGTGTACTTCTCATTGTTATCAGAGGCAGATCTATGTTGATGGCTGAGGGTGCAGCCAAAAAAAAAATCAATGGTGTATGTTTTATTTTCACTATATGTGCATCTCTTTGAGTAGCTAATTATGCACCCATAATGAGAGAAAAAAAAACACAAGGCTAAGCAGTTTCAAAGACATTCTGCACCATCTTTTTCCTTGAGCTCTAGCTCCGTCGCTGATTGGTATCACACAAGTTGAAGCTATCTAGAGTCAGCCACACCTCAAAGCATCCATTTTATTTTGTCCTCACAACATACATGGCCCAAGTATTCGAATGGAGGTACTTAAGCACTCTCAAAAGATAAAGTCAGATAAACCAAGATTTTGTATGAGAGTGCATTTTGGGACCAGGGGGGCAAATGCCCTCTTAGTGATTATCATCGGTCGTTAGATTATCGTCGGAGGACCAAGTTTGATCCACGTACATGTATAGGGTTTGTTTGTTTCAAACCTTGCCAGGCAGTCAGCTACCCATGCATCCATCCGAGGCGCTCGTTTTGGAGAGCAGGGGTTGTGACAGCCACCACGCTCATAATCTCTAACATGTTATGAGGTGGATCAATCTCACGCACTGATGGCTCGCAGGGTGGATGAGCCTACGTGTTGTATGACAATATAACAACGCGATCATATACTACTTCAGAAGCCACATAATGTACAGCGTAGTACTCCCTCCGTATCACGATATATTATAGCTATGTTTCTGAGTGTCTAAATTCATATCATGTTTATTGTATCTGGATAAGTGGTTGGGAGTACTGAATAAAAATAAATAACAAAATGCCACTCTATTATAAATTTCAAGTGACAATCAAATTTTTCGGCGAACAAATAAAATTACGGATATTGTACGCAAATATTCAATCCAAACCATTCAAACTCAATTGGGAAAGGTGGCAAGAGTGATATCTGTTCCGCTAGGAAATAAGGTGGTATCATCACCACTTTCCTTTTTATCTGTGTTATTGCTTGAATGGTAACGTTATTAGCTGGACAAGTCTTCACTTGACCAAAACAAAGCTTAAGCATCAGCGCCTGTAACTGTAAAATCAGATCGAGATGGAGAACATTGGAACAGCTGAAAATGATTGCCATCAAAGCACACAAGAACAGTTGTACGCATCTGTAAGGCCTTGTTGGTGTATATATGTAAACGATGAGAAAAAGTTATAGAACTCCCATTACAATGGTTTGAGAGGCATCTCGAGATTACATTCATGCGTTCCCGGCCGGCCGGCGTTCCTTCCTTCGAAGCCTACGTTTCTTTGGTCTTTGTTCTTTTGGTGAGGGGTGTGTTGTATGAGCCCCAGTGCTTATTGCGCCAAAGCAAAAGAAAATCAATTTCACAACATGAACAACGCAGTTAAGAAGGAATGGTCGGATGATCAGATCGGAACACAATTAGGGGGTCGAGACAGAGTAGCTAGCTAGTGTCTGTTGGGTGGGTGGCTTGCTTAGCGCGCGGGGAGGTAGGAGGGCGGCAGCGGCAGGCCGATGACCTTGCCGCAGCGGAGCGCGTTCTCCGGCATGTTGTACTCGTCGCGCAGCGAGCGCTCCGGCGAGGTGACGCTGACGTAGACCTGCTCCCCGAGGTAGTGGCGCTCCCAGATGTTGGACCGGATGTTCCACATCCCGGCGTTGTCGAAGGTGAGCATGATCGCCGTCCACGAGCGCGGGTACACCTGGATCGCGTGCCGGCTCACCGCGTCCATCAGGTTGTACGTCTTCCTCAGCTCCGGCGACCACTTTCCGGGCCCCATCCTGCGTGCAGATCAGGGCACATTTCGTTAATTTAATTTGGTGATAAATAAAATCGGGGTGCATGCGAACACGAAGTAGTAGATTAAAACGGCATATTTACCCGACGGCGAAGAAGGCGTAGCCGTCGAGGTGGAGCGAGTCCATGCTCTTCTCGGGGTTCTCAAAGATAACCTCGATGAACGTGCGGAACTCGGCGTTGATGACGTTGGGCAGGACTCGGAGCGGCCCGTTGACGGCGGGGGGCACGTCGGCCATCTGGTTGTACTTGAAGACGCCGTCGGTGACGTTGAAGTACTCGGCGAGCTTGAGCGGCGTGTCGGTCGGGTCGACGTGGGACACGCCGTTGAAGCCGTACCTGAGCTTGCCGTCGACGTGTCCCCTGGAAATGAGCAGCTTGATGGTGCGCGTGATGTTGATCTGGCCGTAGTGGTACGACCCCTGCGGGTTGGGCCGCGCCGCGCTGGCCGTCAGGTTCCACCGGAACGACCGCCACTGGTTGATCGACCACGCCCACCCTTCCGGCGGCTCGGGCACGTCCGGCGCCGGCGGCGTGTTGGACCCCGCGTAGCGGATGAGTGCGGACGCCGACCTCGGGTCGTGGATGAACCTGGTGGACGCCACCATGTAGTAGTCCCCGGGCTTCTGGTCCGCGTCGACGAGAACCGAGAAGCAGTGGCCCGGGTGGACGTCGAGCGAGTCGTACATGTCCTGCACGGTGTGGGAACCGTCCATCTCCACCAGCTTCATGTCGTGGCCCTGGATCCGGAAGTTGAGCGACGACTTGATGCCCACGTTGCAGACGCGGAACCGGTACGTCTTGCCCGCCTCCACCGTGTACATGGGCGGGGTGGTGGGTTCCGCTTTCCCGCCGTGGCCGTTGATGAGGACGCCGGCCGGGCGGCCGACGCTGCGGCCGGCGTCGAGGAGGCGTGCCATGACCTCGTGGTCCTTGGTGTACCAGTCGCCGACGAGCACGACGTGGTCGTCGGCGGGCGGGTCGAAGGGGACAGGGATGAGGAGGCGACTCACCACGCTGATGCCGCCGTACCCTCCCGCGGCCCGGTGCATGCGGAGCGAGGGGAAGTAGAAGAAGCTGCCGATCTGGTCCTTGGGCTGCCACTTGTACGTCCAGTTGGTGCCCGGCGCGATGGGGCACTGCGTCCCCGGCATGCCGTCCATCCAGCTGTTCTTGCGGTGCTGCATCCCGTTCCACGTGAAGAGCAGCGGCTGGTCCAGCTGGTTGAACACGTTCACCACGATGTTGTTGTTGGAGGAGCAGTTGATCCGGGGGCCCGGGAACTCGCCGTTGATCAGGATCACCTTCTGGGGGACGCCGAGTAGGGATTTGGTGCCGTACGTCACCTTCCACTCGAAGAACACGTACGGGTCCTCGGCAACGGACACCGCCAGCAGCGCCGACAGCACCAGCAGCACGGCCGCCGCGCGCACCGTCGCCGCCATCGTTTCAACCGGCGGGCGTGCACTAGTATGTGTTTGTGTGTGTGGTGCTCTCTTGAAGGGTGTAATGAGGAGTTACGGCCACGTACGTGCTCGTCGTCTACGAGGAGGAGGCCATGGAAGACGTCCCGGGTTGTGGTGTGGGGAGGTGGTGGACGGGCAGGGGAGCCAACGAACCGGGGAGCTTCGGATTGAGGAGGGGACGCCCGGGCGGGGGCTTTATACCGCGCACGCTCGCCGGAATGTGGCAGGTTGCGCGCGCGGCGCGGGCGGCTTGGTCGCGCGTCCTCCCGTTCCTGGCCGTACGCGCTCCGCTCGCGGGGTGATCTGTCTCCTGTGCAGCTGTGCTCTGCTTTCCCGCCGTTGCCGCGGCGTCGCTCCGTGTGTTTGACCCGTTCCTGTTGCGTTCCGCGATACCGCGCACAACAGGCTTGGCTGGGCCAACTCAAGAGGATTCCAGTCGGCCTTCGGGGGTCAGCTGAGCCCGACGAAATTTTGCTCAACAAACTCTTAAACCGCGCGAACAAATCGGCCTTTGGGGGCCACCAACAACCGTTGAACGAGGATCAACAAAAGGAAACATACGAGCGCTTCTTCCTCGGTTCAGTCAAGTTTGAGCCATTTAAGAGACTCTGGAAATCATGGGCACCACTTAAGATCAAAATGTTTGTCTAGCTCGCCATGCTCAATCGTTGTTGGACTGCTGACCGTCTTGCAAGACGCGGACTACAGCACCACGATCGGATCGGTGTCCACTTTGTGATCAGGAAGAGGAGGACGCCCAACACATCCTCACTATGTGTCTTCTCCAGAGAGGCTTGGTTCAATTGTCTACGTAAAGTGGGGCTAGAGGCGACGACCCTATCTCAGGGCGAAGTGAGTTTCAAAGAGTGGTGGCGTCGAGCAAGCCGGAGTGTCCTCCGTGACAAGAGAAAAGGGTTCAACAGCCTGGTGTTACTGGTGACATGGTGTTACTGGTGACATGGAAAATATGGAAGCACCGCAACCGGTGCGTCTTTGACGGAGCTCAGCCTAGGCCACATCGAGTCGTACAAAAAAAGTCCAACAAAAAACTATCATGTGGATGATGGCCGGCGCCAAGAAGCTCCGGCAGCTCATATAGATGAGAGCGGGTAGAAAAACGGTTGCATTTTTTGGTAAAAGACGCGCATGTACTAACCTCGGCCAGAGTATGGCATTGTACTGATTTTTCTTCTCCTTTGTGTTTGAGAAAAAAACAAAAGGAAACATATCTATCACATCAGTACACGTACACAAGTTTCTCGATTGCAAAACTGCGACAGTCGGCCGGTTCCTTCGTTCACTGAAAGTCACCTCCCTAAACATAATGCCGTCTTGTATATTTTCAAAGAGCAATTTGCTATTCTTAAGCATTTCTGTTGTCGACTCGGCAAAAGTCATCGACTTTGACTCCAATGATGCTTAAAGGGAGATAGGAATGTTGCGAGCCAACAACTACGTCGTCTAGTGTAGCATTTCGACTCCCATTTTCAGGGGCGGCTTTCAGAGGGAGCGTGCTTCCCATCACCGTCCCTAAGTAGGATGGAGCCGGCGGCTCGGCGGCGTGCCCTCCTGCTGCCGCCATTGCTGGTGGCGTTGTTGCTGGTTGCGAGCTTTCCGGAAGGCTTCTGCGACACCAATCCGCAAGATGGTTAGCGAGCGTGGTCAATTCTGTTGCTTCCTGCACCGTTGACTAATTTATACTACCATGGAAGAAACAAACCAGACAAAAACTGATGCTTCATTAGCTAATGATTCTCCGGTTCTATTGTTTCTGAAAAATTGCCAACAGTTTCCGCCCTCCGATCTCTGATGAGCCAGTGGAAGAACTACCCGTCGAGCTGGTCGGGCGGCGACCCCTGCGGCGCGCGGTGGGACGGCGTCATGTGCAACAACGCCAGGGTCACGTCGCTGTGAGTGCCAGGCCGCGGCCGTGCAGCTCGTCTCGTTCTGCATCAATCCATCTCGTGCATCTTATCATGCTGCAAGCACCCTAGCTACTTCGGCATCATCCATCGTGCGTGCTGGTTTAATTTTGCAGGAGGCTTTCAAGTATCAACCTTCAGGGCACGCTCAGCAACAGCATCGGCCAGCTCACCCAGCTCGTCTACCTGTAAGTCAGACTCCTCTGGTTCCCCTGAATCCCCCCTCCTCAATCAGAATCGGTAGTTGCACTGCAAGGCATGAGCTTGGATGATATGCAAATAGCATTTCAGATAATTCAGGGTAGAAAGGTTTTGAAATTATCGGGACAGCTGTGCGCCTCTAGTTTATCCTGTGCTGCCTTAGGCGGTTGAGGACCAATTACAGTTTACCAGATTTTAACTTCTGAACGCCTGGTTATCAGAAATGAGATAAAATGCACTTCAACGTATATTGCAACAGTTCTTAAGTTAGACTGATTTACCTTGCATAAAAAATGAAGATTGGTCACAACATAAGCACTGCAGGGATCTTTCCTCCAACATTGGTCTCGGTGGCCCGATGCCTACTTCGATCGGGAACCTCGTGCAGCTTACCACACTGTATGCCTTGAGTAGTTAATATGTTGATCCTACTTTTTCCTCGTCAGACATACACAACCCACAAATAGACTTACTGACAACGCTCTATACTTGCAAGGATCTTATCTGGGTGCAGCTTCACAGGAGTGATTCCACAAGACCTTGGCAACCTACAACAGCTCTCATTCCTGTAAGTAGTAGATTGTTTATTTATTTATTTATTTATTTATTTGAGCGAAACTACAACAAGGGAGGCCCCTACTGTGTACAGATTCTTTATTTGTCTCTTAATTATATCCTACCTTACTCCTTTTGATGTGACAGCCAGTCTTGTTGCATATTCTCTCTTGTTTTTTAGGTCACTGAATTCAAACAAGTTTACGGGCAACATACCATCTTCACTTGGTTTACTCTCAAACCTCTATTGGTTGGATGTGGCGGATAATCAGCTCTCTGGGCCTATCCCAATATCGACAGCAACGGCACCTGGGCTTGACCTACTCACCAATACAAAGCACTTGTAAGTAATGTCAATATTCTTTTCTACTCATGATTGATAAGTATACAAAAGATCTAAAAATATCAAAGTAAGCATCTCCATTCCTTCCCTTTTCATATTTTTAATCTACGAACAGCCATTTCAACAAGAACCAGATATCTGGAACGCTTGCAGGCCTCTTCAACTCCAATATGACTCTGATACACATGTAAGCGTAAGGCTATCAGTTTGTAGTTCTTATGAAAAAACTCACTCCTAACTTGGATCTTCATCTCCGTCAGACTGTTCGATGGCAATCAATTAACTGGCTCTATCCCAGCTGAGATAGGGGCCATTACAACACTTACAGTTCTGTAAGTACCCTAAAATCTGTGGAATGTTAGAATTAAGAAGCTCCTCCAAAAATGTGTTGCATGCTATATCTTCATTTTTAACAATTTATCAAAGTTTTGACTTGCTTTGCTTCTTTAACAGTCGATTAGACAGGAACAATTTTACCCAAGCAATTCCTTCTAACATGAGCAATTTGATAAATCTAAATGAGTTGTAAGTGATCTATGACCTTAAGCTATCAGCCAAGATACGATCATTTATAACAGTGGAAAATTGAAATAAAATTGTGATCATCTGCAGGAATTTGGCAGGCAATCAGCTCACCGGATCACTGCCAGATCTCAGCCGCATGGTCAAATTAAATGTTGTGTAAGAAACTGCTGCAACGCTGCTTTGTGGGTTTTATATAACTTGTCTACATAATTACTAACGTTCTTTCATTACCAGGTATTTAAGCAATAACTCATTTGCTGCTTCGGTAGTCCCAAACTGGTTCACAACTTTAACATCTCTTACTTCTGTGTGAGTTATCCAAGACAATCCCACTCTTCAAATCAATTTCTGCTATGACAATTTGCACTCTTCTTGATATGTTTGGATAATTTAGATCGATATCTTCTGCACAACTTACTGGTGAGATCCCCAAGAATCTCTTCACATTGCCCCAGCTGCAGCAAGTGTAATGTTCTGGCAACTTAGACTCCAATTGTGTTCCACTAAAGGGGGAAATTACTTCTCCAATTATGTGGCTGCGTTTTTTTAGAGAACTCATGTGGCTGCGTTTATCATTTTATCTTGCTGATCAGACAGTGTACTGAGCAACAACGCACTCAACGGGACACTTGAAATCACAGGCAGCGTTAGCAAACAATTGAAGGCTGTTAATCTTCTAAATAACCGTATATTGTCAGCCAACATCACCCCAACTTACAACAGCACTCTGGTGTAAGAACATTCAAACTCATCAGCCCTAGAACAACACAACTGCCTCTTTTCTCCACCAGTTAAGTAACACTGCGTTCCTCATTTTTCAACCCTGCATGCAGGCTTTTTGGAAACCCGGTATGCTTGGATGGAGACATCTCTGGTCGGTCCTTCTGCAGCATCCAACAAGAGAACACGATTTCATACACTACCAGTCTGACCAAATGTGCATCAACAGCTTCTTGTCGTAACGATCAGTCCCTGAACCCCGCAAACTGCGGCTGCGCCTATCCCTACTCTGGGAACATGGTCTTCAGAGCACCATTCTTCACGGACTTGATGAACAGAGACAACTTTCAGCAACTGGAGACGAGCCTCACCAAGCAGCTGGCTCTGCGTGACGGCTCAGTTTACCTCTCTGATGTCCACTTCAACAGTGACAACTACCTCCAGATTCTAGTGAAGCTGTTCCCATCGTCCGAGGTGTCCTTCAACCTGTCGGAACTCATTAGAATTGGCTTTGATCTCAGCAACCATACTTATCAACAACCAGCAAATTTTGGGCCTTATTACTTTATTGCGGATACATATATCCCATTGGCAGGTACATTGGTTTCACCATGTAAAACACCCTTACCTATTCGAGTACTATATATGATAGTGAAAAAATTCATTATAATTTTTTTTTGTCAGCTGCTGCCGGTGGTAAAAAATCACAGATAGGTTCAGGTGCTATAGCTGGAATTGCAGTAACCGTTGGGCTTCTTGTGATTTCCCTTATTGCCACAGTAATATATGTTCTATGGCCTAAGAAGAAGAAACCAACACGAGCAACATTCCCTTTCGGTAAGGACTTGATGAAAGCAATTTCGCATTTCAGTCCTCCTTGTGTAAAATGCTGTAAAACAGTTTTGCAGGAAATGAAGCGTGGCACCTTTACAAGCTTAGCATACTTTACTCCCTTTTTTTTTGTTTTAATCCATGATAGGTGTTCATATTGTCAGCAAACACTAGTAGGCCAAACCAAGAAAGACGAAAAACAATAATAACTTCAAATCATTAATTCTGAACAGAATTTTGTTGCAAAATTGCAGGTTCATGGGTAGTTTCTCAGAAAGACAATGGAGAGGCTCCACAGCTGAAAGGAGCAAGGTTTTTCTCTTTCGAAGAAGCGAAGAACTGCACCAGCAATTTCTCAGACAGCCATGAGATAGGAGCAGGGGGCTATGGAAAGGTAATAGGTGTTAGAGTGAAATCACTATTAACTTCCTCAGAGAACATTTGCACAAACAACTATACCATGAGATCAAAATCTAATACCTAGGTAGGTATGCCCATATTTAACAAAAAAATAGACAACTTACAAAAAGCAAAATTGGTAAATTAAAAGGTGTACAAGGGAACCCTGGAGGATGGAACTGTTGTGGCGATAAAGCGAGCAGAACCTGGATCCTTGCAAGGCGTGGCGGAGTTCAAGAACGAGATCGAGCTGCTCTCCAGGGTCCATCACAGGAACCTGGTGAGCCTGATCGGCTTCTGCTACGAACAAGAGGAGCAGATGCTGGTGTACGAGTACATCTCCAATGGGACACTGAGAGAGAACTTGCAAGGTACATTAAAATTAACAAAACCATGGTCACTAATTTGCCATCTCTCATGTCCTTGAGGAAGTTAATTGATCTGTATCGGTAATTCGGCCATGCAGCGAGAGGAACGAACCTGGACTGGAAGAAGAGGCTCAGGATTGCGCTCGGCTCAGCGAGAGGGCTCGCGTACCTTCACGAGCTCGCAGACCCGCCGATCATCCACCGGGACATCAAGTCCACCAACATCCTCCTCGATGACGACCTGAAAGCCAAGGTTGCTGACTTCGGCCTCTCCAAGCTCGTCGCGGACACCGAAAAGGGCCACGTCTCCACTCAAGTGAAAGGAACAGTGGTAAGAACGAACTACGTACTCGTGTGCGACTCCTTTGCTCTTGTCATGGTTCATGCACAGGCTTTTACATTGAAATACTGGATTTTCTTTGAATTCAACTACTTCCAATACAATTCATAAATTCCAAACACAGGCCACTTGATGTTTACCGTAGATAGAAACAAACTTTGAGCTTGTGTTTTTACACGTGGTAGGGTTATCTAGACCCGGAGTACTACATGACGCAGCAGCTATCGGAGAAGAGCGACGTGTTCAGTTTCGGGGTGGTGATGCTGGAGCTGGTGAGCGGGCGGCTGCCGATCGAGGCCGGCAAGTACATCGTGCGCGAGGTCCGGCTGGCCATCGACCCGAGCGACCGCGACCACTACGGTCTGCGGGGCCTCCTCGATCCGGCCATCACGGACGCCGCGCGCACTGCCGGGTTCAGACAGTTCGTGCAGCTGGCAATGCGGTGCGTGGACGAGTCGGCGGCGGCGCGGCCGACCATGGGAGAGGTGGTGAAGGAGATCGAGGCCATGCTGCAGAACGAGTTGGCGGCGGCGCGACAGACCATGCCTACCCTGTGAATAAGAGGCCAACAAAGGGCAAAGCGAAAAAGTTTATTGAACATAGTCATGTGCGAAATCAAATAATTAAACACCGAGTCTTAGTAGACATCCATTCATATAGTTGGTAAAGATTTCTGTTGTTGTGGTTTTCACTTTTCATCACGCGGCATGCAAATATTATTCACATTTTTCCATCATTAGATTACTTATCAATGCGGCCCAGATAGCGAATTTAATGGATTACTGAATGGTGCGGTTCCTCCCATAATAAAGGCATAAACTTTATAGTCTGGCTAGTAAACACTCGTTTGCTAACTGACCGCTTCCTTTTCTTGGGTGGGAAATGTTTTAAAGTTTTCGTATATTATTAAAGCTACACATCACTAGAATTAGGTTTAAAGATTTTAAGTAGGTTTAGAAAATTATGAAACTGGATTTACAAAAAATAATATTCCAGCGTTTAACAATGTTGATGTAGGCTATGATATTATTAACATGCTTTCAATACTATGAAATAAGTTTTTAAAAATTATTGATACTCCCTCGATACCAAAACAAATGACATTCTAGCTCTGTCATAAGTCGAAATGTTTCAACTTTGAACAAATTTATGGAGTATAGTATCAACGTTTATGACACCAAATATGCATAATATTAAAGTATATTTATGAGATATAACATACTTATTTGACATAAAAGATAGTGGTAAAGTTTGGTTAAACTTCAAATAGTTCAACTTAGGAGAAATCTAGAATGTCATTTGTTTCTGAGCGTGAAGCCTGTCTACCAATGGTTACAAGGTGTGCCACACCACAGGTTTCAATAGAACGCCACAAAGTTGAGGAAGCGATGGATAACACACCATACACATGAGGCATCAATAAACCTACAACAAATGTCAAACACCAACATATGGCACCACCGAACCAAACTACTTCAACGATCTTCGTTTCCCGCAATTGTTGAACATTGAGTCGAGGTGGACAGGCAACAAATGGAACGCAAAAATTGTGACTTACATCGACATTGTCGGCCATTCAGGATCCAAGAGATGTCCTCCAACGCCCTTATGAGGAAGCCACCAAGAAGGAAGGACCACCGAGAGGAGAATGAGGGCATCATCGTTGAGCCTACCACTATGACTTATTTTGTCAAGCATTGATATTCATAGCCTTGTCTTGTGGATAGCCTACAAAGATAATTCACAATTCCTTTGTACGGATCTGAAGGCTGATATTTCAATCTCGGTGGATTGGTGATAGCGATGGAGCCCTTAAAATTACTATTAAGTGAGGGCATATGCCCCTGCCCTGTCTGGGAACAGTCAAGTTTATAAAGTACTCACCGTCTATGAAACTTTAGATGAAAAGCGTATGCACTATGTACTAATTTACAAGTCAGGTTAGGTTACAATGTTATTAACATTTTAAAATCGCATTGAAAAGATTGAGGAGTGTCCCATAAATATAGATTAAACTCGGACTATATGTATCACGCTATATTGTGACGCTCAAAATCTTATACTAGCTGTGTACTGACTTAATCATGTTGGCAAACTCATCTCTAGAAGTGCATATTTGTCGACTCAGGAATGAGGAATCATTGAAAGATCCATTGCACTTGCACACGTAGTAACAACATGGTAAAATCTCAACAAACCAATGAAATATACATCAGAAACAATGACACAAATCTACTACAATTTACGATAATGTATCTCCGCAACGGCATGCGGCTGCATACCTTATCGTCCACCGCACAACATGCATTAAGATTCGAGTTTCCGGGCCCACCAGTTGCATGCATGTTGACCGCTTTGTTCTGCCAGCCTGACCACTTGCGTCCGCTTTATTTGATGCCGCGTCCGCAAACTACGCGCGCGCACACTCTCTCTCTCTCTCTGTGTGCGTCTTTCTCTCTCCCTCCTCTCTCTCCTGGGTGTATAATACAAGTGAGAAGTACAAAATCGGTAGTATTGTACTTCAATAGTATATTATCAAAGTACAAAACTTGATGTACAAAACATGTTACAAATGTATATTTTTTACATTTGCAATCGGTACAAATATATTCTTCTTAAATGTCAAGTTAGTGTTCAAAATTAGAAGTGCAATAAAATTTACTTTCAATAAAAATATATTATCTATTCCCAATACAATGAAAATGTACTGCCGCTAAAAGTTGTTCTATTGATTTTGTTCCACATATTCAACGTTCCAATAAAACATTTTTTTTCTTCTTCTCACATATCAATTTTTACAATACTTTTGTTCTTGTCACATATCAATATTTTTACATTTCTCACATGACAACTTTTGTACTTCCCACAATTAAGGTACAATAAATAGTATTACTATAGATATACAAAAAAATGTAGAGATAGAGATAGAGATAGAGAGAGAGCGAGAGAGAGAGAGAGAGAGAGAGAGAGAGAGGCCTGAGTGGTTTTGTCTGGAGCTGCATGCAAGGCGGAAGTGGTTGTTGACCCGTGCAAATCTTGAAGCATCAATAGTGTAGTACAGTACTACATGGAATTCCAGATATGTAGAGCAAAATAGATGAAGATTTCGATATGTGAGAATAATTTATTTTACTAGAATCCTAGCTATGTGGAACAAAATAATTTTATCGACAATAATTTTCTAGTGTTCTTCAATAATGTTGTTTTTACTTTCATGTGAGAAGTGCAAAAATCTTATTATAATCTGATCTTTTTATTGTACTAGAATCAATAGTACATTTTTAATTATACTTTCATTGTTAGAAGTAGAAAAGCTTGACACGTGAGAAGTAAAAAAAATGAAGAAAACAAAATAAATTTTGTGCTAGAGAGAAAAGAAAGAAATGTAAGTAACATAGCAAGACAACGGCAAAAAATAGAGGGACGCGGAGAGAGGGAGCATACAACTGCTGAACTGCAAGTCTGCAAAAGCATGTCAGAGAGAGAGAGAGAGTGCAAAAGCAGGAGAGGGGAGAGAGAGAGAGAGCAAAAGCAGCAGGAGAGAGAGAGAGAAGGTGCCTGCCGTGCGTCACATGAAGCGGCAGCGCCCCGAATGGATGTGTTGACTTGCACACATCGCAAAGAATTCCTAACCGCACGATAAGGAGTGCGCCCGCATGCGGTTTGGGGAAGTGCGGTTTGTACAATTTATCAACAAGCTGCAACAAAAAGAGTTAAAAAAAAATTTCTCAAACCCTACTTGGGCTTGACCTCAAAGTACGGCATTTGATCCGACCCGTCACCCCCGTATGAACTTCTCGTGATCTCGACGTCGCTGTACGGGTGCGACCGCGCGCCGCCCCCCGCGCCGTCGAACTCGTTGGCCGAGGACCCGGCCGAGCTGGCCCCCTCAGCCCTGGCAGCCTCGTTCTGCAGCATGGCCTCGATCTCCTTCACCACCTCTCCCATGGACGGCCGCACCGCCGCCGACTCGTCCACGCACCGCATTGCCAGCTGCATGAACCGCCTAAAGATGGCGGTGCACGCAGCGTCCCGGATCTGCAGGTGGAGGAGGCCCCGCAGCTCGTAGTGATCATTGTCGCTTGGGTCGATGGAGAGCCTGACATCACGCACGATGTTCTTACCCCTCATGAGCGGCTGTTGCCCGCTCACCAGCTCCAGCATCACCACCCCAAAGCTGTATACGTCGCTTTTCTCTGATAGCTTCTGCGTCGTGTAGTACTCCGGGGCCAAATAACCCTGTCAAACACCAAAACACATATTATCACATAGTTCTAGGATTAAATAACGAAAATGTCTATGCGTATATATATGATCTTTTCTTTGTGCACAAAAAATTGTGCATGAATCATGGTGAGAGATGGACAAAGAACTAAAATTAGAGTACTGATGAGTGATGACCCACCATCGTTCCTCTCACTTGAGTGTACCCATCTTCATTTTGGATGGAGAGACCGAAGTCGGCTACCTTAGCTTTCAGGTTGCCGTCGAGGAGGATGTTGGTGGACTTGAGGTCCCCGTGGATGATTGGCGGGTTGGAGAGCTCGTGAAGGTATGCGAGCCCCGTCGCGGAGTCGAGCGCGATCTCGAGCCTCTTCTTCCAGTCCAGGTATGCCCCTGCCGCTGAAGACATCCAGGTCCGATCATTGATTTGCTTTGATCGATTAAGAGACATGGCAAATCTGTGACGATGTACCTTCCAAGTGGTCTCTCAGTGTTCCGAGGGAGACAAACTCGTAAACCAGCATCTGCTCATTTTGTTCGTAGCAGAAGCCGATCAGGCTCACCACATTCCTGTGATGGACCCTGGAGAGCAGCTCGATCTCGCTCTTGAACTGCGCCATGGTAAGCATGGATCTGGTTCGCTTTATCGCCACACGCGTTCCATCCTCAAGTGTCCCCACGTACATCTTTTAATTTACCGATTTTGGAATGTTTAACTAGTTATTAACTATTATTTGGATGCAATGCTTTTGCTATTTGTACAAATCCTGTTGAACCTGAGTAGTGGTGAGTTGATATTGTTCAATACCTTTCCATACCACCCGGAGCTTAACTCAAACGAGAAATTATTCGTGCAGTTCTTCAGTTCTTCAAAATAGAAGTACCTCGCTCCTTTCAGATGTGGAGCACCTCCTCTGTCTCTATGAGAAATTCTCCATGAAACTGTCAATACGGAGGAAGGTTTGTTCAGGCATAACGTTTAGTGGTTTTCTGCCGTATACTCTCCCACCGTCCACTCATATCAAAGTTTGTCCAACAATATTAAGAAATATATATTATTTAAAATGAAAGTGTTACATATGTTGATAGTTGGTTTCACCGTTTATACTGTTAATTTTTAATTTATGATTTTTTTTATTGACAACTAAAGTCTCTTTTTTTTTTTACTTTGACCAAACGAATACAGGCATATATTTGTGAACACGAATTTCAAGGAAATCAAACCAATTGGATTCAATTGACCATGATTTGAGCTCGGCATGGGTGAATTGTTGTGTTTTGTTCAATGCTGTTCTTATGAAAATTTTGTGTTCTTTTGCTGTTACTTGCGAGGATGGTAAGGAAACATGCTATCATGATATTTAGGGCCTCTTTGGTAGGGTTGTGGCTGTGCCGGTTTCGGCTGTGGTTGTGGCTTCTTTAGAAAAGCAGTTGTTGTAACACCCCTACTTTTGGAGCAAAGAGAAAAGGAGAAAAGAAAAATAAAAAGGAATAAAAATCACTCCAAATTAAATTTTTTTTTGTCCAAACCTCTCACCTTGAAATGAATTTTCAAAATGAAATTCACTAAATAAATTAAACCTAGTTTGAATCTGAAAATTTTGAAATATTTAAAAGTTGTGCTCAAGTGTTTGCTCTCATTTAAAAATGTACTCAAAATTTGAAGCTTTCTGAATTTACAACAAATAAAATCAAAGTAGGATTAAATCCCAAATTGATTTTCAAAATTTTGAATTTAAACCAGCATCAAAATTTCATCATGTGCATTTCTGAGTTTTATTTGATTTATTTTGAGTCTTTGATCAATCTTTGTTTTTATTTGAATTTGAAATCCCTTCAAATTTCAAATCCCAGAAAAGAAAGGCCTTTTTCTTTTCCCTATTTCCCTTGGGCCCAATCCTCTTTCTCTTTTCTTTCGGCCCAACCCGCTTCTCCTTTCATTTTTCTTTTCTCCCTTTTCCTCCCGGGCCACGACCGCTCCGGCCCAACAGACCCCGAGCCAGCCCAGCCTTCCGGCCCAGCGCGCGCAGCCCACCTCCGCAGCCCACCACCCTCTTCTCTCGCTGACGCGTGGGGCCGCGCTGTCAGCTTCTTCCTCCGAGCCGTCCCGTCCGACGCGACGCCGCCGCGTGAAATCCGGCGTCGCCCATCCCCGGCTGTCGGAGCTGCCGTAGCCGCCACGATTCTTCGCTGATAAAAGGCGCCGCGTCTCGCTTCTCTCTCTCCCCCATTCCATTTCTCTCTCTCTCTCTCTCTCTCTCCCTCCCTCTCTCTCTCTCTCTCTCCCTCCCTCTCTCTCTTTCCCGGCGACCTAGGGTTCCGTCCACCGTAACCCGTCGCCGTCGATCTCCTTCTTCCGGCCTTCTCCGTCCCGTCCTCGCACGTGGTAAGCTTCGCCACCTCCTCCTCTCTCTCCCACACCCTCTCCCTTCCCTCCTCCCGCTCCCGAGGCACGCCGACCCAGAGCGTCGCCGCTCCGCCACCATCCCCTCCGGCGTAGGTGGCCTTCCCGACCGCGCCCAGCCAAGCCGAGGCACACCTCACGGTCCTCCTTCTCCCGCGCGCCTCACCACCACCTCTTTTGAGCGCTCGCGCGCACGCGCGCACTTCCCCGTCGCGCCCCGCCGCCGTGAGCAACTCCGGCGAGCTACTGCCGCCGCTCTCCTGCGTCCCGTCGTCGACGCGTACCACCCACCGCTCCGCCTTCGTGCGCTCGTCCTCCGCGACGACATCCCGCAGCCCGCCGTCCACTCTAGCCACCGGCGGCGAGGATCCCGGCCGCCCGCCGCCGCACGCGATGCCCCGGACCACCGTGGACCGGTGGACCGCCGCCCCGTCCCGGTCCATGGACCTCGTGGACCCAGTCCACCGGGTTTTGATTTATTTTAAAACCGTTAATCCCTTTATTGCGTCAGCACCACGCAATAAATAATTTCCAATATAAAAATAATTCCAAAAAATCCTGAAAATCCCGGGCCCTGTACCTTTTGCAGACAAGTCCCTGACCTTTTAAATGATCATGTTTAAGTCCTACCTTTTTACAGAAAAGTACCTAAACTTTTCTGTAATTATGTTTTAGACCCTATCTTTTTGCACCAAAGTCCCTAAACTTTCCCTAATTACATATAGGTCCTCATAACTTCTCTGTAATTACAGAAAAGTCCTCTGTAATTACAGATAAGCCCCCAGAACTTCTAATATCCATATCTTTTCAACCTTAGCTCTGTTTTGAGCGATTCTTGCGCTCACGCGTTCGTAGAAACGCGAAGTATCTCATGGTACTACTCTTGGAGCACCACACTCGATCTATAGACCATCAATACCCTAATTTCCCCTCTCATTTGTTATATCCTCCTCGTGGCAATCGTGCGATGTCAATCTCGCACATCGCAATCATCGTTCACTTGCACTTAACCAACCTTGTGGTACCATTTAGTCTAGTACCTTCCTTATCACAACCCCGCTTCATCCTTGTATCGGACATTCACTCATTCGCTCGCTAGCATTAAATCTAGCAATATATCTTTTATGTCGTTTCACTTCAAAATCCAATAACCTCCTTCTATTACGAACTCAACTCCAAACCTAGCCTTGATCGATCATCGCTCAATCAAACCTAATCCAACAATGCCTGCAGCACCTATTCCAAAGCCCTCACCAAATCCTACCAAACCCTATCAATTCGTTATCCTCTTTTATAAGTGCCCTTTCACTGGATCTTATTGGAGTTATTGATTCGTTGTTGTTCTAATTGTCAGTTGTCTTTATTTGACCTTAGTGTTTTATCTGCAGTCGTGCATGCATGTCATACATGCTCACGTACACGTACCATCGTCGTGCGTCCGACGCATGACGACCAATCAATAATAACTTAGTTTTAGTAATTAATCAATCTAGTAAGTAATTAATAGCTAAATCATCATTAGTAAATGATATAAGGTATAGGAGCCCTAAACTGACACACCTCGTACTTCGTACACGTAATGCATGAACCTTTATATAGGTTACTACCTGTATGAAGGCTAGTGCCACTGATGTACGAAGAACACGTACACACGCTGTCCCCGTCACTTCATGCATTCATGCTCTTCTCTTCGTGTTTAGCATCTCTCACTACACCAAAAGCCATAGAGTACAATGCATCACCCCTAATGGCCTTTTTAAGGTAATAAAACCTTGAACAAGCAAAACTGGATGCATCATCCGTGTTTTGAGTCTTTTGTTCTTCATTTGCTTTCTATCGATTTTATTGGAGTTAATTGGATCTTATTCGGCTCTTTTCGCTCTTTATTTTCTTTTGCGGTAGTTTATTTATACGTAGTATCTCTATGCGTTAGATTACGCGAGAATCGAGGAAGAGCCAGAAGAATCCAAGCACTCGTCGAGGAAATGTATATCAAGACCCGTCGAAAGATACGAGCTTCAAGAAAGGACTCGAAGGCATCCACTTCGACAGAAAAGCTATGGCCACACAATGATTAGTCTTTCCTGTGTGAGTTAGCCTTGGCGTGTTTTTGGAAAAACGCCGGCGTGGAGCCGTGCGCTGGTTTCCTGCCAGCACTTAAAATTTGGGAACTGGCGGGATGGATTGCATCTCCCCCAGGGCCAACCAACCCCACTATATCTAATGACATACCTGACTGTAGTTTGCGAACTGTTTTGGTTTCAAAAACAACCCTTGCATAAAATTGGCTTTTCGCCGATATGATAAACCTCAGCCTCATCCTTGTTTATACCCTTGCATATATTTACCCCTTGTGTTAGGGTTTGCTGAGTACCTTATGTACTCACGCGTTTGCGATTGATGTTTTTAGTAGGAGAAGTCTTCGTAGGAGACGACGAAGCTTTGGTTTTCGGTTCTGCTTCTCAAGTCTGCCTGTGGCTTGGGTCGTGCTTTCCGCTGTCTGTGTGTGGTTGCTTCGCCTTTATTTGACGGAAGGACTTGGATACTTCTGCATCCTTGTCGAACCGTCACTAAAGGCTCATTATATCAGGTACTATATCTATTTACCTATTCGAAGTATGCTTTTGATTACCATATCTGTGTTGCTGTGCGTATCAGCTACTGATCCAGGGACTGATACATGATGCACAGAGTGATCCAGAAATGGGGTACGACAGAGTGGTATCAGAGCAATACTTGACCGTAGAACGAAAACCTAGGACTCGTCGTGCTCGAAAAAGACTATTTTCAAAACTAATTGCAAAATCTTCCATATAATGTACCCTTTTCTATTTAAAAACCCCTTGTTTCCTTCGACCGTAAGGAAAGAGACTCATTCAGAGGTGTCCGAGTGCAGAAGCTCTCAAACCGATGGACAGCCACGACTACGTGACCGTGGAAGTGGAGAACGTATCGTACCAGGTGTACCGCGCCTCAGACATGGTTCCTAAGCAAGAGAACAAGATCAATGTAACTCAAGGCACTGGATCACGGACGACATGCTTCAACTGTCGAGACCCCGGACACAAGTTTGATGATTGTCCTCCGTATCAACTCAACGGTGAAGCAAGAGCTGCGGTGACTGACATGGAAGATGAACTATGTCAACTACCAGCATCGCCAGAAAAGATTGGATTTTCAGTGAAGGAAAAGTCTGAGAGACAGGAAACCTGGAACGACATGGATAACACCAATATGGCGTCAACTCCTGTCGTCGTCGAATTGCTTGAAAGGTTGAGTAGCCTGGAAGAGTCAATGAAGAAGATCTGTAAAGAAGTCACCAAACTTAAGAAAGCTCTGCAGCCCAGGAAGGCTAACAAGAACCGCAACAAGAAAAGAAAGAACAAGCGTCAGGCATCTAGTCAAGCTACATCTAAGAAGGTGAAGAGCACAAGACTTTGTTACTACTGTAGAGAACGTGGACACATGGTAATCAGCTGTCCTTACTACAGACAAGAACCTGCCTTTTGTCAACTAGACAATGTGCGTCACAACGCAAGCAGTACAGATCTGTCACCTAATATTGAACAAAAAGGGACCGCGATCAAGTCAGATATGCGTCCCTGAAGTCCCCAGAAAGAGAAATCAAGATGGCAATGATTATTGGAAACTGTACCCCTAATTCAATAAGACGCCTGCGGAAACACAGATATGCGACTTGTACCAGACCTTCTCCAAGTAAGTTCTTTATGAAGGTTGATTCAGAGCCTCGCTCAGCATCTTGGAAGAATATCACCCTCATGTAAGAATAGTAGTACCCATGTATAATAATGGAAGTACTTGCAAGGTACCTTGAGGTCCCGATCAAAGGGATTGAATTAGAGTTGTACATCCCTTTTATGAGCAAGGAAAAGGTGTCAATGTTGTCCTGACAAAATGTGGATACGAATTACCACTCGTACAAGCTGAGTTGGAAAGATGAAAAGCTCCAAAGACTTCAATGATCATACGACACTTACTCAAACAACATCAAAAGATCAAAGGCATGAAGCTCCTTTTTAACGCAGAAATGCGGAGAACAGTTTTTCTTTTAACCGACCAAGTCATATGACCCCATCGATTCTTTTTGGTCAAGGACTATTGGTCGAGTTCTGATGTCAGTGCAAGAATCGATAGTATATCCACCCTTAAGCCTTAACCCTCGTTTGTAGCACGTGAACACCTCAGCCCACAACAAATAAATCGTGTTGAGTGTGTGATTCGATGATTTTGTTGATCCTTGTTCCGTGTTTCTTTGGTTGAGTGCTTCTAATCAAACCAAACATCATAATAACAAAAACTAAAGGTTAATAGCAGCTTAGTGCTAAAATCCCTCTCCTAACCTATACCCAAACCCCTACCCAAGAAAAATCACCGTCAAAGAGGTTTCAGCACAGAGTCAAGCCAGTCAAAAGTTTGGCCAACGACAGCTAAAGATCACAGACAAATGGGAAAGTTTGCATAAGGCAGTGCTAAAGATGGGAAAGACGTCAGCTTCTTGTCAAACAGAAACACATACAGGAGAGCCCATCAAGAAAACGAGGAAAATGACAGTCGAGATAATGGCAAGAAGTTTCAGCCACCATCACAATTAATCCAGCTCGAAATCCAAAATCCTGTATTTACCAAGCAACATGAATTAATGGCTGCAAATGATGGAATCCTCACAGCCAGAGAACTTCGCCAGGAATGAGGCTCAAGTCTCCTGTCAATAATAACACTGGCAAAGATCTGTTGGTTATAAATGTTTGCCTCGGAAACGTCCCCAAAGAGACCCGAGAAAGATTGCCAACGACTTGGACAAAAGTGGAATATGAGCCAAGTGAATCGAAAATTACCTACATTGCAAGTAACATGAAAGTCAAACCCTTGGAAAAAGTACTGGTAGTACATGAATAACCAGGTGTCTCCCAGATGAGTTACCCAGATTGCTACCTGACAAAGACAGAGGAGTTCCTCATTAAGCTAATTTTGGAACAAATCCCTAATAGCCAAGAGTTCCTATCAAATGGCAGCCAATGAACGAGCAGAATCGAAAGAACCACTAGCAGAGTTACAAGAGAAATACTTCATCCGATCAAGCTTTTATCCTTGGTGATTACCTGCGCTGTCTGTTAAGAAATCACAGAGTGTGCTTTGATCACAATTCACTTGATGAGGTCACATCAAGAACAAGTACCCAGATTCCAGGATTGATGACTTGTTTGACCAGTTAAAGAGAGCCAAGTTGTCCTCAAGATTGACTTACGGATTCGAGAACTACCAATCAAAGTTTTGAGGTGAAGACGTACTCGAGATATCCCATGTCACTCGTTACGATCTTCAGCACAGATATCTGGTATTGGAAGCAAGATTCCATGAACTTGCAAGGTCAAGGGATGACAAAATTCTGGCAAATGAGGACAACAGTACAAGGAATGGTGACAAAACACACGATTCATTGGTCCTAAACTGGACGGATTAAGGAAAAGCATTTGAAAAGACCGTTGTAGTGATAAATACACTGGATCGCAATAATCACTGCAACCACAACAGCAAGCAACAATGGAAACCTAAGCTACTATCAGAATTCAAGTGGCTAAATCCCGCTTAGCCAACTGTGTCGAACCATTTCTGGACAAGTAAGATCTAATCAACTTTAAAGAAGGAGTCATGAGGCACAAAAATCTGGTATATAACATAAAGGATCCCAGTGTTCCACATAAGCAGATCGAGATGGCCCTTAGAAAAGAGTTGTGCCAGTAACATCAACGTCAGAATAAGCCAATGATGTGTCCTTTGGAACAGTCTACGGGTTGTCTTTGCAGTAAAAGAAAAAGTTTCCGCTAATGGATTATGCACTCAAAAGGTGGTTAAGCCTTGCATACCAACAGAAGTAACCCGAGGTCAAGGATTTTAAGTGGGGTAGGTACCCCCACCCCTAAGGCAACAAAGATGGAAGACCTTTCCTACGATGGACTAAGTAAATGACTCATAAGGGTCATTGATTACAGAAGCCTTTGGATTGTTATGATGAGATAGAAGGATTATGGTCCTGTGTATACAGAAAGTGCCAACATATCAGAAAGAGAGACAACACTTCATAGCACATGAGAAGCATACAAAGTCAATCAACATGCCATACCCCGCTTGGATTCCGGAAACTCCAGAAATCATCGTTTCCTTCACAAGAAGGCTGAAAAATAAGCTAACGACTTTGCCGCTCAGAATGCCCCAAGACAGCTAAGACCTGGAATGGCTTCACGACATCAACAAGAGTAACCCAAGTGAAAATCCTTTTAAGTGGGGTAGGATTTTCTTCTGAATAACCTAAAAGCCTTAAGACCCAAAACCTTAGGCCAACCATCCTCTGCTAAAGCGACCGAGCATCGAAGATCTTCAGAAGAAAGAAGCTCAATCATGATCATCCGCAGTTCGAAGTCCACCCACCTTGAAGAAAGTCTGCTATCGAAGCTCGCGACGTCAAGAAGCCTTCGACGAAATTTTGAAGGTTACAACCGCCAAAACAAGAAGACACAAGAGGAGTTCTATGCCATCCAGAAGAACGTTTGAATCTCGAGGACGAGATTCCTTTTAAGTGGGGTAGATCTGTAACACCCCTACTTTTGGAGCAAAGAGAAAAGGAGAAAAGAAAAATAAAAAGGAATAAAAATCACTCCAAATTAAATTTTTTTTTTTTGGTCCAAACCTCTCACCTTGAAATGAATTTTCAAAATGAAATTCACTAAATAAATTAAACCTAGTTTGAATCTGAAAATTTTGAAATATTTAAAAGTTGTGCTCAAGTGTTTGCTCTCATTTAAAAATGTACTCAAAATTTGAAGCTTTCTGAATTTACAACAAATAAAATCAAAGTAGGATTAAATCCCAAATTGATTTTCAAAATTTTGAATTTAAACCAGCATCAAAATTTCATCATGTGCATTTCTGAGTTTTATTTGATTTATTTTGAGTGTTTGATCAATCTTTGTTTTTATTTGAATTTGAAATCCCTTCAAATTTCAAATCCCAAAAAAGAAAGGCCTTTTTCTTTTCCCTATTTCCCTTGGGCCCAATCCTCTTTCTCTTTTCTTTCGGCCCAACCCGCTTCTCCTTTCATTTTTCTTTTCTCCCTTTTCCTCCCGGGCCACGACCGCTCCGGCCCAACAGACCCCGAGCCAGCCCAGCCTTCCGGCCCAGCGCGCGCAGCCCACCTCCGCAACCCACCACCCTCTTCTCTCGCTGACGCGTGGGGCCGCGCTGTCAGCTTCTTCCTCCGAGCCGTCCCGTCCGCCGCGACGCCGCCGCGTGAAATCCGGCGTCGCCCATCCCCGGCTGCCGTAGCCGCCACGATTCTTCGCTGATAAAAGGCGCCGCGTCTCGCTTCTCTCTCTCCCCCATTCCATTTCTCTCTCTCTCTCTCTCCCCCTCCCTCTCTCTCTTTCCCGGCGACCTAGGGTTCCGTCCACCGTAACCCGTCGCCGTCGATCTCCTTGTTCCGGCCTTCTCCGTCCCGTCCTCGCACGTGGTAAGCTTCGCCACCTCCTCCTCTCTCTCCCACACCCTCTCCCTTCCCTCCTCCCGCTCCCGAGGCACGCCGACCCCGAGCGCCGCCGCTCCGCCACCATCCCCTCCGGCGTAGGTGGCCTTCCCGACCGCGCCCAGCCAAGCCGAGGCACACCTCACGGTCCTCCTTCTCCCGCGCGCCTCACCACCACCTCTTTTGAGCGCTCGCGCGCACGCTCGCACTTCCCCGTCGCGCCCCGCCGCCGTGAGCAACTCCGGCGAGCTACTGCCGCCGCTCTCCTGCGTCCCGTCGTCGACGCGTACCACCCACCGCTCCGCCTTCGTGCGCTCGTCCTCCGCGACGACATCCCGCAGCCCGCCGTCCACTCTAGCCACCGGCGGCGAGGATCCCGGCCGCCCGCCGCCGCACGCGATGCCCCGGACCACCGTGGACCGGTGGACCGCCGCCCCGTCCCGGTCCATGGACCTCGTGGACCCAGTCCACCGGGTTTTGATTTATTTTAAAACCGTTAATCCCTTTATTGCGTCAGCACCACGCAATAAACAATTTCCAATATAAAAATAATTCCAAAAAATCCTGAAAATCCCGGGCCCTGTACCTTTTGCAGACAAGTCCCTGACCTTTTAAATGATCATGTTTAAGTCCTACCTTTTTACAGAAAAGTACCTAAACTTTTCTGTAATTATGTTTTAGACCCTATCTTTTTGCACCAAAGTCCCTAAACTTTCCCTAATTACATATAGGTCCTCATAACTTCTCTGTAATTACAGAAAAGTCCTCTGTAATTACAGATAAGCCCCCAGAACTTCTAATATCCATATCTTTTCAACCTTAGCTCTGTTTTGAGCGATTCTTGCGCTCACGCGTTCGTAGAAACGCGAAGTATCTCATGGTACTACTCTTGGAGCACCACACTCGATCTATAGACCATCAATACCCTAATTTCCCCTCTCATTTGTTATATCCTCCTCGTGGCAATCGTGCGATGTCAATCTCGCACATCGCAATCATCGTTCACTTGCACTTAACCAACCTTGTGGTACCATTTAGTCTAGTACCTTCCTTATCACAACCCCGCTTCATCCTTGTATCGGACATTCACTCATTCGCTCGCTAGCATTAAATCTAGCAATATATCTTTTATGTCGTTTCACTTCAAAATCCAATAACCTCCTTCTATTACGAACTCAACTCCAAACCTAGCCTTGATCGATCATCGCTCAATCAAACCTAATCCAACAATGCCTGCAGCACCTATTCCAAAGCCCTCACCAAATCCTACCAAACCCTATCAATTCGTTATCCTCTTTTATAAGTGCCCTTTCACTGGATCTTATTGGAGTTATTGATTCGTTGTTGTTCTAATTGTCAGTTGTCTTTATTTGACCTTAGTGTTTTATCTGCAGTCGTGCATGCATGTCATACATGCTCACGTACACGTACCATCGTCGTGCGTCCGACGCATGACGACCAATCAATAATAACTTAGTTTTAGTAATTAATCAATCTAGTAAGTAATTAATAGCTAAATCATCATTAGTAAATGATATAAGGTATAGGAGCCCTAAACTGACACACCTCGTACTTCGTACACGTAATGCATGAACCTTTATATAGGTTACTACCTGTATGAAGGCTAGTGCCACTGATGTACGAAGAACACGTACACACGCTGTCCCCGTCACTTCATGCATTCATGCTCTTCTCTTCGTGTTTAGCATCTCTCACTACACCAAAAGCCATAGAGTACAATGCATCACCCCTAATGGCCTTTTTAAGGTAATAAAACCTTGAACAAGCAAAACTGGATGCATCATCCGTGTTTTGAGTCTTTTGTTCTTCATTTGCTTTCTATCGATTTTATTGGAGTTAATTGGATCTTATTCGGCTCTTTTCGCTCTTTATTTTCTTTTGCGGTAGTTTATTTATACGTAGTATCTCTATGCGTTAGATTACGCGAGAATCGAGGAAGAGCCAGAAGAATCCAAGCACTCGTCGAGGAAATGTATATCAAGACCCGTCGAAAGATACGAGCTTCAAGAAAGGACTCGAAGGCATCCACTTCGACAGAAAAGACTGAAGACCCAGAACTTAAAGATTAGGAAAGCGATTATCAGGCAAGCCCTAACTCCCCTTTGATCATATTGATCCTATGATTGCAAATAATCCCACTTAGAGCCTGTTTTCAAATAAAGTATGCATGGTATTTAAAAGTGATTTACATGCTTAGTATGTCCTAAGTACTTGTTGATTGCCATGCCTTGTTTTTGCTTATCCTGATTCCTTGTTAAATCTAGGAACCCACATCATTAATTCTTTAATGATGTGATGGATCAAAATGCTGCTTAGGACCTGCTACACCGTGTACTTAATTAATCTTGCTCACATGCTTTTGTGTTAAAATGCGTGAGTGCTTGGTGGTGTGTGTAAATGTGAAAAAGGGTGGGATTGGTGATAAAGTGCAACCCATAGTGGGGAATGTTTTGGCGGGATCAGGCGAGGTAGTCCTCAGCGGGGAGGCTATCTCTGGGACGCCCTTCCTCGTGAGGATTGGCTATTGAAGATGCCTGATTCGGTCGTATAAGGACCGGTTCATGTGCCGCCTGGCCTAGCACCTCCCGTACAACCACAAGCCTTGTATGGGAAAGGTTTGGAACCACACCCTACTATAGCGTTCACCCGGTACCCACCGGGAGGCTGGAGTGGCAAACGGAAGCCAGGAGAAGACTCGATGATGTAGGCATCGAGTCCGGCATGTGGAGACAAATTCTGGCCTGTGGCCATTCTATTATATGATGATGGAAGCCCCTGGTTGCAGATTTTCCGTGGTGGTGCCGTGGTGACGCCAAGTAGGTACGGAACCATTAGTATACCAGTCCAAGCCGCGATATCGGGGAGGACTGGTGTACCTTGTGGGGAAAGTGTACAACCTCTGCAGAGGATAAGAATATATCCGGATAGCCGTGTTCCATGGTATTGGACAACGCGAAAGCTATGGCCACACAATGATTAGTCTTTCCTGTGTGAGTTAGCCTTGGCGTGTTTTTGGAAAAACGCCGGCGTGGAGCCGTGCGCTGGTTTCCTGCCAGCACTTAAAATTTGGGAACTGGCGGGATGGATTGCATCTCCCCCAGGGCCAACCAACCCCACTATATCTAATGACATATCTGACTGTAGTTTGCGAACTGTTTTGGTTTCAAAAACAACCTTTGCATAAAATTGGCTTTCCGCCGATATGATAAACCTCAGTCTCATCCTTGTTTATACCCTTGCATATATTTACCCCTTGTGTTAGGGTTTGCTGAGTACCTTATGTACTCACGCGTTTGCGATTGATGTTTTTAGTAGGAGAAGTCTTCGTAGGAGACGACGAAGCTTTGGTTTTCGGTTCTGCTTCTCAAGTCTGCTTGTGGCTTGGGTCATGCTTTCCGCTGTCTGTGTGTGGTTGCTTCGCCTTTATTTAACGGAAGGACTTGGATACTTCTGCATCCTTGTCGAACCGTCACTAAAGGCTCATTATATCAGGTACTATATCTATTTACCTATTCGAAGTATGCTTTTGATTACCATATATGTGTTGCTGTGCGTATCAGCTACTGATCCAGGGACTGATACATGATGCACAGAGTGCTCCAGAAATGGGGTACGACAGTTGTGCTGGCTGTGCCGGCGGTTGTGCCTAAAACGTTTGGCAAAATGGCTTTTTCTGCAGCTTCTTCATATTTCTAGGAACAAATATGGAAAGATGAGGACCTCGTAGATAAAAGAAGCCGGTGAAGCTACCATTTTGTGGCTTCATACTTCACCTTATTTTTTGATACGGCTTCTTCCTTTTTTTAAGGAGAAGCACCTCATTTGGTTGAAAAACATGTGAAACCGCTGAAGAAGCCATTGAAAAAGCCCTACCAAAGGGGGCCTTAATCAAGAAAAGGGACATGACGTTCACTTTTAAGGGCTAAAAATTACCATGTTAATTGAAGAAAAAAATACCTTGAACTGTAATTACAGAAATAGTCTAAATTACCCCTATACATGTTCATAAATTAACCACCACTTTTGTTATGAAAAATAACCTACATACCTCTTTAAATGCTTATAAATTCTCTATAACAATTATAGCTATGCATAGATTATTGATACTAGACACGCAATGTGCAGGCCACCCCGCTTACTGTATATTATAGTGGAGGAGGATGAAAATGGTCCTCGCAAAAGAATAATGGAGTGGGAAAGGTCCAATATAGAAAGAGAAGGCAGTAAGGCATGTAGCAAATAAATCCCTCTACTTCTTTGCATACTGACCTCCTTCAGGAAGATGCCTTCCCCTTTGACTAGGCAAGCCGTTCTCTACCCCCAGATGCCAGCCGTTTCTTATGGATCCACCTAAGCATGCAAAGGTAGATGAACTGTTGACATTCCGTAAAGCTTGAACTTCTCTAAGTATTATTGGTTATTAAACTTGGCTGCATACTAAAACTAGGCTGCAAAATCATCGCAAAAAAAAACTAGGCCGCAAATCATGTTTGCTTGAAATGTGGAACATTTAAACATTGCAAGCAAAATATGGATCCATGCATAATATTTCAAATGTACCATATTTTGTGCACCATTTGTGTTTTCCCTTTAACACAAATAGGCAAGAAATTGTGCCTATTCCCTTTAACACAAATCCTTTAATGCCATGTCCCTGTATTGAGAAGTCATTTTTGGTGCTTGAACTATATCAACTCATCAATGATGTTGAAAGTATAATGGCATAACCGATTACAAGATATGTAAAGCCATGTTTGTTTCCCACCTAGATTATATAATTCAACTTATAATAATCTATAAGCTAGGTGAAAACAGCTTATTGGATTGTGATAATCTGACTTGTGAATTGTATAATCTGACTATAATCTAAGACCTATTTGTTTCAGCTTACATATTATAAGCTGGGTTATATAATCTGGGAGGGAAACAAATACGCTCTAAGTTCAAATGTACCTCGTGATGGCACTTCATCAAGTGCAAGTGATTCGGTAACTTCTCGAAGAGATAACTGGGGCCTGTAAGTGTAGTATGAAGCACCAAATTAGTTGACAGAACTCCAAAATTAATACTATATGGAATCAGGTAATGGACTTCGAAATTGAAAATAAACAACCTTTGGGTGTGAGGGCCTGTATCGTTAGTCACGCCGTCGTGTACCTCCTGGGTACCCTGCTAGTTTGAGAAAAACAAGATTTTGAAGCAAGGCAGAGAGAAGAACAGAGATCGAAACGACCACAGGATGGGTTCAAGCCTTGTCTCGCGTGCCCCTGTTTTTGTAAAATTAAGACTTAGAAGCGATAGTGTGGGTTCAATTCCTATGTCTCGCGTGGGTGTCTATCCCACGCTTCTATTGTGTGCTAGTTCTCGGGACAGGATTACATTCTCGAGCAAAACAGACTTGTGTAAATTTGTAATTTAATACTCCATCCGTTTTTAATTATATGACGCCGTTGACTTTTTTGTTGAACTTTGACCAACAATATATATGAAAATAATTAGTTGCTTAACGTAAAATGTATATTGTTAGATCTATCATCAAAAGTACTTTAAGATTAATTTCTATATTTAGCTATTTGCATAAATATTTTTGAATAAGACGAATGGTCAAAGTAATGAAAAATGTCAACAGCGTCATATAATTAAAAACGGAGGGAGTAATAACTAGGCCGCGGAATTAATTACTGTTTTTATGTATTTGTGTTGATTGTTAAATCAGGTGGCGGTCTTTTAACTTGCCACCAGAATGGAGTAAGACTGCTAATCTACTACGGCTCAAGTTGCTTACTAAATTTTAAAAGAGACAATCAAAGCAAAGATTATGTGGAAGAGACCCTTGTGCAGATGACGGCAACAGTGGAGATCATGGGAATAAGGATGACGTAGCGGTCGATCTCCTCTTGCGCCTGCCGAAGCTTTGAGGCCACATCGGCGCCCGTGAACATTTGGTACAACTGGCTTGTTTTCTCCTGCTGCTGGCAGCAGTGCCTTACGATCTTGTACGCGCGGAAAAGCGCGGCGTCCAGCTGCTCCAGCGGCCTCCTCGTCTCGGGGTGCCGCTTCAGCTCTGGGATATCTAGTTTCCGGAGCAGACCGCAGACGGTCAGGACCTGCTCCGCGAGCTTCTGGCACAGATCCTTGTTGCGACGTGCGGTGTGAGCCGCCTGCACGATCATGGACACCAGGCCGAACGCGTCGACGCCGGTCACCTGCATGACGTTCGCCGCCTGCCCCAGCGTATCCCAGGACGACGCCATAACAAGTAACAACTGCGATCATGATGAACGAGAGGGAATACGAGTGAGAGCATAGAAGGCAGCAAAATTAACCGTAGGCCACCTTTGAATGATATCAGGCCGCAGAAAGGTTAGAAGCTCAACCTTCGTGGAGTCGCCTAGCTGAATCTGTACTTGCAGCGGGTCTCTTCCCCTGCTAGTTTGTGGATCGACTGTGGGTCAACGCAGCGGGTATCCGGTTGTTGTCAGTTAAACGCGTCTCTCTGACTCCGTAGGAACCTTCAAGGTGATTAGAGCCTAGACTCGATCGTCTGAAAACAATTAGAAAAATTGGATTCGCCTATGTAGCTTTAAGCAGTGGCGTTTGGTTGATTGCTTGTGGCTTGTCCTGGCCTGAAGGATGCAGGGAGGAAGTATTTGCTTGCATGTATACCACTTTCAGCCGGACTGGATGTCTTTGTCACTGCTCCGCCAGCATGGTTACGCCAGAGCTCTCTCGTCGAACACCTGTTATTGCCGCTCTAGAAATCATTGTTGCATTGCAGCTTTGCCATCACCATTAGCTCGATCCGAATCAAAAACCAGAATTGCTGTACCGCCTCTGCCTGCAATCTGGAGAGACACGTCGCCTGAATTTTTGGACCGTTCATCCATCTCGATCTGGCCGTTGCGCGACGGACATGTGTCGTGGTGATTTCGCGGTCAAACACCCGTGTTTTTAGGTGTGCTCCGTTATGTGAGGGAAACATGAAAATTAACAGTAAAGCAGTTCATTTTTTTCGCATTTGGGCGCCTGTGCTTTTCCGTAATCAATGTGAAGAAGAGAAAATACAAAATTGCCACGTTGACCCGCTATTTTTTCCTTCTTCAAAGCTTTCAACACGCCGCCGTTTTTCAGGACTGTGCGTGGAAATGAGTCTGCTGTTTTCTTCTCTCCTCTTTTTGGTCAAGCAGCGCCCCATTTGTCTTCCCTCATGCATGAATGCTGACTTTGAATGTTGAATGTTGAATGCCTGACCGTGTTATATATACTCCCTCCGTTTTTAAATATATAACACCGTTGACTTTTTTCGTTACTTTGATCATTCGTCTTATTCATAAATATTTGTGCAAATAGCTAAATGTATAAGTTAATCTTAAAGTGCTTTTGATGATAGATCCAACAATATACATTTCACGTTAAGCAACTAATTATTTTCATATATATTATTAGTCAAAATTCAATAAAAAAGTCAACGGCGTCATATAATTAAAAATGGAGGGAGTACTTGATAGTGGAGGCTCTAGCGTGCAGACGCTGCGAACGCATGTGGAGGCCGCTCGACGTAGCTGCCGCATGGTGCCGGGTTCTTCTTCAATCATTCGGGAAGCAGGGCCCTCCGTTCCTCCTCGATGCGCACCATGCGCGCGCTGTTCTGATCCTCGCGCCGGCGTGCCGCTTCCCGGGCGTCATCCCACGCCACGGCATGGCGGCGGAGCATGGCGGCGGAGGCGGCGGCGGCGGGTCGAGGGGCCAGGACGTCCACGACAGCGGCACGTCGGGACGCTGTTCGGGCAGCGCCAGGCTCTGGCGGTGCATGCAGGCGACGCCCGACAACGTTCCCATCCTGCTGCTGGAGCTTGCCATGCAGACAGGGAGGTTCATGCAAGAGATGGGAGCCGAGCACCTCCACGTCGCGCTCAAGTGCGAGAAGAAGCCGCCGGGCGCCGGCGCCGGCATCGGCCGTACCAGTCTGCTCGACGAGCCGCTTTGGACGGCGTAGACGCGCGCGAGATCGGGTACGCCGTGCGGGGGGAGCCCAGGGAGGACGACCTCACCGTCATGCAGCTGCTGCGCACCGTGTCGGCCGGCGCCGGCGTGCTGCCGGCCGACGTCGTGGGATGTAGCGGCGGCAATGAGTGGCAGGAGGCCGGAGATCTCGCGTACACGCGTGCGCACTTCGATCGTGTTGTGGGGTCCCGGGACTTCGAGTCCTTCTACATGTTGAACCCCGACGGCAACAATGGGCCAGAGCTTGCATATTCTTCATCAGGATTTCAACATTATGACACTTCCCTTTTAAAATTTCATTTTTTGTGCGCCTGAGGTTAGCGAGTAGAAAGTAGTTTTTAAGGTGTATAAGCAACTAATTTTGTGAACGAGTAGCTTAATGATGAATGCTCTGTTCATTTTCCTCCTGTTATATTTCCCTGCCAGGGCTATCGGTAATTTTGATTCAAAGGTAGCTCAATGCCCGTGGTGTAATGTACAAAAGCGTATAGTACTCAAAGACGAAAAAGGACCTAGAGCCCAAGAATCTCTCCTGTTTATGAACACAAAGCGCTGCAGCGGGCGGAAATTTATAACCAAGACAATACCTTCATAATTGGCCATTCAGTTACTCAGTTCATTTTTTTCGTGTTTTACTCCTTGTCTTCTTTCACATTTGAATGGGAAGAAGAGAAAATTTTGTTTGACTGTAAAATGTCCAGGATGGACCCGCTTGTTGTTTTGCCATTTGATCCTTGCTCATTTTCAACCTATGCCTGCTTCTATGTCCGTGTGCTAAGAAATTGATGTCCTTCAACCTATGGCCGTTTTCTACGACCATGTATGGAGAAACTGATGTCCATCCACCACCTTTTTTGTGTTATATATATATACCCCGGAGCTGCAATCCATGAGTCCATGAGAAAGTGCAGCGTGCACCGACGTGTACGCCTTCAGGATCTTGCTTTTTTGTCGGTGCACATGCCGGGACTGGTCTGGGTTATATTTTTTGCATGTTCTTCTGTGTTACCATAGTCGGTGAGCGCTGCGAGGATGAATCGTCGTCGGGTGGAGGTACATGTCGTGTGCGCTGCGAGGATGAATCGTTGGACTGGTGCTCAGTGGCGTGGAATGGTGCGTCTCCCTTTGTTAGACAAGGCACCACTGGCTGTTGCATGTTGCTTTGCTTGAGAGCCTGAGAGGGTGGATAGTGTCCATGCACCTAACGTGTGTGAATTTCTTCGTTCAACCTGACAACCCTGCAATTTGACATTTTAGGCCTGTTTGAACAGCACTTGATTGACTGCTTTGTGTGCCTGTTGAGCTTTTCTTCTCTGCCATGTGCATGTCTCGTCGTTCTTAGTTGATGGTCGTGTGTGGCGCGAGTCAGCATGTCTCATGTCTGGTTCTAGAAGGCGATTTTCTCTTTTAAATTTACGCACCTGGCTGCTGCTTGAGTGTTCGTCTGCGCAGAAATGCCTGCTCCCGTTGAGGGTCGTCGCTGTAAGAGCCGGCTTGAACTTATGTGATCATCATGCGTTGAAAAGAGAGGGAGTGGTAGCTTGGATTGTTGACTATATGTGCCATATGCATGTGCTCCAAGCCTGCAACTTTGATTTGGTGCTACGTTCGTGTGTCCCGTGTGACTTTTTGGTGATGTGCTCCTTTCGTATTATGTTTTCTACGTACGCTGCATAAGTAGCCTCATCTATCGTTGTGTTTCGTGCTGGTTTGCTTCCCGCGGAGTTCTCTGAGGCCTCCAGCGGCTGGACGGCTCATCCCGGACGCCTTCGCCGGAATCGCCCAGCGGCTCCAGGCGCTCAATCTCGCCTACAGCAGCTTCTCCGGCCAGCTGCTCCCCGCCATGGCGGACTTCACTGCGGACTCGCTTGTCGGCAACAACCAGGCGCTGCAAGGCCCGCCGGTGCTGGCGGTGGTGCAGCGCATCAGGCGCTCGCGGCAACGACTAGGGGAGGCGTGACGAGAATGATCGCGTTGGGTGATCGCGTGGAATGATGAAAAAAGTCTGGGCCTCTCCTGGGCGGCTGCGCCCATCAATGGAAGCCTGGATCAAGCCTGTTTTTGATCGGCTTTTGTCAAGCCACTGCCATCGCGTGCTATCCTGCGGACGTGCAACGACAAAGACGCTTCCATGATGTGGCCACTAATTAGTTTCGCATATCGCCCAAGCTTGTCAACGAGCAAGCATTTTAGATAGGCGCGCCAGGGGCGCGCCACAGCCACTAGTAGTAGTACATTCTTGCCGGACTCGCATGATAATTTGGATGCATGCCTCTTATTAAGTTTTCAATCCCTTCATGTCTCTCTCACATAAGCATAGCTAATTTTGGATTAATTTTTAGCAATGGTACGGTACTGGGTTCGTTCGCACTTGCGCAGTTAAATAATGTTGTATTAACGTGTGATCATTTTAGTGGTGTTTATGCTTTTTTGGTATTTTTTATAATGGTATTGCTGATTTTTTTTAAAAATATATGGAGAGCATCTTGGTTTTTTTTAAATGACAAGGGGGGGGGGGGGGGGGTTGGAAACATGTGGATGGCATTTTGGACTAATGGTTTCTTAATTTTTCATAGCGGGTAGTTTTTCTTTTTTTTCTTCCTCCGATTAATGTGGTAATATTTAGCCTTTTGAGAGCGAACCGTGATGTCTCATTTCTTAGCCAAATATTAATACTCTCCCGTTTTAAAATATAGACAATTCTGGGTTTGGACACGGTAGTTAAGAAGATGTTAAAAAAAATGATGGGCACAGGAAACGGTGAGTACTGAAAGAGAAGATAGATATACACAGAAAACGATTCACTGAAAAATGAGAATGAGGAGAGAGAGAGAGATGCATTGAGAAATGAGAAATGTTTATATTTTCATAAAAAAAGCCAAGAAATTCTATATTTTGAAATAGAAAAAGTATGATAGATAAATATCATGACATTTTTGTTTGTCTATTTGATTTTGATCCCTTATATAACGAAGAGGGACATCGGACACCATTCTTACTATTAAGATTTGATTTTTTTTTTAAAGTAACGCAAATCAGACGCACACATTCACAAACACCCACAAGTACTCACCTTTATGAACACATGCACGCACACCTACCTCTATGAGCATCTTTGAAATACTAATAGTTATAACCGCAGCACATGTACCAAGTCTCAAACTCGAAACCGGATGGATTGGTTTCACCACAATAAACCTAACTAGTTGAGCTACGCTCAGTTTGCTAGTAAGATTGAATTGGTACAACTAAACAAATTTGCATTGCATGTTTTTCCACCTCGACCTCAAGCTCGCCAAACTGCCCTGATGCATGCACTATGACCCTCCTTAGGAAGAATCTCTTTCCGTTTGGTGCATGTTAATTTATGTTGTAGAAGTAGATTTATTTTTCTTTAAATGCTGCTTTTTAAAAATTTTAGACTCGAAAGTTGTGAAAATGACCACCTTCCAACCAGCCCTTAATGAAACATTTAAGTGAATCACATGTAAAATTAGTGGCGACCAAATGACATATCTCAGCAACATGGCCAAACTATATGTTGTATAAGAAACAAATTATAATATAATGTTGTCACACTACTTTATCAGTAAATTATCGATGGTTAAGGCAAAAAATACCACACATTGATATACAATTTGTAATACCCTACTTTTCAGAGCCAAAAAAAAAAAAGAAGAAAAATAAATAAATAAATAAACTCAAAAGAGATAAAAATCACTCTAAATTTGAACCTTTTCTAAACTCTTACCTTCCATGAACTTTCCAAAACAAAATTTACTAAATAAATTAAACTTAGTTTGAATCTGGAAATTTTGAAATATAAAACTTGTGCTCAAGTGTTTGCTTTCATTTAAATAATGAACTAAAAATTTGAAGCTTTTGAATTTACAACAAATTAAACAAATTTGTTCTAGTTTGAGCTAATGCACATTCAATCTTCAAAAGTTTGAATTTTAAAACTTGCACAAACGTCACCATAAGCATTTCTGCCTTTTATTTGTTTTATTTTGAGTGTTTGAGCAATCTTTGCTTTTGTTTGAATTTGAAATTCACTCAAACTCAAATTCCAGAAAACAGAAAACCAATTTCCAATCCTCTAAGCCGATCGGGCCAAATTTCTCTTTTCTTTTCCCAGGCCCAGCCCAGACTCTCTTCCCTCCTCTCCCCTCGCAGCCCAGCTCCTCGGCCCACTTCTTTTTCCCCGGCCCAGTGCTCCGGCCCAGCCAGCCCGCGTCCTCCTCCTCCCGCCGACAGGTGGGCCCCACCTGTCGGGTCCATCGTCTCCGCGTGGCGCGCGACGCCGCCCGGCCCCTACCACTCCGACCCGCTTCCGTCGGAGACGCCGCGCTGCCGCCGCTCGCACGTCGTCGTGTCGCCCACCGCCTTACTGTGCGCCTTCAATCCTCCTTAAACCGGCACCGAGACCCGTTCTTTCTCCCCGGCGCTCATTCCTCTCCTACCTCTCTCTCTCCTCACCTCGCTCCCTCTCCGGTGAGCTCCCCGGCAGCCGCGCCGCGGTTGAGCGAACACCCGTGCTACCTCTCCCACCTCCCCGTGTCACGCTCGCGCTCACTCCCACTCCCTTTCTCTCTCGCGCCAAGCCAGGAGCCGCACCGCATCGGTGAGCTAGGGATCCGGCGACCCCGCCATTGACGTCGGCCGCCCTCCTCTTCCCCTCTGGCTCAACCGAGGGCACGGTGAGCATCACTGCGCCCCCCTCCTTCTTTTTCCCCACTCTTTTCCCTCTTTCCCCGCGTGCGCGCGAGTCCCCATCGCACGCCGCCGCCACCTCCATCTCCGGCGCCTCCCCGACGCCGCTCCGATGAGCCGCGACATCCACGTGCCCCGCCTTCGGCTCCGCCAACCTCTGCTGAACCCCGACGACGACTTCCCGTCGTGCCCCGGCCACCCCTCGCGCCGCCGGTGAGGCCTCCGGCCAACCGCCGCCGCGCGCACGGGTCCGAGTCCACCGTAGACCCGTGAACCGCCGCCCCAGCCCGGTCCACAGAGCCCATGGACCGAGTCCATGGGATTTTCAATTGAAAAATAACTCTATTTCCCAATTATGACGCCAGCTTGCGCAATAAAACCTTTTCCTAAATAAAAATAAATCCAAAAACCCCTGAAAATCACCAGGGCCTGCAATTTTGCAGATTAGCCCCTGACCTTTTCTGTAACTATGTTTAAGCCCAGCATTTTTACAGAAAAGTACCTAAACTTTTCTGTAATTATGTTTTAACCCCTATCCTTTTACACCCAGACCCCTAAATTTTTTTTCGTAATTACAGATTGGTCCCTGAGAACCTTCTGTAATTATATATAAGCCCCTGAAATCCTTTTTATAATTACAAACTAGCCCTCTCATCTTCAAACACCCATATCTTTTTAACCCGAACTCCGTTTTGAGTGATTCTCGCGCCCACGAGTTCGTGGAATCGCGAAGTACCTCATGGTACTGTCCATAAAGCCCCACACTAGGTCTAGAAATCATTGACCTTCCAAAACACCCCTCCCTTCTTATGTCCTTTCTCGGCTAATCATGCGACGATGATCCCGCATGTCGCAAATATTTGCGCATGTAAACCTAACCCATCCCGTGATGCCATTCCACCTAATATCTCCCACACCCCTCACTTCATCATCATATAACCTATCCATTCTTTTACTCGCTATCATTGAATCTAACGATCGTTCGTATCCAATTCACTCCCAATCATCTCCCCTTGATCCACCGATCTGTTCCCGTGAATAATCTTTATTCGAGTTCTATCAAATTTATCTGTTGTTTTAATTGCTATTCGGCCTTATTTGATTAGTGATATTTTATCTGCAAGTCATGCATTCATGGCATCACGATCACGTGCATGTACAATAGTTATGCAAGATCATATGCATGCACCTGCACGATAAGGTAATAACATGACCACATAGGGAATTAAATGGCACACAAGCACCCTGTGCAGTGCTGCCAGAGTCTTTATGTGGGTCCCAGCCTATATAAAGACTTGAAACAGCAAGTGCACAGAATCATGCATAATCACGTGCACGAACCACTGTCATGCACTCAGTGCCTGACAGTTAACATAATACTTAAAATATTAGCTAATCATCATTAGATATCACCCCGAACTGTATAAACCCTTAAAATGACACACCTCTCGCTTCGTATACAAGTAGCATAAACCTTTATACGGGTTACCGCCTGTATATAGTCTTTATGCCACAAATGTACGAAGTACACGTGCACCTCATCTGCATGCATTCTCACCTGCATCTCTGCATGTTCATCTATAAGAATAAGATGGAAGCGTGCATACCAGATATGCACGTAATCACCATCATTAGAGCATGTGCATCTCACCACCACCACCATAAGGTGTTCAACCCACATCCGCCTAACCACACACACCCATGAGCATTTAATAAAGAATATAATCCACTAAAACCTTGTCTAGGTGAATATGGCCCTTACAAGGCCAGGTGTATCACCTATGACACGTAACATGCCCTGCATTAAAGTGCTGCATCATACATAAATCATGCCTCTCATCATTCATCAAGTTTTCTCGGATCTTAATCGGCTTTCCTCGATCTTTGTTTCTTTGTTCTTTTATTTCTTTTGCGGTAGTTTATACGTACTATTTTATGCGCTAGTTTACGCGAGAGTCGAGGAAGCGCCTGAAGATTTCGAAGAACCGCTGAGGACTTGAAGCTCGAAGACCAACCCAGAGAGACAAGCTCCAAGCGCGAAGACCAACTCAAAGACAAGTTCGAAGCACGAGGAGCAAGTCAGAGAATCGAGCCTCGAGTCAGAATTTGAAGATTAGGAAAGCGTTTGCAGGCAAGCCCTAACTCCTATTGATCATGCTGAACCCATGATTGCAAATGATCCTACTTAGAGCTTGTTTTCAAATGAAACCTGCATGGAATTTAAAATGATTTAAATGCTTAGAATGACCTAAGTTGTTGTTGATAGCCATTCCTTGATATTGCTTATCCAAATTCCCTTGATAAACCTAGGAATCCACCATCATTAATTCTTTAATGATGTGCTGGAACAATATGCTGCTTAGGACTCATTCACACTGTGTTTAATTAATCTTGCTCACATGATTTTTGGTGTAAAATGCGTGTGTCTTGGTGGTGTGTGTAAATGTGAAAATGGGTGGGAATAGTAAGTGCAACCCATAGTGGGGGTATATTTTAGACGGGAGCAAGCGAGGTAGTCCTCAGTGGGGAGGCTATCTCTGGGACGCTATCCCTCATTGGAGGGTAGCTATTGAAGATGCTTGCTTCGGTCGTATAAGGACCGGTTCGTGTACCGTCTGGCCTAGCACGCAGTGCAACCACGAGGCTCCTTTATGGGGGGAGTTTGGAACCACACCCTACTAGTGATCGCCCGGTACCACCAGGAGGCAGAGTGCAACCGAAAGCCAGGAGAAGACTTTGACGAGATTGGCGTCGGGTCCGGCAAGTGAAAGTGCACTATGGCCAAGACATTCTATGATTATTATTGTGAAGCCCCTGGTCGCTGATTTTTCGGGGTGGTACCGAGGTGACACTAGGCAGGTACGGAACCATTAGTATGCCAGTCCAAACCGCCGAATTCCGGGGAGGACGGTATACCCTTGTGGGTAAAGTGTACGACCTCTGCAGAGGATAAGAATCTATCCGGATAGCCGTGTTCCACGGTATTGGACAACGCGAAAGCCATGGCCGTCACATGATTAGACTTCGGCGTGAGTTCTCCTTGGCGTGTGTGTTTTTGGAATACACCGGTTTGGAGCCGTGCGCTGGTTTCCTGCCAGCATAGCATAAAATTTGGGAACTGGCGGGAAAGTTTTATTCTCCCCCAGGGCCAACCAACCCCACTAAATTAATTGCTATACCTGACTTAGTTTGCGAACTGGTTTTGTCTTCAAAACCAACCCTTGCATAAAATTGGCTTTCCGCCGATACACTGAACCATCAGCCTTATCCTTGATTACCTCCCTTGCATATAATTACCCCTTGTGTTAGGGTTTGCTGAGTACCTTATGTACTCACGGGTTTGCCCGTATTATTTTTAGTGAGAGAAGCCCCGTAGAAGACGACGACGATTGGGTTTTCGTTCGCACTCAAGTCTGCCTGTAGGCTTGGGCCGTGTTTCCGCTGATTGTCTGCTTCACCATTAGTCGGACGGACGGACTTGGATACTTCCGAATCCTCGTCGCACCGCCACTAAAGGTGATATCTCAGGTATTATATTATTTACCTATACGAAGTATGCTTTCGATTACCATATCTGTGTTCTTGTGCGTACCAGCTACTGATCCAGGGACTGGTACATGATGCACAACATGCTCCAGAAATTGGGGTATGACAGAGTGGTATCAGAGCAATACTTGACTGTAGGACGAAAACCTAGGACTAGACGCGCTCGAAAAAGACTATTTTCAAAACTATTTGCAAAATATTCCATATACCTTCCCCAATTCTTTTTAAAACTCCTCTGCTTTCTCCAACGTGAAGAGAAAAGGGAAGCCTCAACCAGAAGAGTTCACGTGCAGAAGCCTCCAGCTCAATGGACAACCACGACTACGTGACCGTAGAAGTGGATGGAGTATCATACCAGGTGTACCGCACACCAGACATGGTTCCTGAACCCGAAGACAAGGTCAGATCTGCAAAGAAGACCAAGTACCAGATAAAGTGCTACAACTGTCGTGACCCCGGACATCAGCTCTCCGACTGCCCCACATTTGGATTAGGCAAAGATGAAGAGGATGCAATTGACATGGAAAGAGATCTGCACTCACTTCCAGAGCCACCTGAAGACACTCGCTCAGCAGTGCAGGAGCGTGAAAGACAAGAAGTATGGAATAATATGGATAACACGCACCTGTCACTAACTCCCATCCTCGGGAGTATAATTGAAAGGTTAAGCAGTTTGGAAGAATCAATGAAGAGTCTTAGCAAGAGAATCATCCGTCCCACACAGGACAAGCAGCCTCAGAACCCCGACCAGAGCTGTAAACGGAAAAGAAAGAAGAACAAGCGAGCATCCGATCGAGTCGCATGCAAGAAGAACAAGAAACCCTGATCAAACCAGAAGTGTTACATATGTCGGGAGCATGGGCACTTTGCAACGGATTGCACTGAAGCCTATGAACAAAAGTTGCAAGGTAGCCAAGCTTCACCAACAGGCAGTCCTGTTATGTGTGCCAGAATCTCATAAATAGGTTCCTCATGATGGGTGAATAAGAGTTTAGCTCATCAGCTGCAAGGATGTTATCCTCGTATAGGAGCTGTAGTAGCCGTGCAAAATAATGGTTGTACCCGTAAGGTTTCCCGAGGACTGACAAATGAGACGGACTAGAGTGGTAAAAGAGTACCAGTGAAGTTCTCACGTAAATATGGATTTAAGTCACAATCTGTGCTCAAGAAAGGTTGAGTTGGAAAGTGAGAGCCCAATAAACCCAATAATCAAGCAACATGTATCCAAATAATGTCAAGACCTCCACGCAATGAAGTCTTTTGCCACAGAAATGTGGACGACAGAATTCCTTTTAACCGACCAAGTCATATGACCCCCTCGATTCTTTTTGGTCAAAGACTATTGGTCGAGTTCTGATGCCAGCAGAAGAAATCGATAGTCTACCTACCCTCAAGCCTTAAGCCTCGATCTTAGCACGCTAACATCATAAAACTGCAACAAACAAATCGCATTGCTTGAGTGATTCGATGGTTTTCGTTGTTCTTGTTCGGTGTTTTATGTTTGAGTGCTCCCAAATTAAAACCAAACATAAATACCAAGAATCAAAAATAAGAACAACTTAATGACAAATCGTTCCCCAACCTATACCTAAACCCCCGCAAAGCCAAGCCCAATCAAAGGGTTACTCCAGCAACAGATAAAAGTCACAGATCAATTGGAAAGTTAACATGAGGCAATACAAAAGAAAGGTTAAGATAATCGTCGCCTGTCAACCAACACAAGAAAGCTTGGCCAAGAAAGTGAAACAAATGACAGCTGGAACGATGATGAGGAAGTCTTAGCCGACACCACCATTGATCCAACTCAAAATTCGATAGTCCCTCGCTGTGGAACCCTGCCAAGGACAAAGCTCATATTGCTTGTCCATGACAGTGCTGACAAAGATCTGCAGCCTATTAATGGATATCTTTGGAATATCCCCGAATGAGATCCGCAAAAGATCACCAGTGACATAGACTAAAGTAAGAATGAATCAGAAGGATCAAAAGCTGTCTATATGGCAGAAATATGAAAAATCAAACTCTTGGGGAAAAGTACTAGTGATACACGAGTACTCAGAAGTCTTCCCGACAAACCATCAGCAAGCTACATGACGAAGACCAAGGAGTTTCCTCCACGGGCCAATTTCAGAACACCATGATCAGAAGCCAGTGTCAGAGTAGCGCAGCGGAAGCGTAGTGGGCCCTAACCCACAGCCCAGGATCAAGTGACTGATACAGTCAGTTAAAGGAAATTCAAGTCTGTCCTTGAGACGGACATAAGGGTCAAATGCCACACACAGAAAGTGTGAGAATGAGACACATCCATGACAGCCTTTCTGTCACTTGTTGTGAAACTCAGCGAAGACGCATGGTATTAGAAGCAAAATACCATAAACCTGCAGCGTCAGATGTTGGCAGAACCAAACAGAATGAGAGCAACACCCTCAAGGACAGTGTTGCATTCCCTCCAGGCTTTTTATGCCTATGTCCATGATGACCATACAGTCAGAATCAATCCTCTCATCTGCTCTCTTTTTGCGGCAGACTTCGAGAATGATTGCATTCATACCTAATATCCGCAGTCAGTTGCTGCAAAAGCTGAAGCATTGGAGCTTTTTAGCGTGAGAAATCAACTAACTAGTTCCCACAGTGGAAAGGTGAATCTGGAGCTAAGTAACTACAGATTGCTAGCTCTGAAGCATATGTCTTCCAGAACCATGTTAAGGAAGAGTCTGCTAACCAGCTGGCAATGTTTGTGCCATGTTCACTCCCATACCCTGCTATAGTCAAGTCAATACTCTCTTGGACAATCTCTCAGATAGTCCAAGGTGCATTACCAGCTAATTTAACCTGTCAAGAGGACAAAATATTTGGCTAAGGACAGTGCTGTTCTAAAGCTGAATCTTGACAGAGAGTATGTTCCGGACTCATCCTCGAATCTGGTACCCTGTGTGACAGATGTCAGAATTAAGCAGAGAAAGCGTCAGCACACCAGACCAGAAACAACGGTTTAGATCACCTGAGAGGATCATGAAGACAGTCACCGTATGGTACCCTGCATGAATCAGAGTGTTCAGAATCATCAGCTCTTCACAGGAAAATTTGTCAATCCAGCTAACAACCTCGCCCCGAGCAGTGTCCTGAGATGACCAGAGTATTGGACAACGCGAAAGCCATGGCCGTCACATGATTAGACTTCGGCGTGAGTTCTCCTTGGCGTGTGTGTTTTTGGAATACACCGGTTTGGAGCCGTGCGCTGGTTTCCTGCCAGCATAGCATAAAATTTGGGAACTGGCGGGAAAGTTTTATTCTCCCCCAGGGCCAACCAACCCCACTAAATTAATTGCTATACCTGACTTAGTTTGCGAACTGGTTTTGTCTTCAAAACCAACCCTTGCATAAAATTGGCTTTCCGCCGATACACTGAACCATCAGCCTTATCCTTGATTACCTCCCTTGCATATAATTACCCCTTGTGTTAGGGTTTGCTGAGTACCTTATGTACTCACGGGTTTGCCCGTATTATTTTTAGTGAGAGAAGCCCCGTAGAAGACGACGACGATTGGGTTTTCGTTCGCACTCAAGTCTGCCTGTAGGCTTGGGCCGTGTTTCCGCTGATTGTCTGCTTCACCATTAGTCGGACGGACGGACTTGGATACTTCCGAATCCTCGTCGCACCGCCACTAAAGGTGATATCTCAGGTATTATATTATTTACCTATACGAAGTATGCTTTCGATTACCATATCTGTGTTCTTGTGCGTACCAGCTACTGATCCAGGGACTGGTACATGATGCACAACATGCTCCAGAAATTGGGGTATGACACAATTCAAGTTATTTTGCATTATTATAAAACTCCAACTCTGTTGGCTTAAGTGAATTAAAATAAGCTGAAATTAAGACTAATTTGGGAATTTTCCCATAAAAGTATATTAAGATTGGAAATTAACAATCATGTTATAGCCGATTTTATAAGTTTTAGCTTAGCCATGTTCTGACTTCATATTGCCAAATTCGTATTTCTAGATATGCACATTTGTCTAGTCATGAATCATGATAGATTGATTGCAGTTAGTTCGTATAACACCATGCCACACCATGGTAAAGGCTCAACAAACCAATGAATATACATCACAAATAATGATACAAATCTACAACAATTTATCAACAAGCTGCAACAAAAAGGGGTAAAAAAACATCTCAAACCCTACTTGGGCTTGACCTCAAAGTACGGCATGTAATCCGACACGTTATCACCCCCGTACGAACTTCTCGTGATCTCGACGTCGCTATACGGGTGCGCCCGCGCGCCGCCCCCGGCGCCGTCGAACTCGTTGGCCGACGAGCCGGCCGAGCCGGTCCCCTCGGCCTCGTTCTGCAGCATGGCCTCGATCTCCTTCACCACCTCCCCCATGGACGGCCGCACCGCCGCCGACTCGTCCACGCACCGCATCGCCAGCTGCACGAACCGCCGGAACCCGGCGGTGCGCGCGGCGTCCCGGATCGCCGGGTCGAGGAGGCTTCGCAGCCCGTAGTGGTCGCGGTCGTTCGAGTCGATGGCCAGCTTGACCTCGCGCACGATGTACTTTCCGGCCTCGATCGGCTGCCGCCCGCTCACCAGCTCCAGCATCACCACACCGAAGCTGTACACGTCGCTCTTCTCCGATAGCTGTTGTGTCATGTAGTACTCCGGGTCCAAATAACCCTGCCAAACACCGAATCACATGTTCAGTTAAGTTTGTATGATCCGATCAAACATGCATATCCCACTTTGGAACACAGGAAATTAACAGACAAGTAGTTCAATTCCCTCAGGTTTCTACAATCTTTATGCAAATTCTTAGGCATGAACAATATGATGAGAGACTGGCAAAGAAGTACAGTAGTGCTTTGCTTACCAGTGTCCCTTGAGTGGAGATGTAGCCCATTTGGGTGCCCGCGACGTGCGTGGAGAGGCTGTCGTCGAGGAGGATGTTGGTGGACTTGATGTCCCGGTGGATGATGGGCGGGTCTGTGAGCTCGTGAAGATACGCGAGCCCTCTCGCTGAGCCGAGCGCAATCCTGAGCCTCTTCTCCCCGTTCAAATACGGTCCCCGAACTGCATTGGTGAGTACACATCATACAGATCAATCAACTCCCTTGAGCACAAGCGAGATTGCAAATTTGTGCTTGTAGATTTCAGGCAATGTAATAGGACATGTTTGGTTGACGTACCTAGCAAGTTCTCTCTCAATGTTCCATTGGAGATGTACTCGTACACCAGCATCTGCTCCCCTTGTTCGTAGCAGAAGCCGATCAGGCTCACCAGGTTCCTGTGATGGACCCTGGAGAGTAGCTCGATCTCGTTCTTGAATTCCACCACGCCTTGCATGGATCCGGGCTCTGCCCGCTTTATAGCCACACGTGTTCCATCCACAAGTGTCCCCTTGCACACCTTTTTTCGTTTAACAATTTTGAAATTTGTAAGCTGCCTACATTTAGTATTGGCGCATTTATTGAAATAACTATTGAATGTCGATCCAATGGTCCAGCTGTTTGAAACTTAACAATGTTGAAATTTGTAGGTTGCCCCCGGTTTAGTATTGGCAAGTTTGTTTAATTAACTATTTGGTTTTGATCCAATGTTCTAGCTGAGAAATGCTAGAGTCACGTAATGAACTCACGCAATTCCCACGCACATGCATTGATTAGGAAAGTGTTTAGCTTGATTAGGAAATGCATTGATTATTTCAGGTGACATGTCAGATTTTTTTGTAAACGTGAAGCAATGATAAACCAATAGCATGATGCCATGTCAGCATGTGCGTGGGAATTACGTGAGTACATTACGTCACTGTAGCATTGCTCTGTTCTAGCTCCTTGAAAATTCCTCTTTCTAGGGAAAAGGCTGAATAATGAGTTGATATAGTTACCTTTCCATAACTCCCTGAGCCTATCTCATCTGAAAAATTGTTGGTGGAGTTTTTGAGTTCTTCAAAAGAGAAGAACCTTGCTCCTTTGAGCTGTGGAGCACCTCCACTGTCTTCATGCGAGATTCCCCACGAAGCTGTGATTTTGGAGAAAATGCAGTTAAGACTAACGTTTGGCATTGTTCTTTTCATGGTTAGTTTTTCAGTTTTAGAATAAACAGCCATGCAAATTATCTAAGCTTCCAAAGCTACCACGTCTCATTTGTCTCTTAATTAATTGTTCAGCAGTATTGACTTTTCAATCACACAACAGGACTGAAATGTAAAATAAGTAATAAATCCTTACCGAAAGGGTCTGTTATTTCCTTAGCCCTTTGCTTCTGTCTCAAAGAAAATTTGTAATTCCCTCTGCTCGTATGCATGTCTTCTTTAGACTGACTTCAACAGAAGAGGCAAAGGGCTAGGCAAACTCATTTTGCATGTTCAACTGTCACTGTTCTCACCAAAATTCATCTCCAACAGAGTAGGCAATAGAGTAGCCATTTTTGCATCGGAGGAGAGAGACAATGCAGAAATACAATCCCTCTCTCCTCACATGCATTCGGTCCGTCGCGCTGCGCTGCCGCCGGCCGTGCGGTTTGTGGTCGGGGTGAGGCAGAGTGGAGCAGGGCGAGGAGGAGCGCTGACCAGAGCAGGATGAGACGGAGCGCTGGCCGGAGCGTGGCTGAGGCGGAGCGGAGCGCCGGCCCGAGCGGGGCGAGGCGGAGCGCCGGCGGAACCTCCACGACTCCAACCAGTCATGCGCTGTCCAGCAAGAGGACAGGAACAATCAACAAATCCTTGCGCGATTTGCTTCTGCTGTGCATGCAATTAGGTGAATCAATCACGCCGCACTGCCATTGCTTCTTCCTGTGCAAGCTTGCTTGGGCCGCCCAATCAAATCAATTGGAACGGGAATGAACTTGGACCATGGAGACTGCTGGCGGGTGGCTTCAATGAGCAGGAATTGGGAGAGGGCAGCGGCGGCCGTCGCCGCAGCGACGAGGACGACGACGAGTGACAAGCGAGCTGCCAATAGGGGATCGATTCGCCCCTGTCTAGTCCGCTTCAATTCCGGGGCGGCGCGTGGACGGGGCAAAGCGGAGGGGGCGATGGCGAGCACGGCCATGGCCTCCGCCTCCACCTCATCGCAGCCCGCGCCGGAGGCGACCTTGACGACCCTCCCCAGCGCGTGGAGCCCCCGCGAGAAGCTTCGCGAAGCTCGGCGAAGCGGTTCTGCTCCACAACATGCGCCACCGGCGACGAACACGCACCCGCGTGCCGCCTCCGCCGCGCACCACTGGCGCGTCGCGAACGGGAAGCGTGGGCCGAGGCGCCACCAGGGGGCGGGCCGCGCGGCGAAGGGCGGCGCGGGAGAGGGCGGCTCGGCGTCGGCGGCGGGCCGGGGCAGTCGTGCGCGCGGCGGCGCGACGTGGCGAGGCGGACGGCGACGGGTGGGCGTGCGCGCGACGGCGGCGAGGCGGGCGTGCGCGGCGGCGAAGGGACGAGCGGAGTGGGGCGGCGCGGCGGACGACGCCCTTGTGCCTCCCTTCGACGGCATCCGGGACCCCGCCGTGGGGCTGCGCGGCGTCGGCGCCATGGCAGCCGCACGCGACCTCGGCGCGACCCGCCGGAGTCGACCCAGCTCCGCATCGGCGACGACGTCGCGTGGTCCGACATCACGCGAACAGGCCCTGCTTTGTCAACGACGAGGTCCGCCCCTAGCGGCGCATGGCCGATGCTGGGCAACGCGAGCGCGGCGCGGGGCAACGTCTCATGCGCCTCGCCCACGAGGCCAACTCCATCTACCTTTCTCCAGTTTGGCTGTTGGCTGTTGGAGTCATCAAAAATATTGCTTCTTCTTTTTACTGTATACGAGAGGCAACGGCCTCTTTGCCTCTCCAGTTTGCCTGTTAGCTGTTGGAGTCAGTCTTAGTAAGCCATTCCATCCGACTAGACAACCCGCTTCTGACATTCTCTATCATCAGATGCCAACCAGTTCTTGTGGCTTCACCCAAGTATGGAAAGGTAAAACTGTTAAGGTATCTCAAATTCTCAATGTAAAAGTTTCTCTCATGTGTTGTTGATTAACAGTCAGTAAGTTTGTAAGCACAAGTAGGTGTCCTTGGCTACATACGCAAAAATGGACGGAAAACATATGCATGTTGCTTGAACTGTAGAGCACTTCACGGTGCAAACAAATTAATATAGCTTCACGCATAATTCAAATGAACGCAACTAGGCAAGTACTATCGATGTACTTCGTTTCTGTCCTAGGACAAGTACTATGAGTAACCATCACACGCCTGAGTCTTTTGTTCTTACCTTATTAAAAAAAAAATAAGGCGATGCAGCAATTGTATAATGTATCATACTTTTGGTACCTTAAAAAGTGACTAGTGAAGGGTGTTTTACATTCATCAAATTACGCTGATTTGAAATGTGTCAGAATCAATTGGCGGTGGCCAAATGGAACACTTTTAAGGTTTAACATTTTGGTGTATTTTGTTAAACCATGAGAACCTAAGATGTTTGCAGGGATAATCTACTCATATAATTTCAAACAGAACGATGTATGACTGCATTGATCAATAATCTGCGATATGGCGCAGTACTTGAACAAATAAAGAAAAATGATTAGCATTAATCAGTAGCCTTGGTCGCGTGGATGCCGTTGAGTCCGGATGCAAGGATAGGCGCCATGGGTAACTCTAATAATTCAAATCAGAGTATGTTTTAAAACTGGGAATTGAGTGAGTTAAATCTTACTCGAATGATGTTGCTAACTCTAGTAAAATTATACGATGTCCTTTAAGGTGCATGTGCTACATCAATCGTCAAAAATCCAAATATGAAATCCACATGTAAGCGAAGCAGGAAGGTACCTCTTGGCGGCACTTCCTCAAGTGCTAGCGATTCCATAACTTCTTGAAGAGAGAATCGGGGCCTGTACATTTGTATTTTGAATCAGTTGACAAACTCCAAAAATGACATATGGGATCTGTTAACGAACTGAAATTTTGAATCTAACAACCCTTGGGTCGGGGAGCTTGAATCATTAGTCGCGCCCTCGTATACCTCCTTGGTATCCTGCTAGTACAGAAAACAAGATTTTGAAGCAAAGAAGAGAGAAAAGAGCTGAGAAGGGACGACATAAGAGAGGTTAAGGGTGTGTTTGGTTGGGTTGTGGCTGTGAAAAAAGCTGCTGTGGCTGTGAGCTGTGAAAAAAGCTGCTGTGGGCTGTGAGCTGTGAAAAAGCTGAAAGCCGTTTGGTTGAAGTAGCTGTGGCTGTGAAAAAACTGTTGAAAAAGTCTGAAATGCCCCTGAGGTCTAATTGATCGTAAAACATTTTTTTTTCAAAAATTAACATATAAATGACCATTTTAGAAATAAATATTTGGGCCACATAAATACAAGATAGCATGCGGTGCTCCATGGTGTTTGCTTGCTGCCATGTGCCCGCGAGAAAAACGTATAAAGCAAAATATGCTCTGTCGCATGGCATACGTAAAAAAGAAAATACGTTTTTGTTTTGTTCATCTTCCTCACAGGTCAGAACCGTGACCACTTATGGAGCTCGCCCCTGACAAGCGATTTCGGATCGAATGGATGGGCTTGTAGCCACAATGGAATCTTGAGGACTTGTACTAGATGATTGTGCGATCAATTAGGTCCCATACCTAGTTTTGTGGCGTGCATTTCAAGAATTTGTGATAAGGGATGGAAATGAGGAAAAACAGAAAAGAGAAGAATTGGGGTCAACGGCGGAATGGATCCATTCGATTGAGAGGTAGGGAAGAAGGCACACGAGGAGGAGCATCTGTGTGGCGCATGGGGTTTGTCAGTATTGCAAATTTCAGAGATTAGCAGCCAGCGTTTTGAATGGGGAAAAAAAGAAAAAAAGCTGAAACAATGGTCTCGATTTGGCGATGGAGCTCAAGCTCAACCTCTAAGCAAGTCCGGGGATGGAGCTCCAGCTCCCACGCGTGTCGCCGATCCGGTTGGAGTACAGACTGGCAGCTCGTGTGGGCAGGCCGGAGTTGCGTGAGAGACGAGGAACAGCCAGACGCGGACGAGGCGAGCGAATCCTTGCGCTGGGGGCAGGTGGCGCTGGGAGCGGGTCTGCACGGGAAGATGGGGGGAGGCCGGGGGAGGGGAGCGGTTCTGCACGGAGGAGAGGAGGGGAGGCCCGGCGCCGGCGAGGAAGGATGCGCCGCCGTCGTGTGCGTGCGTGCCTGAGGAAAGAGAGAACGGAGGAAATAGAAAGAACGAAGCGAACCGGTATATGCATAAAGAGTGGCAGCCGGGTAATTTTCACCGAAAGTCTTCTCCACAGCCGATAGAAGCAACTCCCAACCTGCTGTGACAATTGAACTAGCAGAAAGCAGCTTTTCCTCAAAGACATTTGCCACAGCCACCTCCTTTGGTTGGCTTTTAGCTTTTAAAGAGCAAAAGTTAAAGCCAAAAGCTAAACCAAAGGGACCCTAAGTCATATGTCTAGCGTGGGTGTCCATCTCATTCTCTGAGTGCAAGTTCTCTGCCCAAGATTAGTTCGCAAAGAAAAACATACTAGTTTAGTAACTAAACTATAAATATTTTTTCATAATTGTTACAGTATAATACTACTCTCAGGTATAGTTACTCCCACTTTCAAAAAATCATTATGAGTGTATGTACATACCCATTTATCATTTTGGGTATGTACACATACCCAAAATAAGATTTCTTAAAGTGATAACCATGAACAATTTTGAGTGAAGCTCACACTTTTTTGCACCTTATTATATATTGTGTTTCCTGTATAGAAAAAGGGAGTATGTCCACATACTTGATGTATCCTCATATAAAAAAAGGAGTATGTCCACGTACCACTTTTAAACATCAAATGTGTGTACATACTTTTTTAAAAACCATAATTATGAACGCGTACCTTTTAGATTGTGAGATACAAATGTAGGAGTAGTTACACTCGGGAGTAGGAAAGAAGCTTCCTATAATATATTATATAGAGACAATCCACCAAGCTTCCTATTCAATGAGCCACATCATCTCAAACTGATAATCCTTAGATAGTAGTGTCCCTTGTTCATCCGACTGTCCCATTCTCCCTTTCCTCCCTGTCCTATGCCACTTTCACCCGCTTGAATGGCCTCCTTGCCTCCCTCCATAGACCCGCCATTGATCACTTGCAGTTAGGTCATGTTCGGTCGACAGAAATGAGCAAAAGTTGTGCCAAAGATCAGGATTCTGCATCGACTTATCAGTTAAAAAGATTCTCGGAATGAGCTAGAAAGCATAAATAAGCAAAAGCTGCTTTTCACCAGCTTGTCACATAACTTGCTTATGCAACAAGCAGAAATTTTGCCAAACAAGACCTTACTCGAAGGATCGAGACAACAGGATAGTTGGAGCTCCTTCCTTCGTCTCCCTCTTGTGTCCTCTGTATCTGAAACCACCATCCACATCAGACCAGATTTAAGCCACTAGATGGCTTCCCCCCCTCTCCAATCCATCGCTACTCCAGGTAGCACATCAACAATTTCAGACAAGCTGGGCATGGCACTGACCACATCTTCTCGTCAGCAAAATGCTACATTTTATGATTACTCTAATTTTCTGCGTGATTTTTTTGTTATGTGATTCCGTGATGGCTTTTTTCTCTCAAAAATGCAAGAGAGTTGGGTTTCATTTCATTAAGAAAAAGAAAAACAACAACATACAAGGAAAAGATACCCCACCTTATACCCACAAACAACAACACATACTCACACATCACTCCCGCATGAGGATGTTGAATCCTGAAAAGCATAAAAAGAACTAAAGGGTAGCTGCCTGAAAGAAACGACCAACTCCAAAGGAGAAAAACTCTCTAAGAGACAACCGACAACTTGATGATCACCTCCCTTAGCGATGTTGCCCCATCCATACACTAGAGTGAGCACTCATTGCCGACCTTCTGCAAGACTACAGAAAGGTTATGCCTTGCTTGGTCTCCTTTGAGTTCCCCTGACTTGCTTTGAACCACTAGCCGGCAAAACATCCAACGTTGGGCTGTGCCGCTATAGCTACCAGGTTCAGTTTTTGAAGGATCATGGCCCAGACCTCCCATGCTAAAACGCAGGATACCAGTAGATGTTGTATTGTGTTCTCTTCTGCTTAGTCACAAAATTAAAGGGGCATGATGCCGGGTGGGGCAAGCCGCGCTTGGCCAATCTATCAGCCGTCCAGCAACAATTCATGATCACCGACCAAATGAAAAACTTACAGTTCAATAGTGCCCATCACTTCCAAATGTGTGTCCATGGAGCAAACTTAATTGAACACAATGCATTGTATGAAGATTTGACGGTGTAGATACCATATTGGGTGAAACACCAACGATGGTGGTCATCCACATACGACTGGAGTACAAGATCATCTACTAGCTAGGTCCCAAGTTTGCAGGTACTCAATCAAAATCTGAATGGTGAGAGCTCCTTTGATACCAGCCACCCATCTCCAAGTGCCTCAGCAACCGAGGGCATGGAAGTGCTTTTAGATATTAATGCTAACAATTTAGGTGCAATCTCTGGGATGGTTTTTCCTTGGAGCCATCGATCAGTCCAGAACCTGGTATTGTTGTGACATCCTGACCCAGGGTTAAATAGAATTGATAGAATATTCATACCAACAAGTTGCAACTTCTTTTTCGGAAGCTCATGAAAAAACTCTGAGGTTAAGCGTGATTGACCTGGAGCAATTTCGGGATGGGTGCTCGACCGGAAAGTTCTTCCCGGGTGTGCACGAGTGAGGACAAAGTGCGTAGAAAAAACTTGTTTTGGTCTGTGAGGAAAGTATTGAGGTCCTGACAAAGTGCGTAGAAAAGACTTGTGTTGGTCTGTGAGAGAAGTCTTGAGGTCCTAAAGAGCTGTCAGGTATGCGGGCCCGGCCTGAAAGAGGGAGCACGCTACAGTGGTATTAGAGTCTACTCTTGCGGTTTCACGGGCGCGTGTGATTGCAGTTGCGCACGCATAGTGCGCATGGCTGGTGTGAGCCCAGAGTGTTCACACAGCATAGCACACGCACTGTCGCTGGAAACACGGACGTGGCCAAGAGGGGACGTTCCTGGATATTGGGGTTGACCGACAAGGACGTCCGTCTTTTAAAGGGGTGAGTATGTGACATCCTCGCTCAGGGTTTAATAAGACTGATAGAATACTTATACCAACAAGCTATAACTTTTTTTTTGGAAGCTTCTCTTGAAAGAACTCTGAGATTAAGCGTGCTTGGCCTGGAGCAATTTCGGGATGGGTGACCGACTGGGAAGTTCTTCACGGGTGCGCACGAGTGAGAACAAAGTACGCAGAAAAAACTTGTGTTAATCAGTCAGGAAAGTCTTGATGTCCTGAATAGCTGCCAGGTGTGCGGGCCCGGCCTGGAAGAGGAGGGACGCTACAATTGCACCCATTATAGGCAATTGATTTCATAGCTATGTTCAAACATGGCCATGGCGGACGACGTCCAACGACGACGGCTGTAACTGGTCGTTTGTTCGCATTTTCTTTATGCCTTTCTCCCTTCTTTCACCGGTTTCTCATTGCCTTCTCTCTCATTTTGCTTCCTCATGTGTGCTAAGAAGGCGCTCATCGGGCATAAATCGGGTCATCCATCGCTAGATCTAGCTAGTGCTATGCTGCCTAGATCTATCAACAGTGTGGCCCCAACCCTCCACTACGCGCCCGGGTTCACTCCTCAGATCCGGTCAGCGCCCCCCTGACAGCGGTCGGTGCTCAACTCTGATCCCAGACAACAATAGCTTGTAGGAGCTTCGGGCATAAGCCCTGACTAGTTCTTTGTTGGCGCCGGTGACGGTGATGCTCGTGGGCGCCACTCCTCTTCTTGAACATATCGTTATGAGCTTTCTCAACATGCTGCTACCGTGCCTTACATATCTGGTGTGGGCCGTGTCTGGCGTGATGGTCGTCTGATGCTCCTTTATTTCCTTTTGCTAGTGGCGGTTGTTAATGCGGTTGTGGTGGTCAGGCCAGTCTCAATGGGGCCTTTCATTGCACTTTTTTCAAGCTAGACTAGTTTTAGGAAAGGGAGCCAGTTTTCTTTCATCTGGATGAAAGACCTCTCACAAAATATGAAAGTTTCTTATCTCTCTCATCATAACTCACTTGCCAAATCAGCAAAAGATGCATACATGACATAGAATTTAATGCAAATAAAAAGCCGCATTGAGACTGGCCTCATGCTCTTGCCACCATTGTTAAGGCAGAGGGGTTATTCAATGTGCCTGTGGTAATCTCTGCCTCAATGGTGACATCTTCGGGTGCCGCTACCTCCTTGGTCGTGTCGTCGTGGTACCTTCGACCACCAACGACTCTCGAGTGCATCAAAGGTCTACCGTGTTGATGGAGGCAAATTGACTCATCCTATTCCCTCTGGTTCTTTGCACTCCTCCAACGTCTGTTGCTGACACTCGGCGGGTTCTGTCATTGGGTTTATGCTTCGTTCTCATCAAGCTTGCTTGGTTGACTTCACTTTAGTGATTAATGGTTCTTACCCACCCCCCCCCCCCCCCCCCCCCCCCTCCTCTTATTATCAACCAAAAGGAAGGAGGTCATTTTTGCATGGTTTGCGTAGAGCTGAAGTAATTTCAAGATATGTGTAGGGAAAGTCCTTTATCTCATACCACAGCAAGTTGGAAACTCTGATCATGTCATTGCATAGGAGTTACCGAGCTCTTGGCCAGATTGCTATGTAGACCCGAGGCA